>VZSZ01010054.1:78076-115751 GCA_013398815.1 Ibidorhyncha struthersii
TGAAGGAGACGTGCGGGTGAGGCGGCGGTTCCCCCCTTCCCTCACCCCTCCCTGAGGGGCTTTTCCCGCCGTTGGCCTCGTGAGGGGCCTGGCGCGGCGAGCGGCTGCGGGCCCCGGGGGAGCGGCTGCGGGCCCCGGGTGGTTTGAGAGGGAAACCCGCCTCCCCTCAAGGAAAACTCCTCCTGAAAATAGATGATAAGCCTTTTCCGTGTGAGGGCATGGAGTGCGGGCAGGGGTGAAGGGCTGTGCGGGGTCAGCCGCGGGTGTCAGGGCCCCCGGGCTTGGTGCCTGTCTCCGCGTTGTCGCCGTAACCAGGCAACGGCGGGCAGGGCCCTGCGCTCGGCTTAGGCCGCCGATCCCGTTTCAACGAGGGGGAAAAGCGCCTTTCTCTCTATATTGGCCTCAAGGGCAAGGTGCTTTGACTTGCCGGCAGGTATCCGCAGGCTTTTTTCAGCATGAGTTTGTGTGGTAGGAATGAAAAGTCTAGCAGGTGTTATTTCAGTGAATGTCACAGGGTTGGGGGGGGTTGTGTTTGTTTTTGGTTTGTGGGTTTTCTGTTTTGTGCTATTAATTTTGGTGGTTTGGGAGCTGATTTTGAGTCATTCCTGCTTCCAAGTGGTGAGGGTGGAAGAGGCCGAAGTGATGAATTTCTCCCTGGCTCAAGGCAAGTGGGCCTTGTGAGTTGGAAAAAGGCATTCATGGTGAATGCTTGTTTGCCGCACTGGCTGCTGAAGGCAACTCCCTGAGCTGTAATAGCGTGAACTTATCTGTTGTCTCTCAGAGTATGTTGGAGAAATGGCTTGCAGCTTTGTGAAGCTATAAATAAGTGATAAAACCTGGAACAGATCAATTTAGGTTGATTTCTTGTGTAAAATTAGGATCTATCAGAACAGAAATATGTTGGAGCTGTTCACTGTGGTGGACAAATAACAGCAAGAGTTGGCAAAATATTAAACTGCAATAGGCTTCTCACTTAAACAGAAGGCTGGTGGATAAATAGGTAGTATGCCATTTATGCTACTTTATCTCTTAAGATCCCTTCTCTGTATATGCCTGGCGGTCTGGTACACTTGAGAAAAAAGTAAGATTTCTTTTTTTAATTCCAAAAGGGGATTGCATTCTATTGGGCAGAAGTCATTCTTTCAATAAAATTTTTTAAGTGCTGTTTTCTTCAAGTTTTAAGTTTTGAGATAAAATTTTCAATAATACATGCAAGCAACTGAAAAATATCTACTATTGACTGAAATAATTTGATATTAATCATTCGATATATCTAACAGATACTGTTCTTTATGTTGATCTCTAATTATAGTCTCTGTAGGAAGAATGGGGCAATAAAAGGCAGATTGTGGCCTTCTGTACACTGGAAAGAATGCTAACAAAGTCTAAAACCCATTCTTATTTTGTGCAAACTTTCTGAAGTGCAAGTTGCACATGGCAAGTAATACATAAAATGTGTAGGAAGTTGCTGTCGGTGTTTTAATTTAGATGTAATGCACAGCAATTAAACACAGGCTTTCCCTCTATTTGTTATGAAAATGATATCATGAGAATGAAAATATTCATTACAAACATTTTTACTTATGAAGTGGAAGTCGACAATGCCTATAAGCAAGGCAAATTAGGTCAAGGCCTAGTTATGTTTGTAAGTAAACAGCCATTCTGACTGGGGAGACTAGTTGACAGTCCTAATATTCCCACAGGTGTTTGGAAAATGCATAGAAGAAAGTTTGAAAAATGAGCTCACAGAGAGGATGGGGGGAAAAATCACTGGATGACTAAAAGCTGTGTGTCTATACTTGGATAAAGCTACTCTGAGACAGAAATGCATCTTTCAATTGAAGAGTAAAAGCAACAATTAGAAACAGGAGCTGTAATAAACTGTCTTTTTTTTTTAATCAAGTGTTGAAGTTGTTCTCTGGGCATCTCCTAATCCCATTCTAGCCGAAATGGGTCAGATGATACCGTCAATAATTATAAGCATCTCCTGACTCACCCAGCTAATATTTGAAGTTGTCCCTGTGTGAACTAGAAAAATATCCAGTTTCAACAGTGGCATAATTAATCCCTTTAGCCTTGGGATCTGCATATGGACTCTTTGACAAGCATGCTGAGTTGTATAGACCTTTTAATGTGTCTCCTGCTTCCGCTACTAGTGTTTCTGTAGAGACCCTTGATCCATTAAGTGCACTTTTTACCTCCTGTCCTGCTGCTTTATCTCTCTTGGTTTCAGCTGGTAATGCAAAGTAAGGTGTTTTCTCAGCTTTTCCCTTTCTAAAGCAAGGGTTCTGTGGTAAAAAAAAAAGCTAATCCTGCCTTTGAATTAATGTTGTCCCACTATGTCAGTCCTGTGCTGTTTCTGATTGCAAATAAGTCTAAACATGCAGAGGGCTGGAGGTGAAAATTCTGCCTTGCTGTAATTGGAGTTCCAGGGGCAGTAACCTTGGGGGCCTTTCAAACCCAGGTGCCTGGTGTCCTGCTTGGTCTACCTGGACAGTGAGCTAGCTAAGTGAGATTAGAGCACCCTCTACAAACAGAGTTTAATTTATGTTGCTTTATACACTGACATGTTTTTCTTGGGTTTAGATAAAACAGATGTATGTGCAGCTAAGTCTCTGAGCTATAAAAATTGAACACTGTGTTAAGAGCATGAGGCTTTCCTAGCAACATTAGCTTTAGATCGCTTGATGTTTGCATTCATACTCTTCCATAAATAACAACAAGATAATACTGAATTTACTGCACCAACCCTTTTTAACAGGTCACTTCATTATATGTCCTTCCTCTACAATCAAGTATAATGCCCTTCCAGAATCAGTAGAAGCACAGCAAATACATTTAACTAAAAGCAGCCAGTGTTAAATTGTCTTATTTAATGTTAGCAGGAAGCTGACAGGAATATCCTTAAATCAAAAGTGATATAAAACTGAAGTGTGTCCAAAACTTCTGCTGTATGTAGTGTCACCCTTAGTGGATTTCAAACCTCTTCATTTCCTGGTGATAAGTTCTAACTGTCTAGAACAATGCAAATAAGTTGTATTAAGACGGTAGCAGCTTGGATCTTTTCTCATATCCACAAATGTGTTGGGTTTGTTTTTCGCTTTAAAAAATAGTAGTTGTGACTTCTAAGTTAGGTCAAGTTACCTAAAAATCATAAGTGGGATTTTTTTCCTCATTTATATTAAGGCTGTGTAAAAGAGCAGAAGTTGATTTGAAAACCTGTAAGCTGAAGGGTGTTTTCCAGTAAGTTGGGGTGTTTTTGCTTTTGTAAAGTCTTAGTATTTTATTTTATCCCACAGTACTTCTAGGCTGCAGAACCAGCCTCAAAGGCACTATGGAATCACTTCTCCCATTAGCTTGGCTCCTCCGAAGGATATAGATTGCATTCAGACTCAAAAGCTAGTTGAAGCAATGAGACCATTTGGGGTATTTGAAGATGAGGAAGAACAGAATCACAGGTATAACAAGACTGTAAAATTTGTTAAACTCGTGTTTTTTTTTTTTTTAAAGCAAACTTAACATCAGTTTTCTTTACAGGCTGGTTGTTCTTAGTAAACTGAATAACTTGGTCAAAGAATGGATTTCAGAACTTGGTGAGAGCAAGGTAAGAATTTCTTATATGTTCTTGTTAAAACAGCTGGAGCCTTTTTACTTCTTTTAATGGCTGTATTACTAGGGTTTATGCTAAAGTTCAACTTCTAACTTTACTGAAGTATCAAGTAGAGCTGTAATAAATGCTATTCAAATTGGGTATAAAAGATACTTCAGATCAAGGTCTTGAAGTCTTTGGGGCACTGAATAAATTTGTGAAGTTGCTCTATCAGTTGACTTGTAGCAGTTAACAAAGCTGAAACAATATATTGTGGAGTGAGGTAGATGGTAAATGGGCACTAATTTTGCCCCAAACAGCCTACAGCACTCAATCTAGTTGGAAATTATTACACTAGACTTGCCTTTTGTGTAGCTCTTAGATTGCGTTGTTAGTGCATCTGCTGCAGGGAAGACTAATAATAGGTCTTAAGCTGTGTAAATTAATGAAAGGACTGCTATGTTACTCAGCTTTTGGGGGTTTTATTGAGTTGCAAGCACTCCAGAAAAAAACACAGTATCAGTCTATTAGGCTAACGAGTCGGTGCAGGAGTGAGAAGACATTGTTTATGGAGGCTGTTGTAGGCTTTCTAAATAACTTGTATGCTAGTTAAACTTGGTTAATGTGTATCTTATGTTCTAAAGTAAACTCTCTCTTCTACTCACAGAATCTTCCCCCTTCAGCAGCAGCAAGTGTTGGTGGCAAAATATTTACGTTTGGTTCTTACAAGCTTGGAGTGCACACTAAAGGTAGAACTTTTCTTGTCTAGTCATAGTTGTAATGTTTGAAAGTGACTTCCAACAATAACAGAAGAAATGGAATCTCTTTGCAGGTGCTGACATAGATGCTGTTTGTGTTGCTCCTAGACATGTGGAAAGATCAGATTTTTTTCAGTCATTCTTTGAAAAACTAAAACATCAGGAGAAAATAAAAAATCTAAGAGTGAGTAAGCTCTCTCCTTGATAGATGATGCAACTTTTACAATAAGAATACTCATGCTAAAGACTCATATTGGTAGTGAATGTCTTAAACTAAAATAAAAAAAATTGTTTCTGACCACCTTCTAAAATACTACTTTATGCAGCATGTAAAGGTTGAAGTCAAGCTTTTGGTTCCTTTCCCCAGTGACTGTATATCACATAAGAATCTTTGTGGTACACTTCTCCCCTACCCATGGTTTGGGAGTGACTCAGCTGTATCAAAAAGCAAGGTTGTCCCAGGAACCTTTCTTTAATCTTAGATGTAGTAAGGGGCTTGGAAATGAGGTAATTGCATGCAGGAAGAGGAAGGGTGGCCTGAAAACTAAGGAAGTTGAATGTGGTGTGGAAAGGATTCTGTCAGTACCTTTGCCATGGAGTTCCTCTGGATGTACTTTAGGATGTCTAATTCATTCTTCTCTGGTCATGTTCCTCTCTGGTTGCTCAGCCCAAGACTTAGCAAAAGGGATGCATGCTATTTGTAAAATCACCCTCAGGTGCATATGTTGCATACCTTGCATGTGAAACTGAACTCCTGAGAAGTGTTTCTCTTAGCCTAGTCTTCCTTGTGCAGATGTTTTTGAAAGACTTCATATGCATGCTAACAAGCCTGTGTTTAGATGATTGCCACCTGGAAACAAACTCAGTGGGCTGTGGCACAGTTCTAACAAGTGGTCTACAGAATTGAAAACTGTCCCATAAAGTAGCTGATAGTATCTCAGGCACAGTAAAAAATAAAAATACAGGACACTAGTGCAGACTGTCAAATGTGGACAGACATTTTTTTAGATTTCTCTGGATGTTAACTAGTAGTAAGATAGCTACAGAAATGTCCTACTCTTCTTCCTTACTACAAAGGTGGGTACCTTACAACCACTGGTACTGATGTCTCATTGTGCGGTGTTTGTTCATTGCAGTACATGATCAGCCTCTGAATCTCTTGGCTAAATAACTTCTTAAAGCTATTATTAGTACAGTATTAGTGCTATACTGCTTGCAGCTTAATAACAATACTTTTGGTTCAGAAGCAATTCAGTCTTTATACTGAGTAGTTTAGCAGTGTAAATTCTGTATTGTACCATCTTTTACGAAAAACATTAAAGTAGCAGAAGATGTTTTCTTACACAGTTATCTCCTTTACAGGCAGTTGAAGATGCATATGTGCCAGTTGTCAAGTTTGAGTTTGATGGCATTGAGGTAAGCATTTCAATTTTTTCTTTAAGTGGGTAAATTTTTTTTCTTCCTTTGGAATAGAATACCTCTTCCAGCGACCTGTGACTACTATTTTGGAAGGTTATTGGTATCTTAAAGTATATTCAGGAAACTAATTGAAAAGCCTGACTACAGCCTATTCTGGGAGAATACCTTGCAGTAGAATGGGAGCTTATAGGAAAACAAGCCCTAGGAAGCCTGGCTTCTTGAGTAGCATTTATCTCACAAGGATTGTGCAGAGGGGGAGTAGAGGCAGTGTCCTTGCTAACTCTTCTTATCTCTGACAAGCTAGCTTTCCACGAAGGGCTGCGTATAGTGTAGTTCACTGTATGAATCATGTGAACGACTAAATATTTTGTTGCAAACGAAAAATGAAGCGGTTATGAGACAAACAATCTGGAAAATGAAAAGTACTCATTTGACTCCTGCCTTGGTCTGTCAGCTGCAGGAATCCTTGTATCTTGGATACATCTTATGCAGTGAATAGACCTGCATGCTGTAGTACCTAAGGAAGTATCACTATCATGAAGATGCTTAGTCAATGACCTTTTTGCGGCCTTTACGTGGTACAGATATTCACAGATTAATTTTCTTGCCTCAGACTACTAAAAAAACAGATTCTTCAGGATCAAAAGGGCTTACTGCATAAAGAAAATGCTCTCTCCTTTGCTGAAGTATAGTTAAGTTGATTGAACTTATATCTTAATATTATTAATTTTAAGTTCCCTTTTAATGGAAATTCTAAGTTTAGAGTATCTTTTCAATTTAAACCTCACCACCTTCCTTTCCCTAGCTTAAAAAGAAAGAGGGGATGCAATGAAGGTTTTGTAGACAAAATATGGAATATCTAGCAATTTTTTGAGTTGTCTGGCAAATAAGTCTTTCAGGAGATGTATTGGTAGTCACACAAATTCTAAATACAAGTGTTAACCACTCTTTTTAGACTTGACTAGTTGTCCCCCACTAATGTGGTGTTCACAAACAGTGTGGCATCATAACTCACGGTTGGCATGCTTTTTCCTTCTAAGATTGATCTTGTGTTTGCAAGACTGCCTATGCAAACTGTTTCTGATAATCTTGATCTTGGAGATGACTCGCGTCTGAGAAGCCTGGATATAAGATGTATACGGAGCTTAAATGGTAAGCATATTTACACATCTTTAAAAAGAAAGTGTTACTAAAATTGGTATTGAATGCACATTACACAACCCAAGGTTCTGTACAAGATGCAGAAACTGATCTCCTATATACTTGAGATCCGAGGCGGTAGCAACTGGGCTTAAATTCAGATGTTTCAAGGAGTTGTGTGTTTAGATAGACCTGTATTTCATGTTTCTTTGATCAGGGTGCATGCATTGTTCCAGTTTGCCACAGAAACTGCTTCAGATGACTAGGTAGAGTACTTGACAGAGAGGAATGTGTTATAGTTCATAAAAAAATAATAAAATATTTGAAGCTTAACTTGCTCACTGTTTAACACAGACTGATTTAATTCTTCCTGACTGTTGAAAGAAACCTAGCTTTTGGACTGCTATAGAAAGGCCGCCTTAAAAAATTGTTGGCTATAGTCTAAACTATAAAAGGGCTGTTGAGGGCACCGGTTACCTGAAGTGATACTGAATGCTGTGTGTAATCTATAAATTTTAAGGTAAGACAAAGCAAGTCATCCAAACTCGTTTTCATAGACTTGAATGTTAAACTGTAAGCTATTGATCCAGTATAGCATAAAACTGGCTTGTACATGTTATTAGGAACTGCTGTACTTTTTTTTTTCTTACAGGCTGCAGAGTTACCGATGAAATACTACACCTAGTGCCGAATAAAGAGAACTTCCAGCTCACACTCCGTGCAATTAAACTGTGGGCAAAACGTGAGTAATGTGATTGTTCATGGTCTTTAAAGTTTCCAGAGGCATCTCATTCTGAAAAAATACGACCATTAGCAGTAATTCAGCTTTGGATACTGTTTAAATGACAATTTCAAAACTAAAAACAATTTTTAGTTTAAATTCAAGGTGTGTCCATGTGGTAGATTTTGTGTGTGTTTTAATGGGGATAGAATGGGGAGGGGAGTGCCTACAAGGCAAGGTGTTGCATTGCTTATCAGGAACCTGACTACAAATGATAAAAATGCCAAGTTAAGTATAAAAGCTTGATACATAAGGAATAAGAAAATACTGTTGATGCACATGGCTAGAGCAAGTGCTAGAAGAATGGCAGAAGTCTCCTCTTAAGGGGACTTGGAGTGAAGCTGTAGCAGTGCAGGCAAGTTTCAGTTAGCAATATTTTGGGAAGTGGTGTGGTAATGACACTTTCTGTCATCGCTGTAAGGACTATCAAGTTTGGTCTCATTGCACTGCTAAAGTAACGAACTTTGAGGCTGAAGTGTACTAAATATTGCATAGATTGTAAAGTTGGTGCTGTAAATCTGAAGGAATATACTTGGGTTTTGACAGACTACAGGCTAACTACAACATATCTATTCTAGGACGTGGCATTTACTCCAACATGCTGGGATTTCTTGGTGGGGTTTCCTGGGCAATGCTAGTAGCAAAAACATGTCAACTCTATCCAAATGCTTCGGCTTCTACTCTTGTTAACAAGTTCTTCTTGGTTTTTTCAAAATGGTAAGAGCTATTGTTTGTTTTAATTTGCATAAAGAAGTAACACTTCTGGATGTAGTTCTTTATACAAGATTTACATTGACAACATTCAATCCTACCATGGATTACATGGCAGAGTTTTAAATGGACACTTGGTTACTGGCTTTTCTTATATAGGGAATGGCCAAATCCTGTATTGCTGAAACAACCTGAAGAGAGCAATCTTAATTTACCAGTATGGGACCCTAGGGTAAGTAGACATTGAATTTGAAAGCCTTTAAACTTTCTTCTAACCTAAACTGATACTAAGCAAAATTGTTTTAACATCATAGGTGAACCCATCAGACCGATATCATGTGATGCCTATCATCACCCCAGCCTATCCACAGCAGAACTCTGCATACAATGTATCTACATCAACCCGAGTGGTAATGCTAGAGGAGTTCAAACGTGGTAAAGTTCTTTCTGTGCTTATTAACTGATTAAAAAGTATAATTCTTGCAATATGAAACCACATTATTATTATTGGTTATATTCCATTAGGTGTTCTGCCCTTTTAGGTAGAATAGGTCTCTGGGAAGTATGCCTGTTGCAGGCAATAAGGGACTGGTTTTATAATGAACTGTTGTAGTAGACCTGCGTTGTGTCAAGGAAATTCCTGCTTTTTCATCCATCTTACTGTTCAAAACCTTTATCTTATAAGGTTTATCTCATGCTCTGCTAGTATTAAACAAAATGGTAATAAGGGTTTCAATCTTAATTGTAGGTCTTGCTGTTACAAATGAGATTCTCCAAGGAAAATCAGACTGGTCAAAGCTCTTTGAACCACTGAACTTCTTTCAGAAGTACAAGTATGTATGAAATCTGTTGTCTGAACTTGAAATTATTTACTTACCTCATACCAGGACATTAGCATAGTAAGTTTTAACTTGCAGTCTAAATATGAGATGGCATTAATGTGTTTTGCAGAAACTGGAGGTAGTCATATGAATTCTGGTGAGGATAAGTATAGGGAAGATACAAAAAAAAAAATGTATGTGTTATGCCACTGATGCTGTTTTTATTAGAAAAAATCAACTATGATATTTAGAATGTAGCAGAACACAGTTCTAAAGGATGTGATCAGTTTTTCTTCAGTTAATACTGTGCTGAATACAGGATATAATCTGTTGTGTCTGGAAGTCATTCTATTCATTTAAGGCAGTTGTGGTTTCAGCTGAAGGAATATATAAGTCCTGAGCTAGTATATTAATTTTTTTCCTTTTCTAGGCATTATATTATGCTGACTGCTAGTGCCTCTACTGAAGAGCACCACTTAGAGTGGTAAGTTTTGCTTTAAATGTGGATTCAATACATAATTGAAACTCAATTCAGTGGTGTACTCTGTTTTTGTTAACTGTATTGACAAATAAAGTATTAAACTGTGCAACTAGGCATGGAATACAGTACCAAGTTAAGTAGACAGTTCACCAGCAAAATTAAAAGCTTTCTTGTGAAGGGAAGTTAACATGAATCTTGCTGTTTAAGAAGTTAACCTAAAGATTTGAGTCATGATGAGAAGGAACAAAGAGGGTTAGTGGGTGTATGCCTGAAGGTCAGATGCTCTGCACCATCTGGAGAAGCGGATGCAAGGAGTCTAAGGAGACTGCTTACTGACTACTTCAGTTAGGAAGATGTTCCTTGTTGCAGAGACTGAAGCAAATGGGGATTACTTGATGTAACCAGATGTGTCTCCAGACACTGGAGATCTAGGTCTTTTACTGGCTTATAGAGCAGCAGTCTCCTAACTTTTTTCATCATGTACTCTTATTAGCAAAAAAACCCCACTATTGAACATGTACTTGCAATGATATATCTCCTTATTTACAAGTCACATATGTATTACTGAAGTTCTAGTATTTTCTTCCCGTACCCCAGTGGATTGTCTTGTGTACCCCCTGGAGTACAGCCCACACACACTTTGAAGACCACTGTTCTAGAGCCTTAGATTTGGCTTCATAACTTTTTTACTGGATGTAATATTTAATTTAAGACTAGATTGCACCCAATGCTCTGGTTACATAGTCAGCCTATTCCAGTGCCTGCTTTTCTGCAATGAAGTGAAACAAGGCTGTTTAATCTGGGTGAAACCTGACAGTCAGCACAGAGTATTTGAATGCCAATAAATCGTATTTCCTAAGTTTTAAGATGTCTGAGCGCACTACTACATTATGTTTAGTGCTGAAATGGATCCCTTCAGCAAGCTGGGTAGTGGATAGGTAAACTGCAGGAGTGCTGATCTACTTTGTGAAACTTAATGTGAGAACCACTTCAACTGTAGTTAGAGAAAATGACTGCTTATGACATGATATTTGTCAGTGTCTCAAGGGAGATATGCCAATAATAACTTCTTTCCCCTATGTGAGTTTGCTGACTAACTGGGAATCTTGAAATAAGGGGAAACGGTGAGGAATTAAGGCACTGTAATGTGTGTGTTTTTAACTTTGCAATGATATTCATTGTTACGAAATGAGTGACCAAAGCTTGTTGTATCTCACAGTAAAGATGAGGAAAGTTCTGATGGTTTTGCAGTGACAGAAATGGAGGCAAATGGGGCTTAGTTTTGCATCTGGGAAAACTAAAAAGAAGATAAACTTGCTTCGGTTTGTCTGCTGTAAGAACAAGTTTAGTTCACTAACTCTTTAATGGATTTGGGAATAGGTAGTATTTTATGTTGATGACCAACACAGATGTGCTTTTGAAGAATGTACAGATTTCTGACTGCTTTCAAAGTTAGCCATGTTTTAGGTAAAAAGGGTAAAATGCCAGGATGTTGTTTAAATGAAAAGCTTTCATGGCCATGATTCATTTCTTGGGTAAGTTTCTGGTGAGACTGTGGTGACTAGATAATTTGTTTATTAAAAGAACTGTATTTTTCAATTTGGCTGGAAGAGGATAAACTTCTATCACTGATCAATCTGCAGGAAGAACTGCATCTTTACTCAAGTGTAATTGAATAGTTGTGCTCGAGCCTTTTCTAAAATACTGTTCTCCTTGATCTTTGGGGTAACAAGGAGTTTTGCTGCACTTCAAAATGTAGCAAGTGGTGCTGGGATCTGCTCCTTGTTGATATTTTCATCGTTGGTTATAGGTTGAAGTGTATCTGAACTGTTAAGAGTACAAGTTAAACTTATTTACCTCTGTCTTTGGAAACTTTAAAGCTCAAATATCACTGGAAACATCTCAATCTACAGTGTGTGTGAAATAAAAATCTAGTATCTGTTCAGCTCAATGAAACATAGTATTTACTCACTAGTTAGCATTTTTGTGTTAACATTGTATTCTAAAAAGGCATGTAATGACTGTGCTGGATGCAGTTAAAAATGAGTAAATGTGTCATTCTTATTAGGGTTGGCCTTGTCGAATCTAAAATCCGTGTGCTGGTTGGAAACTTGGAGAGGAATGAATTTATAACTATTGCACATGTAAAGCCACAGTCTTTTCCTGGCAACCAAGAACTCCGTAAACGGTGAGTTTCATTATTTTTCTGGAATATAGTTTGGCCAATGTATTGTGATTTGTTTATATTCATTTGCCTCAGCTCACCTGGGAGATGTTCAGTTAGGTTAGGTATCTACTGGTTTGTAGGTATGAGCTCTGACAGGCAGGTTCTGAACCTGCCTGATTTTTTTTTTTAAAGGGAAAACTTCAGAGAGAAGTACTCTGAGACCTTAAGTATGGGATTACTCTAATCTTTTAACTGCTGTGTACAACTAAACTGTTTTGCTTAATTCCTTCTCGAGAGTAGATACTAGCATCCAAATAACTGTGCATAAATGATTTGTCAATCTGTCTTTTTAGGAATGGATATGTGTCAATGTGGTTTCTTGGAATCGTATTTAGGAAAGTGGAAAATGCAGAAAGTGTTAACATTGATTTAACATATGTTATACAGTCGTTCACAGATACAGGTAAGCCTATGTTTTGCTCTAGTTTGTAGGGTTTCAATTTTTTTTTTATTCTAGTGGAAATTGCTTCACAAGGGGAATTGTGCTTCCTTCTAGTACTAGCTATTAGATATTGCTATAGAGAGTGACATATAGAAGATCAGCTTTAAAAGTGTACCATTTTGATCCTTTGGAAAAGTAAGTTCATCTTAAAGTAGAAGTGTGTACTACAGTCATACACCATATATGAAATAACAGTTGTGCAGATCATGGTAGACATGCTCACAAAGGAACTGCATTTCATGAAGTGGACAGTCAGATGTGAAGCCAGCAGACATCTGTCTACTGGGTGTAGCTAAACCTGTCAAAAACTGTTGTCAGTTGCTGAACTTTGAAAGTGGGAATTAACTGTATCGGGCTCTAAAATAAGTTGTTAATGAATGCTGACAGTATCTTTTTTCCAAAATAACAGTTTGTGTGTGACACAATCCCAGAACTTCAAAGGTCAGTGAGTTGTTGCATTGTAGTTACATCCAGTCCTGCATGTAAAGCTTCATGTTCATCTTCCACTATTACTCTTGACAGATGTAGAAATAAAGCAGTATTGCAAGTGTTAGATAATGCTAGAATAAAGGGGGTTGGGGGTGAGAAGTCATTTGAAAGTATAGGTCTCTTCCATAATCTGTTTACTTCTTCCCAAGCTGACTGCTCTTGTGCCTTTCAGAAGTACGTGTGTGCTGTCAGGCTCATGCCTAGCTATCATAATGAAGAGCTAAGGAAATAGGGTTACTCTTCTGAAGTTTGGACAAAGAGTTCTAAACAGCGGACTCGTTTAGATATTTGTTTGGACTGATACAGAGCGTATGCATGGTACCAGTGTGAGCTGTGTGTTGTCTTGCTCAGACAACATGAGTAAATGCAGTAAAACCTGGCCTTCTTTTTGGCTCCTGCTTTGGGATATGAGAAAAGTACAGAAAAACGCATCAAAACTTTTGTCTGAGTTTCAAGCCAGGTGGGGTGATTTTCTCAGACTTGGCACTGTTGTCTGTGCTCATCTTGTACATTACATCCAGTGGCACTGTGTTTCAATGTTGTGGCAAATGTAAATTACTTCAAGGCTTATGTACTGCTGAAAGGCTAGAACTAATGTTAAATCTTCTTTTTCTGTGCACAAACTGTATTAGTATAGCTGCGTGCTCTTAATTTAGGGAAGTACAGCCCATAGTACCTTTCAGATACAGGGTTTGAATTGAGAGAGATTAAACAGAGAAGAGATTTCTTTAGAGGTGTGGGATCCTTTGGCAAATGTAGGAGTGACCAGTAGTTATGTGCAAGAAAGCAAGGAAAGCTTTTATGTGCCTTGAATTTGAGAGAGTATTTTTAGAGGGCAAAGGTTAATTTCAGGTTGATGGGCTCAAAAACATAAGGCTCACTGTTTGGAAGACTTTTGTTAAGTGAACTTTATATCACTTTTACATAAAAACATTATTGAATTTACTTTGAAGCAACTGTTCATATTGGTGCTTTTATTTGACTTCTAGGTGTTCTGTAGAAAGACTTGTAAGCCTTTTTGTTGCATGTCTTTACTCTGATTCCTATGCTGTATGTTAGGAAGCTGACTTTCCAGTTATGCTTGTGATAAACCTGTTAGATGAGCTTGTCTAAATGTGACAATCATGTGATAAGTGCTGTGCTAGTATAGCATTTTTAAGTTGCATAAAAGACTGTCTGCAGACAGTTAAACCTGTTTAAATTGTGATTCTGATAAGTCAGATGTCCTTAAAATCCAGTCTGACTTTCTTGGACAGATAGATAGAGTTTTAACACCTAAACTACTGAACTTACATGATGTTACAGAACTGTTATAAAAACCACATCACCACTGTTAATATCAAATTAATCTGAATCTTGAGTAAGGTGTCTGGTCTCTCATCACCTGTGCACAATTCAGTTGATTCAGTTAAGTCCTCTAGACCTATTGTCAACCAGAAAACCAATGGTTAAGGAATATTATCTCCTTCAGGTTAAAATCAACTCAGATTTGAATTCTCTCTACTCACAATTCAGCAGCATGAGCTGCATGATTAGCAAACCACAGCTGTAACTGCACATAAATGCTTATTTGCACTTAAATAGCTATTACATGTCTAGTCTGTACTGGATGTGAAATGAGCATCTTGGGTCACATTCATCTTCTTGAGACTCTGTGGGGTGCTTGGGTAGCATTTTGTGTTTGGTTAGGCTGGAAACTTCTTGCTCTTCACTTTGGCTGGACTGCCTTAAATACTTGCTATTTCTAAAGAAACCATATGTAACTTTGACAAATACCTAATGCAAACATGCCTGCTAAGCTACAACACTAAATTTCCTGTTAGTTTACAGGCAGGCTAATAACCTCAACGTGCTAAAGGAAGGTATGAAGATTGAGGCAGCTCATGTGAAGAGAAAGCATCTGCACTATTTTTTGCCTGCAGAAACCTTACAGAAAAAAAAGAAGGTATAATAATAACTTGGCTCTGCTGGCAATATTTTTTTTTTGCTTTAATAATGACTTGAAGACTTCATTATTTTTTTTTAACTGTTTCAGCAAAGCATGCCAGATATTAGTCAAAATGCTAGCGGACTTCAGTGCAAAAGGACTTCTTCAGATGGAAGCTGTTTGGACAGTTCCAGGGACACAGACTCCAGAACACCATATAATTCCTCTTCATTAAATAAGATATATAAATTGGACACCTCTACACCAGAGATGGAAAGGTTAGCACCATAACCTTAGAACTGTGAAGAAGCTGCTTTTTAACTGACTCACAATGTGACTGAGGTCTAGGTTTTCTTGTTTGAATCTATGTGGATTGTAAGCATATGGAGGGCTGTAACACCTTCAGGAGCAAAGCTGGCTTCTCCTTTGAGCATGTGGTGGGAGATGGGTTAAATCCTTGAAAACGCTAATTAAAGGTACATGAACACATAGGAATGAAGAACTTGATACAAGGGAAATTACTTGGTTTTGAATATAAATCGCCTTAGGTTAGTGTTTAACTTGAAGAAGCTGGAGTATTTTATGGGTAGGTAACTGGTCTTTCTAACACAAAGTACAGCTAATGCCTAGCGCTGTTTAGTTCTAATGAAGTACTGATGTTGATAACAGAAGCACTCAAGCTGCGGCTGACTTAGTGGAGCAGTATGAGAACTCAGGCAGTAAAAGTGTCACTCACTTCCTGGGAAGTCTGTCCATAAGCTACTTCAGCACAGGGGAAATACATAATCTTGAGAGTTAATAGCCCAATGTGTAGCGCCTGCTGTGTTCAAACTCTTTAGTACTGTAGGAGCAGCATGCAAAAAAAAAATGGGTGCACGTATGTATAGAGCAGATATATTAATTAAAAGCAGCACAGAGTACTGAATATATCAAGGTGGAAAACAGTACCAGTATGTAGAGACTCACTAAAGAAAATGCTTAAGTTTAAATTCAGTCTGAAGTTCAGCAAAATGAAGATCTTGTGCTAGATTGCCTGTGAGTTTCTGGTGTTTAGTAGAGCTGTGACAATGAGCCAAGAAGGTAATGTTTGTCTTGCATGACCTTTTTGGAAATTAAATGTATAGTATTTTACAGACTAGCATTTTATAACTCTAGCATCTGATTTTTACAGAAATGCTGTATATCAGAGATCTAATGGTGCTAACAATAGAGAGAAGAGATCTCATGTAGCTGTGCCATCAGTGTCTAAGGGACTTTCCATTCCTGTTATTGATTCAAGTATGTATTGAAGTAGTGGGTGGAATGTAGTCTCTAATTTCATTGCTGTACTCTAAAAACTCAGTGTCTCCTACAGACATGCAGGCTACAGTTGCAATAAGAACATCGGGACCTCCAGTTGGTTGCACCATTCCAGGACGTAACACAATTTCTCAACTCAGAGCACATTTTGTCCCAGGACAGTATGAATTAAGTGGGACCCCAATTACAGATCCTACGAATGCTGTGCCTAAACGACCTTATTCAACGACCTCTAAAGAATGTCATTCACCTCCATCAGAAGGATGCCTCAAAAAAACAAGAGACAGAGAAAAGGTAAGGAAGGGGAACTAGGCCAGGGAGGGTTTGAAGTAGTGTTAATTATTGATGTAGAACAAATGAAATAACTGAGAAGAAACACATATATACATCCCCAACAGATTCAGGAATCTAGATTTTAAGTGTAATTATAGTTTTACTAGGATGTAGATATGAGAAATTGTCTTGGATATAATGTATACCTATTAAACAAATTTTTTTCCTGGTCCTGGCACTAGTGACTGTTTCTGGTCTGGTGGCAGGGTCTCTAAATAATACTGTACTTATATGTTACTGCACTGACCAATTGCTGTATAAACTGGCTCATTTGGAAGCAGTACTTAAAACAACTCAGAAAAAATTGTCTCAAAATGAAGAGGATACATCTGACAAATGCAAAAGTATGAGCTAATCTTGTTCTGGCAGATGATTTTGAATGCCTATTGATAGTTTTGCTGCTTTAGAAATCAGCAGCCTACTCAACAGGTTGTCCACTGCTGAAATGACACTGTGGAGTTGCTTGTTAACTCTTGTTTTGGTGGAAGCTTTAGATTAATGCTTGATTTGTTTTACTGCTGTATATAAATATCCTTAAATAGCTGTTCTTGTGGCTTCACCTCTAATTTGAGGCAGAGACAAAGAACAACTAGAAAAAGCTTAATTTTGACACTTGTAAAGAGTCAACTTGCAGAACTGTTATCTAGTATCGAGTATTTCAAGTACAGATTTCAAGGTTTGGGTAGTAAGACTTCTTGAGGCTTGAGATTCTGCGTGGGTAGTGGTAGTCTTGTCTAAATGTTGTTTTAAGTATGGCCACTAATGTGTTTAATGTGTTGACTGGAAGCTGTACCTGTATATGAAGGTACCTTTAGCATAGCGATTATTTTGAGTCTGTGTATTCTGTTCTTCTAGTTAACTGGCCAGGATTCAGCATTCAAAGATGGTGGCAATCCAGAAGATGTCAGGAGAAGATCTGCAGAAAATGTAATTTTTAAGTAGTCTTTCCTCAGTGGACTAATTGAAAAGCTGAATGGACTGGTCTAGTGCCTAGACTACTTCACACAAATACTCTACACATTTATTGATGTAAACAAAAATACGCTTTTTTAGTTTAACTTATTTCAGTCTTCATTACCCAAATATTACACCTGTATGACCTATCTTTTGAAAGTTAATATTAGATGACTTGGTAGTGTCTAGCTGCTTGCCATGCTTGAAATCAGATTTTATTTCTTTAAAAAACACTTGATTCATTGATGTAAACTAAACTACTGTAAAGACTAAAGCATTTCACCTCTCAAAGGGAGGATAAAGAGCTCTATATTTAGTGTAGCTTACTACTGAAGCATAAACTCTTGAGGGCACACTCTCAAATCAAGATGTGATCTTGTTGGTAGAGTGAAGGTTGAAATACCTGAAAAGCTATATGTGTGTTTATAGGACTTAAAAAAAAAAAAAAAAAAGGTTGAGGTTGTCAATGCATGTATGTATTTAGTCTTTAAGTATCCTAGCCATCAGACCTTGCTGTCTCAAGTCATGAATTTTGATGATGCTGGCTAATGTATCCTTTCTGGCTTTCTTAGGGTGTCGTTGGAGGAAAACCCATGCTGATTCCAATTATCAACACATCAAGATCACAGGTATTATTTATTGTGTCTTTGTATTCATAGGTAAAACAAAACTAGAATTTTCATTTTATGTACAAAGACTTATGTACTGTTAATCCCTATAGACTTGGTCATTCTCAATAGGTGATAAGCTTTTGCCTGTTACGCTTCCACCAAATTGTATAGCTGAACAGTGACTTTCCAGGTTTACTCACAAAAGTGAAGTCAAAGCTTCCATGTTGTTGACTCAAAAAACCATGTTGCCCTGCACTCAAACACTGACACAGTTTGTTTCCTTATTTGCTTTTTTCTTAAGCCAAAAGATCTGTACACTTTGTAGATCTTCTATAAGGTGATCTGAGCTTCTATTAAATACTTGTATACTGATTTCTGTGACCAGACTTGGAAGCTTTGAAGCGTATAAGTGGCTTTAATGCTCTTGTGTCATGTACAATATTGTGAAATTGAGGGTTATAAGATTGGAAGTAATCTGGACAATAGAGACACTCTGTTTTCGTGATTCATGGATCCGAGAAGAATGTTCACTTCTATTATGCTGTTGAGCAACTTGCAACTTATTTCATCCCCTCTCAGGAATATAATTATCTCAACTGATGCCAAGAAGGAAGTGTACAGGGGGGGGAAATGCTCTTCCTCTGTAAACTGGCGGTAACTAAACAAGTGGTGTGGGGGGAAGAATCCTTCTCTGTAAATACTTGGGTTTGGGCCATACTGTCTCAGTACATAAACTCTTTCCTAGCTGAATATAACATTCTTTATCTGCTGCTCCTTCTGAATTAATTAATTTAAAACTTCTTTTTTTTTTTGGTGGCATCTTGTGTGTTGTAGAGGCTTTCCAGTAAAGAACTGCCGGATTCTTCATCTCCTGTTCCAACAAATAGTATTCGTATTATTAAAAGATCCATCAAACTTACTCTTAATGGGTAACCAGTATCTCTTCAGGTAAAGATGATAATCACTTCTTTAGTGATCCATATTATCAATGTGTATTGTAGTTACTAACAAATTGTGGAAGACTACTGTTGCTGAACTGCAGTTGGCCAGTTAAAATCATGGTCTTATTTTATGGTATTGCTAGATGCTTGCTTTCGTTGAACTACTCTTTGCATATTCTTGTAACAGTTATCCTTATTAGTTTTTTTTAAAAAGCCTTAAATGTCACTAGTTGAAAGAGCTTTTGAAACAGCCACAAAAATATACCTGTCCTGTGACTTGGATTCAGAATGTATGTAAACAGGATTAGCTGGTCACTGCAACCACATTCTGGTTTCAAGTGTGCATGAACATGCTTGTATTCATTTGTGCTTTCCTAGTTCATGTGCATATATTGTTCTTATCTTAAATTACTTTCCCATTTGGCACATACACTCCTGTGCATCTATCACAATGGTGCTCAGCTTCCTCAGCTAGTCCCTTTCCACTGTCTAGCACAGCCATGCACTACACAATTATTGCCTCCCGTGGAGGCCCCGAACTAATTTAAATATTGAAGAAAATGCAGCAGAGGATGCTACCAAGGTATGGAGATGATAGATGTGTCCCGTGCCAAGTTATCTGATTTTTGTCTGAAGACTGCTCCAGCATGAAACTCAAGATGTTTTTTGTTGTCACTGGGTAGTAAAGCTAAACTCAGAACACGCAGCTGAAGGTACACTTAAACATTGCAACAGCCTCGCCTGTTGTGACACTACTACCCACCTGCAAGCTGCAGTCTTGAAAGCAACTGGCATGCAGAAAGTAATTTTGGATAAATCCTGAAAGCTGTTCTAGATGGTTATGTGAAAAGTTGTAGTAGTCTTAAGTCTGGTTCTGTAAACTGATAACACTGCTTACCCAGTTAAGTGCATTAGAGTTTTTTGAGAGGTGGGGAGGAATTCTGATCATATGAAACAAATGTTATGCTACCTCTCTATTGTAATGTCTTTGTAATTTGGTGCTTTTGTAAATGAAGTTGTATGTGTTTTCCAGAGTATTTTTGTATGTATTATGAAATACTATCTTCCAAAGAGAAATTGAAAATCTTCTGTGTGTCTTTTTTTTGAGGCAGGTGGGATCTGCTTAAAAAAAACACAAACTACTAAACCAAATGTAAGGTGGGGGAGCAGTGCCACAAAAAATATGTTCTACAAAATACTAATGTTATGCTAGAGTAAATTTAAGACTAGGAACACTGCTTTCCTGCTTCTGGTATTTCCAGGTTTTGAATTAATGCCCTCTGAATAGCGCACTTTGCAAACTGCGTTGGCAGCTGAAGTGCCAGTTTGCTATGTGGACAATAGGTACTCCTGAATTCTTCTAAAATTAGTTGCTTGGCTTAAACAGCAATTCTGAGCTCTGGTCATTTAAGCATCCACCTAAAACCCTAGTGACAAGATGGGAAGACTATAAAGGAATAAGAGGAGGCATGTATGTTGTGAGGTCTTCATTCTCTAGCATTCCACCTACTGCTAGTATTCTAAACTTGTGGAGAAAGCATGACTTATCACAATAAAAGCATGACTTTATCACAATATACTTAGTATTTTCCTTATTACCTCTGGTTTCCAGCTAACTTCAAGTGCAATTTATCTCTTAGAAAATTGGCCTTAGTGGGTTTGAGAGGTCTTATTCTTCCCTCTCCACCCAAAACCCCCAAAACTTAGACTGCAAGGCTTAGGTTTAGTCACAGGTTAAAATTAAGAAACGGAACCCATGTTACTCAAGTGGCTTTTAGCAGAACTGCACCTTGAATTTATAAAATAGTTACCTCATTTTTGACCTGTGTTAAAACCATGGTATTTTAATATTGTCAAGTCTGTGTACTAGTTACAGTATGTATATAACTTCAGCACCTGTGTAAATAAAAATTCATAATGAATTTGAAGGAATTAAAGCTGAAATAAGTGATAAGATAAACAGCAAAGCAAATATGAAAAGTCAGTGTTTTGTATTAGTCTACAACCCTGTAATATTACCATGCTTTTAAACAAATTCTTCCACTTAAGTATTCCAAGACTGTTAAGGACTGTTATGCCCTTAACTGCTCTGTCAGCACATGCATTTATGCAACTGGTCTCAAACTAACCTAGCTAATGGATATCAAAGTATATGCCTTTACACAGATTGCTTTTTTTACTCTTGCTTCCCAGTTATCTTCTACTTGCCCTTACTTTTCTTTTTCCCTCCTTACTCTTAGGCTTTTAAGAAGACTGTTTAGGAAGAATTTAGATTACTAGTTTCTCCGATTTGATCCAGCATAGGTGAGATTACACAGTTTACCTTTATACCCTGACTCAGTGCTTTGCCCAATGCAGAGTGACATCACTGTTCTAGAGTTTCCATGGATGTTGCAGAAGGATTAGGTTTCAGCTGTTTTAAATAAAGCTCAAACTGTAACATTCAACTTACATTTTCTCTTGTTTATGGAGTGAGTCCTCTGTTAATGTGATTGAAAGGAAAGTTACTCATGCATAGAGAATCAGTGAGGGAGGCTCTTTGATATCAGATTTTCTGCAAACTTTGCTGTTTTCTATCTGCTTTCTTAGTTTGTTGCTGTATGTGTGGCTTGGAGGCCCAGATGGAAGGGGTGAGGGATGCATGATCAATCTCCTTAAAGAGGAGCAGCTCTGTATTGAAATTCTGTATGATTAGTGACTTTGAGCAAGAAATTCCATTGCTGGAACTAACATCTCCTGTGGTTTTCCTTATTAGGTATAAGCAAAGAAACAGTTAATGTAAAGTCACCTACACTTCTATTGCAGTGGATGTCCCTGTAGAAACTAAGAGAAAGTGATAGAATATTTATTCTTTGCCTTAATGAGTAAAAAGCAAAGGGGGTGAGGGGGGAAGTATCTTGAAATTGTTAATCTTGACTTTGGGAGGGAGGGGGCTTTTTAATACTGCCTTTATGTAATACTTAGTGACATAAGCTGTTCAGTCTAAAAACACAAGCGAAAACTCCTAGCTGTGTTTCTGCAATTACCTCATCACACTTCTTATAAACAGTCTGGTCTTACGTGTTATTCCAGTAACTGAAAAGCTGTGGTTGTAGCGTGCTATATATCTGTATGCAGCTGAGGGGCAAACAACTGCTCTGAGCTGGAGGTACTCCGTGCCTTGTCCCCAGAGGAAATCAAATGGCTGTAGGGGGCACCTCGATCTGAGCAGTAACCCGCTCCTGTGAAAACAGGCATCTTCTCCCACTGGGCTGTAGCCTCGTCCCTCCACCCGCCCACTGCAGAGTGGCGGTGGGGGCTGTGTGCTCTTTCCCTAGTGGGGAGAGCCGGCGGGGTGAAGGGGAGCTGTGACCCACGCTTCCCACGCTGGGACAGGTTTCCTGCCGTAAGGCCTGTGGTGGGGGCGGGCTGGGGGCCGAGAGCTGCGTGTGCTGTGACGATGCTAGCATGTGACTGCAGCGCTCTGGGAAACACTGCTGCAGCCCTGTGCTGCCTGCAACCCCTGAGCACCGGCCTGGAGGGATTGTGGGGACCAGCTGGAGCCCCCAGCTTTCTGGCCAGCTCTGCTGTTGCTCTGCCTTTTCCTGAATCCTGCTGGGGCAGGCTGGACTAAGCAGAGTACAGAGGGGTGTTTTCCAGCCCCAAGCTGAGTGGTGGGCTGTTGAGCACTCCTTGCTGCCTCCTGGCATGCTGGTTGGCATGGACTGCCCTTCACTGTAGCTGAGGCTTTTTTCAGCCATTATCTGCCCCTGGGGTGCTAAGCTCTGAGTGTGGTCCAAGGGCTCAGGGCTCCAGGCTGCTGCACCTTGTGTATTTTTTCTGGGAGGATCTCAGCAAAACAGTAGCCTGGGGGCTGATTTTCATCTTCTTCCAGAAGATACAGCCTATTGACCTCTCGGCTGTCCGACCTTCAAGAAACTGATAGAAATCAAGAAAATCAAACTGGGAGTACTTGTCCTTGGGCAGTTCCTCTTTGCTGGGAAGACCCTGTCTGAATCATCCTTCTCTCTTCACCTAACCTTGTTTCTTATTCACACCTCATCTCTCTTCATTTTGTCTGATCTCAGACTCTTGCCTGTTGTCTTTTCTCTCTGATAATTTAGATCTTTCTTTCTCACCCAAATCTGTCTTTGCTTCCTGTGCATTTGAACTGAGTAGTACTTCATTCTGTGCTGATGGAGTAAAAAAGTCCCAGGAGTCCTGAAACGAGAGGAGAAATAACCTACCCTGTTTCAGTTTGCATGTGGCAGCCTGGCAATCAGCTGCTTACTGCAGGGGACCATCCAGCTCACCCTCTGCAGTATGGGCAATGGAGAGAAAGTTAAAAATTCTCGGCTACTAAGCAAGTCTGGCAAGTATGTGTAAGTTCAATCTTTTCAAAGGTTCAACGCATGCCTAGATATGTGTGGTTCTTCAAAGGAAGGGCAAAAAGACCAATAGTGACAGCAGCACAGCCTCTGTGCTGAATTTGATGTCCCCCTTTCTGAAATGTGAAGAAGTTAAGAGTTTCTTAATAAAAGTTTTAAGAGTTCTTTGAATATAATTAAAGCAACATGTGTTCCCCATGACTCATTCTTAGAAATGACTGAGTAATTTTTCTTCTGTTTTTCTTAAAAATCAACACAGTATATGTAATCATACTCCAAAGAAAAGTTTTTGGCAAACTTGGAGTAACCGAAAATGTGGCCTTAAAATAGGAAGTGTTGACTAACTATAACCGACAAAGTGCATTGCTAGCAATATGATAAAAATAAAACATAGTACCTACTTGCTAAAGCATTAACTAAAGCTAGAAAGTACTAGAATTTATTTGGTCCCTGCAGTTTTAATTCTGCTCTGTTTTTCCTGTGTGGTCACTTAGCAAGAACAGAAAGTTATAAACGCTATATCCAAGTGCATGCACACAAAGAGAAAAGCTGAGGTTTTTGAATCACTTGACATATAAGTGCTTGGCTGTATGCCTTCAGCACTGCTTTAATATATTTGTTGCAATTTTTGTCGGATTGTTTTTCTTTTCATTTCTCTGATACCAAATATACATTTATTATGTACAGCTTTTTGTACTGCTCAAGTAGAAGGGCATAAACCTGTCATTGTGAGCAATACAACAGAGATTTCTAATAACTAAGCTTAAAGAAGTAATTGCGACTTTTAAGTTATGCTTTTTCTGCTGTCCCAAAGGAGGCAGGCATTAGACTGTCGGGAAACTGAAAGTTGGTTCTGCTTCTGAATTGTATATACAAGTCTTTAAGTATTTCTTGCAAGACTTGTAGCCGGTCATTACATTCACTTCTGGTTTTTGTCTAGATGGCATAGCATATGTTAATTTTCCTCACTCATTTTGAGTATTTTTACATGTCTTTACCTGTACTGTACCTTTTCTGCTGTATAGGATAACAGCTGTTGGTACAGTCTGTAAAGCAACCTGGCGTAGGTTTTGTTCAGTGCATTTACAAAAAAAACCCAAACAAACAACGCAGTCAGTCAAATCATGAACAATAAGAAGGTCATGGATACAGGATTTTCTGTATGGTGATTGCTTGCAGTAATTCAGTTAAAATCAAATGGGACAAAAATACGCGTCTGGGAGTCGCGTTTTGAGGAAGATTACTATGTTGCAAACAGCCAAGTACTAGCAATGAGAAGGCAAGGGAATCCCCTGTTTCTGTTCCCCTGTTCACCCACTAAATAAATCACTGGGTTACACCAAATGATAAGTTGCGTAAGTACAGAGATGTTTACTTTCTGTAATTCAGAGTAAGTATTTGGCACATGCCTGTAAAATTATAAATCTATTTACTAAATTATAGCCTTCTTACTGAAATAAGTAATCAACAGTGTGTTGGAACTTTCTCTCCCATTCTTGCATGTTGTGACTTCAAGTGGGGAAAATTCAGTAAAGGTAATATCTTAATTTTCTCTAGACCGTGCTTATTTAAAGTTGTTTTCAGTTCATCTTTCAGTAACAAGTAAACTGAGCTGGATTGGCCAGAAGCCCAGCTATGGAGCTCAAATAGAGATTCGTATGTTCAGACTCAAATGTTGTGTGTGTTCAGCCTTAAAGGTCATCCCTGATTTCAGTGGCTGTGATGTCAATGGGGAATCCCTGCTGCACATTTGTTTGTCCTTGTGTGAAGGTCTAAAAAGTCAAATAAAAGCAAAGCAACTACTTAGAAAAGTTTAAGGCTTCGGTATAGAAACTAACCACAGGTTCTTAGTGACTCCTAAGCAAGACGGCATTACTTCATCAGGTCGTGCTTGTGTGTGAACTTAGGTCTCTTTGTTACTGTTCCTTTTGCTTAGATTGTTTTGGTTTTCAACTACTTATTAATGAGGGCTTTTATTGAGAAATGTGGGAGAATCTTAAGTAATGAATGCCCCTAACACCAAAATTTAAGATGATTTGTTATCTGAAATAATTGGACAGAGGATGAACCAGTGTGCCCACCGACAGATCCTTATTTGTATTAAGTTTTGGTACTATTGTACACTTTTTTTCAAGGCTTTCCCTGACACCATGTCAAATTCTTTTTCAACGCTTCATAATTCTTTACGTTTCTGAGAAGTTTTTTAAAATCTCTGCTATAACAGGTGATAAGTCTAAAGCACAGGGATTAAAGACTTATGAAGGGTCAGACAGAAGTTTTGTGTCAACACCAGAAACTGAAGCCAAATTCCCTGAATGCGGGAGATTGTGGTGTTTGACCCTTTTTCTTTAGAGTCATGCTGTCTGTGCTTGCAATGGGGATTCCCAGTACACAGAGTTACTGCATCTAGCTAAGAACTGTTGTAACTCTGTCTAGAGATTATAACTGAAACCAACTGCTGATTTCTTTTTTTTTAAGCCACTACATGTGTGATAGCCTGCTATTCTTTCTTGTTGCTTTTTTATAAGCTTGCAAATTAAAAAACTTTTCCTTTCAGACCTTGATTACGTTCTTAAGAACAAAAATCACAAATTTGTTTCTTGTGTATTTTTGGTTCTCCACAAAAAAGCCTCGCTAAGAATTTTAGCACAACGTGCAGTGCCATAGGACTGTCATATACAAGTTAACGTCTTACTAAATGCTGATGGGTAAGTTCTTATATCTTACCATTGTGGGGGTGGGTGAGGTTGGTAAGGGGGAATCCCAATAATTCCTCATAGTAGAAATCTAAAAAAAGTGACGTATTTTCTAAGGAGTTACTACTAGTCTCTACAGAAAACGAATGGATGCTAAGTGTATGTCCTTAAAAAAAAAAAAGTAAAAATACTAGAGTTCTAACTGTCCAAATTGTAGGTGGCTTTTTACGTAGTCTTCATTGAGAGTCTTGATTAAACGCTCTGCTAGAGATGTCTTTTTCTGCTGCTGAGCAGTTGCTGCAGCAGCTAACCAGACTTTCTATGTGAAAGATGAATGTAGCTTTCAAGTGACTGAACACATTTTTGCCGAAGTATCATGTCAACTGTTATGAGAAATGGGATATCTCGCGATACCATTCCAATGTAGGAGGCTCCATGCTTAAGGTCATGCGTTAAAGCCACAAAGGCCTTTGGTATCACAAAGTAATCCTGAACTGCATGAATTGAAGAGGCTCTGTTTCTCGGTGAAACATGAACACTCAAGATGTGTGTTAAGTACTGCAAGACGGCAACCATAGGACCTCGATGTTGCCATGGATTTGCCTCCAACTCACAGCCATGATATCAGACTTCTTTTATTATCATGCATTTTAGGCCCCAAATTACACCACTTTAGATTCACTGTTAAAAATTACTCTTGGCTTCAGTAGAAGCCAAATCCTTTTATTTAGGAAAGGGTTGTAGCTACCGAGTTGAGTTGGTTGAATTATGAATGTTATGTATGTGAACTTCTGTATTGTTATATCTTTCTGGATGCATGACAGTTTACAGCAAGTTGCTGGTAGCCATTTCCCTTAAATACTTAAATGAATGGTATATTTGCAGGGCTGTGTATTTTTATCACTTGGACAAAATTCCAGTCAACCCAAGTGGAAGCTTTGACTGTAAGAGAGATATGTGATTGGGTTCTTGACTCTTAACTGTACTGTATTGCTATGAATGTATCATTGCATGGCCCCAAATCTAATAAGCTTAGTAATTAGTAATCAAAGCTTGCTCAGTGCAGCGAGGAAGCACAATGTGCATGCCTCCAGGGCCAGAGAATGTGCAGTTGCTTAATGAGTTGCTTAAAGCCCCTCAAATAAAGGTGGAAGAAACCTTCAATTGAGGGAAGTTGACATACCCCTCTTCTCCACCTTTAGGAATGTGATTCTTCCTAGATTTCCTGAATAAAGCTGTTGATCAGTCTCTGCTGCTTGAGCATGTTATGAGGAAAGATGGAGACACTCTTGTAAAGGGAACCACAGAGAATTCTGGCTCCCCTCCATCTTACTGAGCCAGAACAGGAATTTATGAAGATACCAAACTTCTGTTCATACAGCACTGCTATGCACACTGCATTAGAAAGCTCTGGGCTGGAAGATAGCCAGTATCTTTTTGCAGAAGTTGAAAGAATTGTGGGTTAGAGGCTTATGAAGGGGAGGATATTGCAAAAGAAAGAGAACTGGACAGGATTGCTAGAGAAAAAAGTGGTTATGGTCGCTATTAAAGAGAGGGGGAAAAAACCCCACTTTTGTCTGTTAAGCCGTAGCTACTTTGCTCTTTATTTTTTCATAAACCATAACCAGTGTGTTTTTTATCACTTTAGGGGGTTCTTGCCACTACCTTCATCCCTGGCACGCTCAAGTCCTTCTTTGCTGGCTGGAGACTTCTGCTTCATCCATTGTGGTGAATCAACTGTCTGAATATAGCTAAGGAGCCAAACATTCTGTTAAAGGGAGCAAAAATAAACATTAACACTTATTTACCCCTGGTTTTTGTTATTTCAAATTAATTACAGGGATGTTTATGAGGCAGGGTTGTTGACCACACAAATATAGGTTGTTCATAATACATATAGTCTGGGAGAAACTGTAATTGCTGTGCTAAATATAATTTATTCTGTGGTTCCATTCAGCTATATATTTAATTTTATTTTTCTGTTCCTCTTCTAGGGGCACTAGTAAACATTCTTCCAAGCAGGAATAGTAATGATGAGACAGTAATTGTCTGAGTAAATTATCCAAGCGGCCTTCTTTCTTTTTTCACTTCCTACATTTCTGGTGTCCTCTGGCATCAGAACAGAAGTATATGTTACTCCTAGGCTATGTAAATGAAAATTTCTGTCTACATTACCATTAAAAACATGTCAGGTCACACGGTTTCCACTTCAGCAGTTACAGCAGTGCTGTTTTGCAAATAAGGTTTTAACTGTGTTGCCAGTGTGAAGTCCTGAACTGACCAAGTCTGTAGTAACTGGGTCACCTGCCGCAGAGTTTTTTGTGACGTAGGTCATGGGAATATTTGCAGAAGCAAAAGTGCTATAATTGCATAGCTGTACCAGTATTTATGTTGACACTGAAGCTTAAAGATGCATATTCAGGAAGCAGAAACACCACTGTGTGTAACTAGGATATGTAAAAGGAATATAAATTCTTGTTTTAAAAAATCCAGCTACTAAACAACACAGGATTTTGAAGGAACATTGTAATTATTTCAGGTTTACTTCTTAACAGGCTTCTCGCACCCTGAGAGCTGCCCACTCTTGGAGAAAGAGAATTAGTAGCAGTAGCATAACCCTGGAAAGAAATCAGTGTACCACTGGATGAAACTAAAGAATAGTTCGTGGCCTGTAGAGCTGATTGCTAAGTATATGACAGAGTAAACACAGTCTCTCAACTTCACAAGTATATATTGTATAGCAATATGTAGATAGCATCATGTGTAGTTACCTAAACATGTAAGAGATTAGATGATTGACCATGGTTGCCATGCAGCCAAGGAGCTGTAGTCTTAGACAACCCTGTTGTGCTCTGGAAACAGGATGATAAATCCCCCCCAAATTGCCCCAAAGCCCTGGCAGTCAAAGAATAGTGTAAGAGAACAGATAAAGATGGTGAAACAGGGTAGCACGAGCAATTTAAAAGACAGCATCTGTCAGCAAGCTGATCGCTATCTGTAAAGAAAACTGGAATTAAAGCTTTTCTTGCAGCAAGACCTTCTTCCTGGGTCTCAGTATCAATTTCTGAACTGTGACAGTCTCTTCAGATCATTTATAGGTGGGTGTAGACCGTAATGAATATTCATTAAATGTAGTATTAGTTGTACTTTACGCAAGTCTCTTTGCCATTACTGTGTTTGAGTCTCCTGGAATCAGCCAGTTACAGAATTCATTTCTGACTGGCCTATGCAGCAACCATGCCATTGGGAACAGATTTGGTAGCTCACTTACAGAACCATGAGTGTCTAGTCTCTGAAAAGCTTTGAAGTGGTATTACACCTGAATCAGTTTGCTCATTGTGTTTTGCTTCTACAGAATAAGAAAAGGTGGTAACAAAAACTGAAACAGCTCTCTTAATTTTTAAAAAGTAACAAACTTTAAAGTAGACTATAGATTTGGCTTTTGTCTGATTTTTTTTAAGTAAATGGTTATGTAAATTCGTAGAAATACTTTGCAAATTCAAGTGGGAGCTTTGGTCTCAGTTTATTTTCTGTTATTAGATCATTATTTATGCAGGTTTCCTTTTAATGGGAACTCCTGGAAAAGGCACAGTCAGCTATCTTTGGCTACTTTTCTTGGAGATGAGAGCTCAAGATACCACAGAAACTAAAGTTGTCTGCTTTATGCATGAAGATCTTTACCCTTTTGTGCTGAAAGAAGCGTGAAACCACGTAAGTATGACAAGCAGTTAGAAGCAGATGTAGTGAGATTTACTGGGAAGGCAGTACTTTGCATGCCCTTTCAGGAAATCATTATAGTCACCACGAGGGGGCATTTTATTAAGACACCGCAAACCCAACTGTGTTACTCATGATCACTGGGGGGAGTGGCATTAAGGCCCTTAAAGGACAAGCTATTGTGACAGCCAGGAGCAAGACCAGTAGAACAGTAATCAGGCACTTTATTCCAAACCCCTGCCGCTGCCCCCCCCCTCCCCGTTCCTACTCTTTTGATACTGGAACCTGTAATGCTTATCACCTAATTGTCTAGGCTAGTGCAATGGAAAATTTTAGCTAGCAGTTATGTGTCTCAGCCTTTGTGAAACAGATAATTCAACAGGTTGATTTTGAGGGCACCTGACTTGGCTTGCACCCCAGGGCCTCACTGGAGACTAATCAGAAGTGGATCTAGGACATTGGTCGCTTTACTGTATGTAATTCAGTTTTTCTCCATCTGCATGTTAAGGAACCTGTCCTATTAAGCAGTTATCTCATTTTATATTCAACTTTATATATGTCATTGCCCTTCTAGCCAACTTGTTCTAATTAATCCTTCTTGCCACCGGCTTGTTTCTCTCGTTTCTTGCTTGGCTTTCTCCTTCCTCTAGTTTCTTCATTTACCTGTCAGAAGAAGCTTGTGGTGGCAATTTTCCCTTCATGTCTGTTTTTTTCTATTCAACAGGCTATGTGTCTAGATCTGTTTCTTCTGCTGCACAGGGCAAAGAATCTCTTCAGTTCCTTTCTCTCTACGTGTTTATTGTGCAACAGATGTCTCGAAGGATTATTATTTTTCCTGGCTTATTGTTCCTTTTAATCAAAAATAAGTCAGAAGACTTATATGTATATTCTTTACTTGCATAGAGGAAAGTACTTTTTCCAGGCATCTGAAAATGTTCTGAGTCTCATGGTGGATGACACGTTTACTATACCTAAGGTACAATATTTCAGACTGAAAACCCAGAGGACGTTGTTTGGATTTTATCTATTGTCAGCAATATTAAGGTTCATAAGTGGAATTGCTGTGCAGATGAATGAGTATTTATCAAATGTATTGTTACATGAGAGACTAACCACGATATTGATTACAAAAAGGATGTCAAACTTTCCCCCAATGTCCTAAAAGCAAAACCTGACAAGTCATGCAGTGACCGCCAAGTGAACAAGACTATGAAATAGCAAAACCCATCTCTGTTCTGTGTAGGAAAGCAAGGGGGGTCGACCTTGTAATTAAGAAAGCTCAGAGTAAAAATTGTAGCCTTACTAGAACGTTGGCCTTTTTAGTAAATCTAAATTATTTTATTGCAGCATACTAGTAAATTGGATGTATATGCACACACATCCATCTGTACATTCTGGAGACTGAACTGTTCAAGTGGGTTGAAGCAGCGGTGTGTTGATTGTCGGTTACTCACAACTATTGAAGGTAAGACTTTGCACTGTGAGGTGGCGCTGTGACACACAGCCCCAGGCAATTTGCAAAAAGGGCTAATGCAGGTCCAGATAAGATGAGTAGCTGGCCAATTTACAAATTGTAGATATGTTTTGCATATGTAGGAGGACTTACGCATAAACTGGTCCCAGAAGGTGTTACGTGTTTATGTTCAGCCTGAAGAGTGTTGCCACTTTCTGTGATTCCTGGGTGTAATGCTTTAACTGTACAAGTCAGAACTACATGACTCATGGGGCTAGAGATTTAAAAAGAAGGTGTAAGACTTCAAGTTAAAAGGAGATCTATCTGTCAGGGCTGTACTGAAACAATGTGCCTTTTTATATCTTTATTATTGGCTGCAGATATGGTCTTCTGGGACTCTTGAAGCTCAAGGTGATGTTAAGTAGCCTAAACTCCTTGCAAGCCCTGAGGAAAAAGGGAAGTCTTGAAATAAAAACCTGGATGAGCGATTGTTATCCTCTGTAGGTGGATCCAATGCATAATGGCTGGCTGGTATGTGCTGGGGTTTTGGGGAGCAGGAGAATTAATATGAGCATATGTTGCCTATTTTTTTTTTTCCAATGTGTAGTTTTCATGTTATGACTAAGGTATTGTAATAGCTTGCTGTTGCCAAAGGGACAATTCCCATCCTTCCTTCTGCCTCCCTATTTTTTTGTGGCTGCAGCTAGAGCAATTCTATTGCTTCCCTTTGTACTAGCAATAGTGATCTGGCTTGGAGAGCTAATCTACTTGAAAAAAAATCATTCTGGACAGAAAAAGGGTGTTTTCTGCTGATTTAGTTCCTTGTCCTCATCCTGAGCTCATCCCTAAGTCCTCTCACTCCAGCACTACTGCATCAGATGAATCTTGATAGTGGCATAAGGAAGAAGTTTGCAGTTTGTCCATTTCAGAGGTCACTAGATGGGCTTCGCTGTAATACGAGGCTTTTATGTGGTGCAGTGGAAAAGAAAACACTCTTCAATATTTTTTTTCTTTGCCCGCCAACCGAAGTGGAAGATTTTCTCTATTAAAATAATGCTACAACTCCAAAACTGTAGTGTGTGTTTGTAGCACTGGAATGAGGAGAAAGGAATAGGAAACACTTGAGAGGGCTGAGGGAGAAGGTGCCTGAGAACTTCTGCTCTGAAAACTAGCTCTGGGAAGGCAGGATTGTGAATGAGACATTTTAGAGAGATTTATCAATTTCTCAAGCTAAAAATACAGTGTTATGCTGCAGTTCCATGAAGCTAGCACTCTGTCAGGAAGCTGGCACCTCTGCCCAAATCTGTCCTCCAGAAACTTGTTCTGGCCTTGGTGCCACCACATTCCTTGCTGCTGGCACAGTCACTTCTCTGATTGTACATGGAACTGGCTCAGTAAAAACTGAACCAGCAGCAAAACAATCTTTTTGTTTCCACCAGCTTACTTTTAAGCAAGCTCCTGTATCACCAAAAGAGTGCTTGCAACAGCATAAGAACGCCCATGAGTGAGTTGCCTGGAGGTAAGGAGAGAAAGAGGGAAGAGACTGCCTTTTTTGACACTACCAGAGTCTAAAGCGTCCATGGAACTATCATTTTATTGTGCTTGGCACTTTCATATAATGAGCGGCTCATCCCCTGCAGAAGTTGCATCATGAGTGAATAAGGTAGAAGTGTGGGAGCAAGGAAGTGTCTTCTCTGATTTCTCTTGGGGAAGTTGAGACTCAGAGACTTGCCTAAGAGTAGAAAGGCTGACTTGCCAAGAGCCAAATTCCAGTCTCCTGAATCATTGCCTTGTGCCTTATCCACAAGACCAACATTTCTCTGTTAGCATTTCCTTTCTCTCCACCCTCTTTTGAGAGGAGGCACAGTAGCATTGTTCTGTGGCAAACAAACTCAAAGCATGATGCAGGAATGCTTCTAGCAGAATGGTTTGAACAGCCTTTGAGTTTATCATTAATCTGGAAGCCATGACTTTTCTTGGACTGGCTTCTGCATTAGAACCTTCCTCAGGACCAATAACCACAAATGCTTTAACCATCAAAAGGCCTGACAGTGTTTAAATCAGAGGCCTTTGAGATTAAAAAAACATACTTCAAACAACAAAAGGTTTCTTAAGGCATAGAGGATTGGAAATTACTAATCAAGGGAGTGTGTGGGGCTTGAGATACAGTTAGAAGTCCTGCTTTCTTCCCCACTGTATTCCATGAGGAGAGAAGTGAATGATATTTTTTTTTTTTTTACTATTCTTTTCATTCCTAGTATGATGTACCTTATTAGGAGGGCCGTATTCTGAAAGTACCTTAGTGCTTTCTTAGCTGCTTAAACATGCCAGTGACAAGCGGCTTATCTTTGATCTAAGTCAGATAGCTGGGAACAGGAAATAAAGACTTAACAGTTTGCCTATGCTGCTTTTGTATCACAGCAGGCTTTAGCAGACTTTATTGGGCAATGCCTGTGCTAAGCACCACTAAAGAGCCATCATGTTAGGCTCGACAAACGTCATGTCAAACACTCAGTCCTTTGCTGTAGAAGTTTTGGTGGTGGTTTGGTTTTCTTTTTCCCCCCACCTCTACCCTTTTCTTCTCTTGCTTGCCACATGACATTCCCTGCTAGAGCAGGAAGCTGAATTCCTTACAGCAACTTAGGTGTTAACTGTGCTAGTGCGGCAGCTAGTGAAAAGCAGGAGGGAGGACTTGTCTTTGGACTTGGTAAGTGGAGAAAAATGGGATCTTAAAACACTTGCTTTAACTGGAAGACAGGAAGTGAAGCACTGGATCAAACTGGTCTAAGAATTCTGGTATCTTGCCTCTGGCTATAGCCAAAGTCAGCTGACAAAAATAATAGTAATGCACCTGGCTTTCGTTATGCAATGCAACAGAAGGGGAATTCCGTCCTGCTTTTTGCAAAGATCTGCATATGCCCAAAGTTATGACATGTTCTTATGCTTCTTGTCAGTTGCTGACCAGGTTTCTCTAATTGCCGTTGTTGTACTGTAATTCTCTAGTTCACATCACTCTCACGGGGCAATCCCTGTGCCATAGATTCAGATCACGGCAGAACAAAATTGCATACTGGGTAGTCACAGGAATAGAGGGATCTATCTATGTGCTTGCATGATTTTGAGTAAGGCCTCTTTAATTTGTTTTGGTTTTTGCCTTTTACTTGGGAAGGCTTCTCGGTTTCTATAGAACTTTCCCCTAGTTTAGGAATGTGAACATATAAGACAGCCACGCTGGGCTTAGACCAAAAGATCACTTTGGCCCACTATTGTGCTTTTCCCTGGGCATCAGCTTATGACGGGAGAGAGGAAAAACTGTCAACAAAATGTCTCCACTTACACCGTCCTTCCTCCAGTAACTTTGTTCAAGGACTTCCTGAGCCAGATCTAGTCTTTGTGTATACAGATGATGGGAGTGTATAGATCTCGTACAGTGAAACACTTCATATGGTTGGTTTTCCTCTAATTTTATTATAGGTTGTTTTCATTTTAGGGAAGGGGTAGGGATAGAGTTAGTTTTTGGGATGCTGCAAGAGGTGCAACCCACTCATCTTTTTCTTAAAAATAATATCAAGAACCAGCTTGTACCATAGACACTGGTGAGATCCTGCCTCAATTTCTAGCATGCAGTCTTAAGGATTAGCTTTGAGTAGCCTGTTCCTGCAAGCCCTAAGTATTAGAGTTCAAAAGAGCTGGGGAAAAATGGGGAATGTTTATTGATGTTTTAGTCATAACATGGTATTTGTATTGCCTGGAATATTGCCCTTAATTTCACATCAGTTTAGACTGTATACCTGCAATAACATCTTCCTTCTGAATAAATGAGCAGACACCGTTTTCAGTCACAGATTCCCAGGAGCTTTGGTTTGTGTCTATTCAATAGTGTCATGGGCTAGAGAAGTAAGTGGGAACCGGGGATATAAACTGTATTTAGGGAAGCACCTACATTTGTTCTTCCTGAAATGCCAGAGTTTACTATCTGAGATTTTGCAAACCAGCCTGAAGATAAGAAAGCAAAAGTGTTCAGTTGCTTCATATGCCTGTACTGACAGCTTGCTTTACACGCAAAACCAAAACTCACATCTACACTCCAGCTCATGGGTAATAACCTCCCAGGGCTTTTCCAGTTTCAGCTAGCTGAGAGGAGTAGCACTCCTTTCCCTTTTATAATTCTGTCCAGATCTTTCCTGTGACCTGCAGGGATGCCCTGCCTTCAAATTGGGAGCATTTCTCCAGCTGTTCAACCTTGTGAATGAAGGCTGTCCCAAACTGTTGTGCCACAGCCAGGTGATCAGTTAAACTGAAGTAGTTTCTAATATTAGATGTTCACGAGTTGTATGTGTTTGGATGTGGGCACTTAGTGGAGAGAAATCTGGGGTGCTGTGTTTTCCTATTTGCTGCTTTGATGCTGCTTTTACACTAGAGCAGCACAAGCAGCGAGATGCTGAGCTTTAAGTACCCTCTGTGTTAACATGCTATCCCGTTGCCATCTTCTAACCCTATTGCTGAAAATGCAAGAGAGGAGCATCTACCCTCACCTCAGCCCCCAGCTACCACCTTGAAGAATGTTTTATTTGAGGTCTCTTTGTCAGTGCATGCTTTGGGGTTGTATGTGTAGGTAAAGGCTAAGTTTGATTTAGAACCATTTTCCTGCTTTATTTTACGTCATCAGTCATAGGGAATCCAAGAAATCCCCTAGGTCATAAAGATCTAATACTAATTTCTCTTAGTTTTAGGGCACTGCTGGTTTGTACCTTTCTTAATTTTTTTTTGGTGGGAGAGAAAGTGAGAAATCATGTTTCTCTGGCAAGAAACTAACCCACAACTCTAGAATTGTTTCAGCATAATATCTAAATATAATAATGTAGCTCTTCTTCCCTTTAATTTTCTAGAGCTGACGTCACAGACATTTTGATTATCCTGTGTGCCCCCTAGGATTCTTCTGTTCTGATTTCAGTTATAAATTTCACAGGGCTGTATCCTACTGTGCGGTGAACTGCGAATCTTAAATAAGGGAAGTTTTGCTTGTGGGATAGAGAAAGATAATTTATGTTTACAGGAAATATGATGATAGTTGGGCAAAATTAAGGTTATAAAGTAAAGTCCTGTTGAGATGGACTACAGAGCAGGAAGAATAACAAGTATCAAGCAGTCTCTTCTACTTAATTATTTGAGTTAGTGTATGGATTTGCGGATTATAGAACAGGATTTTCTGCTGTGGTTAATTTCTATACATCCCAATGCCTTTGCTTAAAAAGGATAGTGAGAAAAAAAAAAAGTATAAAAAACCAAACAACCCAGTTATCTACCTTGCTTTAGTGGTCTTTGATGTTTTTCTTGTTATTAATGTTTCATTTTCAAGAATACAGACTCATTTAACTGCATTTTCACGTGTGACAATGTATTGCATTCCCAGGGTAAAGATTTAAGAAAAAAAAAAAAAACAACTTAAATCTTGTTGCTAACTAAATGCAGTCTTGTACCATGGCTTGGTGTTCCTTTGTGTTCCTCTCTTCACAGGTGTTTTGAATCCCCCTAGGTTTGCTTGTTTGTTACTGACCCCTCCACCTGATCCAAATCTGGGGCTGGGGGGTTGTTCCCAGCATTCATCTCCTTCACTTGCTCTGCACCTGGGTTGGGGCAACCCCTTTTATCAGTACAGGCTAGGGGATTGAAGGGATTGAGAGCATCCCTGCTGAGAAGGACTTGGGGGTACTGGTGGATGAAAAACTGGACGTGAGCCGGCAATGTGCGCTCACGGCCAAGAAAGCCAACTGTGTCCTGGGCTGCATCCAAAGCAGTGTGGCCAGCAGGGCGAGGGAGGGGATTCTGCCCCTCTGCGCTGCTCTGGTGTGACCCCACCTGGAGTACTGCATCCAGCTCTGGGGCCCCCAACATAAGGACATGGACCTGTCAGAGTGAGTCCAGAGGAGGGCCACAGAAGTGGTCTGAGGGCTGGAGCACCTCTCTGATGAGGACAGGCTGAGAGAGTTGGGACTGTTCAGCCTGGAGAAGAGAAGGCTCTGGGGAGACCTTATTGTGGCCTTTCAGGACTTAAAGGGGGCTTGCAGGAAAGATGGGGACAAACTTTTTAGCAGGACCTGTTGTGGTAGGACAAGGGGTAATGGCAGGGTAGATCTAGACTAGAGATAAGGAAGAGATGTTTTATGCTGAGGGTGGTGAAACAGTGGAACAGGTTGCCCAGAGAGGTGGCAGATGCCCCATCCCTGGAAACATTCAAGGCCAGGTTGGACGGGGCTGTGGGCAACCTGATGGAGTTGAAGGTGTCCCTGCTCACTGGGGGGGGGGGTTGGACTAAAATGGCCTTTAAAGGTCCCTTCCAATCCAAACTGTTCTGTGGTTCATCTAGCTGGGCCAGCTCGATTTCACACGTGGATCTGGAGTGCTCTAGGTAGATTGTAAAGTTGGCCGTTGTGACTTAACCGGCTTGTTGCTGATGAGTTTTTCCTTACCTTGGCTGTCACTCTGTCCCCAGCACGCAGTTTTCGGGCCGGGCGGGGC
>VZSZ01010054.1:122587-139228 GCA_013398815.1 Ibidorhyncha struthersii
TGGTTAAGGAATGCAGGAAATGGAGATCTTGCCAGACCTCTCTTTTTCAGCACTCTGCCAATTGAACAAGGAACTATGTAGGCTGCTGGCAAGACTAAATACTTTGACAGACTCTCAGCCTAATGCTATGTCAGGGCTCAAGTTGAACGGGCAGTATGAGCTCTTGATTCCTCTCAGCCTGAACCCAAAGGGAAGCTGGGACATGGTAGGTGACTGTGCAATCCTGGCCATAGTTTGCTCTTTTTTAAAGGTGACTGTTGATGCAGAGATGATTGTTACTGATAGCAGGTGATTTCTAGGTGAATTCCTGCCTCCCTGAAGCCTGTAGGAGGCTTTAGTGCTGATTAGCTGCTAGGGGAGTCCCCTCTAGAGATGGAAACATCAATGAGGATGAGAACAGAGAAGCCAGGAAGAGATTCAATTTCGTGGTGTGGTTGAGATGAAGTACATTGAGGAGGAACTGGAGAGTCAAAACTGGCTAGATCAGGCTTCGAGTTCAAGGGACTGGGTGTGAAATGAGGGAGAAATGATGTAATAGTTAAAGAAGGAGTGGTGGAAGTTTTATTTTAAGAGTAAAAAGTAATGGTGGCTTGTATGAAGGTCAAGAAAGGACCCAAACTGGGGACTGAAGAAACTAGCAGATGATAGAAGCTAGAAGAGCACAGGTCAAGTCAAAGGTTTGAAATGGAAGCTGAAAAGGATATATGATGGATCCTTGGAGTCTCGGGAGGAGGAAAGAAAGGGCTGAAGGAGGAGAGGAACAGTTAGTTACAGGACAGGGGAAGTGGAGGAGGAGAGCTCGCCTTTGCACAAATGTGTTTCTAAGCAAGTCTTGTATTTGCTTTCAAGTTGTTATGCTTCAAACAATGTAGGCCAAATTGTTTTTCTTTTTTATTTTTTTTTTTTGTACACTCGCCCACACAACCCTCGGTGACTTCACTGGTAGCTGTCAGCGTGAGGGAAAACTTTTATGCACCTTAGAGATGTGTGTTGAATTAGGCTGATGACTGCTGTGAAGGCTCTAGTAGGAGCCTGAGAATTCAATGTATTCTTGAATGTAAGATTGAATATTCATCTGAAAATTAATTTAAAAAAAAAAGAGACTTCAGGGGATTATGTCATGCTGTATCTGTTAAGATCCTCTTGCACTACTCTAGTGTTCATGCACAGGTAATATCCTTATCCCTGAGCCTTTAGGAGCTTTTTCCTAAGATCTTTGGAGCTAGACCTGTCTGTCAATAAGCATTTGTATGTGGTCACCTATGTAGAATTTTGCATCTTTCACTGTAAGGCTAGATATAATAATGAAATATGTCTTACTATATTTGGTCTTAAAGCATTACAAGCTGGTTCATTCTTAGGTCTAAGCGTCTATATTACCTCTGGCCTTTTGCACGGGGATGAATTCAACTTGTATAAAGAGCCCTGTTAGGATGGTGAAGCAATAGATCTCCAGCCTCGAAAAAAAAAAAAAGATATTCTTTAGAGCTTTCAGACTTCCTTCTCATTCTTGCAGTAGGGTAGTTTAAGAGAACTGAATGGATTGGATGTCAAATATTTTATCATTACAAATAACCAGCTTCTTTAGCAAAACTAGCATGTGAAATATGTAGTTTTACATTCTGAAATAGATATACTTTTGAAAAACCACTTCTCTTTTCAACTATTTTGCCAAAGAGTTGCTGTTTTAGTGTGAAGTGAACAGAACTGAAATGGAATGAACAGAACTTCTCAGTGGTCCTGGCTTTTATGAAGCAATGATGCCATTTTCTTAGTTGTGGTGTTTCTTCCATGGAGTATTTTACGACAAAATGTATTTTGTGTTACATGTAGGGACTTTACTAGCCTTGATATCTAAATTCTAGAAAATATCTTATGTTTTTTGTAGATTCTGAATTATTTTGGAAAAGTGAAAATAAGGACTACATTGGTAACGAAGAATGAACCCTACAAGCCACACCCTCACGATCTGGTTGGAAAAGACTGCAGAGATGGCTACTATGAAGCAGAGTTTGGGCCAGAACGGCGAGTTCTGTCGTAAGTAATGGTGTTGCTTGGGAGTTCGATTAATTATGCTAGTCTTATGTTTTGAAACTCTGGGTAGTGATTAAAAGAGCAATTAGTATGCTGTCTTTGCTGAAGTTTACTAATCCATCTCAGAGAGGGCAACTTCTCTTTTGAAGTATTTTGTTTGTTTTCAATACTTCACATACTCATCTTTGGTCCTATTCTTATCACCACTTTTTTTTCCTTTGTTCATTCTCCCGATGTCTGTTTCCTTTTCCTTTCTCCCACTTGTTTGCTTTTTTTGTCTTGTTCAGTAACAGGCTGTACTCTTGAGCATGACTCTCCTACATGTAAAAATGATGAGTAATAGAATGGGTAACAACATTAGAATTAATACTTCATGGTGATAAGAGATTTAAGGAAGCTTATGCCTTCCGTGGGAATTATATTTGGACTTTCTGGAAACTGGCAGAGAAAGCTTGTACTGGCTGAGTATCGTGTCATTTAGAAGGTAATGGTTGTGACACATCTAGAAACGTGGTAGTAGCTGTCAATGTTGTTGCTGTTTGTTTGGGTTGGGCGTGTTTTTGAGTAAAAACTCAGATTTTGCTCAGGCCCAGCTCTGTGGAGCAAGCATGCTGGGGATGAATCTACTTGTGGATGCAGTAAGGAAAATTCAGGCTGGGCATGAGATGTGTTTCTCAGTGCTATTCAGAGGGATATTAAGAATACCTAAAATACAGTTGTATTTGATGGCATTTCCTGTAGGTTTACCAAGTCTTATGTAAGAAAGGAAAAGCAGAGTAAACTGCAACAAATGCCAAGCGATTATTGCTGGAGAGGGGAATTTAGAATTGACAGGCTTGTTTGTGGTTCACAGTTTGTGATGTAGTAAATTTGGAAGTAGGCTATTGCTTTGAGGTAAACATAACTGAGCTGGGAAGAAAATAAGGCAAATATTTCAGTGTATAAGTAGCTCTTACGCACTGCTCTCAGGCTGATGTGATTCTGTTGATGTTAGTGAAATTACTCCACATTTATGTGGGTTTAGTCAGTAGAACACTATTAAAGGAGAGAACTGAAGACACCAGTTGTTTGAAGATGATGATTGCCTAATGGTGAAATAAACATTTGTAATAGTCGAGATGCTTCTTCAGTGTACAGCCCAGGCTCAACTGATCGTGAATGTGCTGCAGTGTATTCAGGTGGCACGTAGCATGTTGGCTGTGCTGTCTTTTGCTGTTACAGATGCTAACAATTTTATTAGTTTATTGTTTTTAGCTCTGTTTGCCATGCCGTCCTAATTAGAAAATGGTAGAAAAGGATTAGTAAATGTAATTCCTCTTACTTTTCCCCCACTGTCATATGTCTCTAGAAAGGTAAGGCTTGTCCCTTCAGGCACTTACCTTCCATCTTGGTTGTTGTAACCTCATCCTCATCAGCTTTCCTGCAAATAGAGTTCCTCTTCAACCTTGTCTAAAAGGCAGTTTCAAATATCTTAAACTGTTAAGGGACCTTGCACCTTCCTCTGACTGTCCATTCACCAGCTTCTCCTTTGTTGTCTTAAATCAAGCTTCCTCACACAAGGTCAAAGCACATCTGTTGTTCTAGCCCGTTCCACTTCCCCCTCTCAGCTCTGCACCTTCTGATCCAAAGCAAAAAAGCCTGGTTACTTAACACCTTTTCTGGTTATGTATTACGTTCACCGAGTGCAGGAAGACACAGATGATTGTTTTTCCTCTTGGTGTTTTGTTGCACAAGGTTAAGTGTGTAAGCACAAGGCAAGTCTGTAGAGAAGCTATTACAGGATGTAGTGCCAAAAAGCATTGGTATGCTCTGCAAATATTTGCAAATTTTGATTTCCTCTTCATTATATGTAAGCATCAAATCCTGTTCTTCAACATCATGTCGTGTCTCCATTTCAGTTAAGACACTTGTGATTGTTTGCTATATCCATCAATTCTTCTCACTATTGTTAGGTTATAAGCCTGTCAGTTTCGCACAAAATAGTAAGTGGGCTACTTTTGCTTTATTGATAATGCAAAACTGAGCTTCAGTTGAGCTTGACATTGGAGATCCTGATGGGAGTAGGCTAGAAACATTCTCTTTGAAATGTTTCCAGCATCAGTATACTCATTTTTATTTTTTTTTTTTTAACAAATCATTGGTTGCTTTAAGATGAAAGAACACTATAATCCATAATTGGATCTGGATGTTTAAAGTCATTTTCCTTTTTGTGGCGGGTGACTCAGTCTTCACATTCTTCTTTTCCATGGTGGAGAAAAGCCTCATACAATACTACTGAGCAGGAGATGTCCTCTCTTAGTAGTGGTTCTGGCTGTTTACTCTTACTGATCATCCCAAATGGAGCAAAAAATCCAATTTTTTTTTTTTTTTTTTTTTCTGCAGAAGTGGAATTATTAATCCCAGATTTTGGGCTGGTCTGAGTAATTGCTCTGGTTTTGGCTTGTTTAAAGTTCCCCATGTAGTTCCAGTTGAACAAAGTGTTTTGTTCTGCCTGTGGTATAATGATTTTTTTGTACTACTGCCTAAACTTCATCAGAGCCCTCCCTGGCCGAAACATCAAGGCAAAAGTATGAACGCTGGAGCTTGTGTGACTGCCTGTATACTCAGATTTTTACTTCCTAGTTTGCTGTCTCTCTACGTGGATGATATCATAGGTCTTTTTAAAATGTTTTTCTTTCTTTTTTTTTTTTTCCTCTCTTCCTACTTCTCCCTCTCTCTTCTCGTTATCTTGCTTGCTTCCTGTCAGCTAGCGTTGATGTGAAACCCCGCAGCCTTGATGAGGTTCTCAACAGTTTCTTCTCTGATCTGGCCCTCTGTTCAGCAATCGTTAAATAGACACTTTCACTGGGGCAGTGTTTATAATCTGAGAATCACAGGCTGCTTAAAAGCCTAGTTTCTGTCCCTGAGAGGCTTCATTGAATGGTTGAAAGGTGCAGAGTAATGGCTGTCAGTCCTTGCATAGCTGGGTAGAGCTTTTGTTCTGCATATGTACTTGCTTGATAACTTATGGTGGATGGCCGGATAGCCTGGGACTGCCAGATAGCAATTTGGGATATTATATGGAACTGGCCCTGTTCATGGACTTGAAGCGTGCTTGAAACTGAATCTGTGGAATACAGTGAGTGTTTTGGGGGAAAATAAAGTAGTATGTGCTGTGATGAAGCCCTAAAAAAAGTACTGCCTGCAAGAGAAGATAGAAATAGGATTCCTCATCAAGGTACAGTACAGATCTTGATTGTCAGTAGCTACAATATGAAGCCAAAGTGCTTTAGTGAATTATGAGATGCTACTATGTTTCATTTTTCTCTAGGTCACTGTGTCAAGTTCAGGTTCAAAAGGAAGCTTATGCATTCCTCTAGTGAATAAAGGTTATGGAAAGGGAGTCTGATTTGAGAGGGTTTGGGAACCTCTGAACAGAGTGTATTGTGCTCAGGCAAGGAATTTTAAGGCAATTAAACTCAACATCATGCTAGGACAGTCTTGCTCAGAGCAGGGAAATGTAGGACTATTCTTGAAGGAGTTGGGAAGAGTAAGGAGTATCTTTAGGTGCATTAAGGTGTTGGGGTTTTTTTAGGCATAGCTAGTGCAAAGAACTTGTTTAGAGTTTCGAAGGAAGGGAAATTGCTGGTACTTCTGGAGGCAGATGCCTGCTGGCACGACCTATCTTCTGAGCTTATTGTAACATCATGAAACTCAGATTATTTATTTTTTTTTTTACTTCCTGCTTTACATCCACTCAGCTTTGATGATGTCATGGTTTTTCCATGTGGGAAAGAGTCAGCTCGCCTGGGACTCCCCCCACCTCCTGCATCGGGGTGACCTGTGCTCTTATGCAAATAAGGAAGAGCTGCAGCTCTTCAGAACTTTTCCATAACTACATGAGATTTAAAACCCTGTTTAGACTTGTTACAAAAAGCCTTTAAAATACTGTTTGAATTTTACATTCCCTGATAAAAGCAGGAGGGTAAGTCCTTAACTAATGCAGATCAGCAGGCTTATTGATAACAGAAATAATTGTCACTTTAAATTACCTGAAATTGAGTATTTAACTCTTAATCACTGTAGGTTTACTGCAGAATAACAATTTTTAACATAGAAATATATATTCTTGATAAGGAATATAAATCCTTTAGAACTTTATTTTAGTATTTTTCATTTCTGCTTCTGCTCTTATTTTAGAAAAAAACTGCATCCCTGCTTTTCAGATCTTTTACATCCTTCTTCAAATAAGCTTTTTTATTTCTTACACTGTATGTTGTCACACTAGTCAACATCAAATAATTTATTCAATATTCTACACTGAAGGTTCTAATAGTCGCTGAAATCCTACCACATGTGCTTCAGTTTTCAGAATCTGGGCATTCAGTGTGTGAAGAAGAAAGACCTGAAGGAATCAATTTCTTTACGAATCTCAAAGAAGATTAACCCTTTCAATGGTGAGTAGAACTTAGCTGGTTCACTTTGCGAGGTGGTGAGGTTTTGTTGTCCTGCCTTTGCTTTTGTGGTGGAGCTTTATTTTTTCCAAAAAATCTTTTTTTGAGAAACTCTTTGCTTTCTGTGTCCCTCCTAGTCTTTCCTCACTGTCATCGCATGATGAATCTCTTTGGATAGTTGTCTTTTTTTTTTTTTTTAATCCCCACCAGCAATGTGAGTTGCTGCTTGGATAGAAGCAAATTATAGAGGCAATGGGATAGCAGGAGAAACCCCTCAGCCAGCCAGTTCAGGGAGCTAATAGACTCCATGAAGCTGTCCCTCACTTGATTTTTGCAGCATAGGAGCTGGTACAGGCGCTCGGGAAGTCCACAGCAGTATTGGTCTCGGTCAAGTCCAAAGCAAGTTGTGCTGCTACAGAACCACATCTGTAAGGGCCTACCCATGGTCTGCTGTAGGTTTATGTGACAGCTGATCTGTGGGTTGCTCTCAAAAAGAGTCATTCTGCTCTTCCCTCCATCCCTGGTCACACACTCCTACTACTTTCCTCACACCAGATACAAAGGCTGTGTGGCTACACGGTGAACAGACTCAGCAAGTTGTTCCAATGGAAAACCAAGCTGAAGAAAAAAAAGTGGTAAAGTGGTTTCCCCTCAGATCAACTTGCTGAACCAATTCATCTCACAGCCACATGACTGCTAAGCTCAATGCACGGAGGGAGTGGAGAACACACTGCAAAATGTAGGGACAACTGGAGCGGGACCAGCACTTCCAGCATGCAGGCACAACTTGGAGGAATTAAATGAAAAGCATAAACCCTCCCAAACTATTAGTTAAGCGTTATTATGAATGCGGTTATGTATTTGCTTAAGCGTGGTCAGAGCTTGGAGATTTTTCCAATATTGATTTGGGGGGGAGTTGGGGGGTGTTCATTTTAATACCTGCAAAAGTCTTACTAAATTCAGGTAGGACCCTTCTTAGAGTTGAAAGCTGGATTTCTGGCTAGTTTCAAAGTGCATACTTTGGTTTTGTCCTGAACCTGTGACAAAAAGAAGCGTGTTGAACTTATTAGAAAATGAGAAAAGTTTTAGAACACTTAATTTTTAGAATAGCCATTTGGAGTCAAGCTGATGTTTAGATGGACCATCAGGACCAATTATCCTGGTTCTCATAATGTATGCACGCAGTAGCATCTGTTTTTACATGAGTTTAGTCCATCAGCACAATTTAAACAGTTTAAGTGTTTTAATTACGTTACCTTGACTCAGCCAGCTCTACTTTGATTTCAGACAAAAAAGGTGCAGTCTTCTGTTCGGCTCTCTTGGCTTTCTTTTACTCCATAAATAAAAATAAATTGACGTTTTCTCTTGATGTCACACAGTAAAAGAACACGATAAAATCCCTTTCTGTGCATGTATTTCACCGAAGAAACTTTAGCAACCACGTAAGTAACTCTGTTCCTAGCACTGCTGGGTGTAATAGTGAAGACATGTTTAACTAAAATCATTTGACAGTAGATTTTTAGAGTGGTTGGCGTGTCACTCCAAATTCGCTGATGGTTTTTAGGTGATTACGGCAGGTTGTGCTTGGTAGCATCAGGTCAGTTCCCGGGTTGCTTTCCACCAGTCCAGCAGCAGAGGAGAGCACAGCCATGCCCTGGCAGCAAGGGAGAGCCTTGCTTGGGTGATACACAGGGCACTACCCTACTCTCAGCAGGGGTTGTGCTGAGAAGGGGCCGCTGGCAATCCCCAGCCTGCATAATTGCCTTTCGGCACTTGTTAACGTGTCAGCACAAAGCAGAGCTGCCTTGAGAGTGGCCTCCAGCTGCTCCAGGGCAGTCCCACGCTAAGTAGAGCCCAGAAAGGCAGAGGACCAAGGTCTAATAAAACAGGATTAGTGACAGAAATATTTTTATATGTGTACTTAGTTGATCAAAACAGAGTTTCATTAGCAGCAGTCACCATAATGTTTGTTGCTTGCTGAGAATGAAAGTTTTATGTACGGATTTAGTTTGTTTTTTAAGGTCAGAAGAGTGTCACTACATTCTCCAAGGTTGCACAGGCTGTATTGTATCCATCCTGCATTCTGCTTTATTTATGTGTCTTCAGAAAGGCATCTGACTTTTCTGTCTAGAGACATTTCAGAGTTAGGTGCATCCTCTAATCAGGTCGAAAGTTAGTGTTACTCATTTCTTATATGAACATCATAAAAGAAATTTATTGGAGCTGAAAACTAGCCTTCAGGGTGTTTGTGAGTTGGTTGTTTTTTCTTTTTCTTTCCCACCTTCTGGAACAGTCAAACAGTCCCTGTCCTGAGTCTCCTTTTGGGGCAGAGGTTTGGTGTTGACCCTGTTAACAGCTGCAAAATGCCTCCAGCCTGCCAGCATATGTATTACTTGTCTTGTCAGTAAGGGATGAAGTAATAGCAAGGCGTGGGTCTACAAAGTTGCATTCCAAACTTCTTTGTGTAAAGGGGCCATCGTCTTCCAGGGAAGCCCAGGTGCCGCAGGCAACGGGGATAACAAAGGGGGAGTGAGCCCGAACACAGATTCTGTAGTGGTGTCATCCCCTTCCACGCCTTCTAGCACACAGTGTGGATGCACACTGAACAGGGGTCATAATCAGCAACAGTAGAAAGTTGCTTGATCAAGACTTATGTTTTTTTAAAGATAATTTTCTCCAGCAGTCTTGCCCATACTGTTAACGCAACTGATTGTCTACCTCCAAACTCTGGGATGATAAGAAGTTGGTGTTTGCCAGATCATGCCGTGTGCCTGAGCTGGAGCTGTCTGCATCTGAGTCATTCTGCAAGTGTACCTGTAAGGCTGTTTCACTATGAATTCTCCACTATTAGCTGGCAGCGTTTATCCCTCCTTAAGCTCAGGGCATGCTGGGCAAACTGTGTGCATTCACTACGATGCAAGTCAGATGACTTGTGCTCAGGTTGCTTCTCTTGCGTTAGCCTTGTTTGAGAGAGTTGCTGTTTCCACACCATCTCTGGACACGTTCATGATCTCCTGTGGTCACAAGGTACAGCCTATGTATTTTTTTCCATTAATAAGCTGAACAATTCTAGAAATCTCTCGTCTCTCATCCCTGAGCATACCAGGCAAATGGTGCACGGTGACAGCTTAATGTATAACTAGGACTCTTGGCATGATGATATAAATAGCACAGCATCCAAGGAGCAGAGTTACTCCTCCAGTGGAGCTGGTCCATGTCTGCTTTCTAGGGTGTTTGTTTTCTTTTAGTAGCTGTTGAGTTGTGCCATATCCTTGTCTTCCCATGGACTGTCTGATGTACAGCCAACTCAAATTAAAAGAAGAGCCAGTCTTGAGTTAAGAGCTTTTGTGGGTGGGTGTGACTTGACATAGAGACAACAATTGAGTTAATAACAACTCATGTTAATTATCAATGAGGAAAAGCCCTAAATATATTCTTTAAATTTAGGGGAAAACTGTACTTAGCAAAGTATTGCAGAGGACTAAGCTTTTTCTAGCCAAATGGATGACAACATGAAAACCCTATGCTTGTCTTAGAGTGAGAAATGCAGAGAATTGCCGAACTAATTTCAGGTCATTGATCAAGAGGGTTTAAGTAGGCTTTCCCTGGAGTTTGGCATATGCTTAAGGTTCCTGTTCCTTTGTAATTGCTCTTGCTAATAGGCATTTAATTCATTTTTAGGCTCTCCCCTGTACCCCACAACTACTTCAGCTCCGTTTGCCTCCGCAGTCTTTCCTTTGCTGTTTCCCCTTTCCGCCTACGAGCAGCTGACCCCGTGTTGGCTTCACACTCGTCACAGTCTCCACACCACCCCCTGCACGCCTCCGCGCTGCGCCTGGGCTCGTCCCCACACCAGTCGCCCTCGCTTCCTGCCCACGCGCGCAGTCACCCTCTCCGCAGCTTCCCTTACTGGCCCCTGCGCTCGTAAGACCCCTTCTCCTCTGACGCCGCTCACCCACGTCAGCCAGGTTCACCAGGATCCCCTCTCGCCAGCCCGCTTGCTGCGGGGGAGTGCCTGCTTTATAGAGGGGCTTATTATTACGTGAGCAAAACAGCAAAGTATTATGAACCAAAAGAAGACCCTTAGCAAGAATTCAGGAGCTGTGAATGGTTTGAAAGTGGAAAGCATCGGAGTCCTCTGTAATGAATGCACTAGATGTGAATGGAAACTTTAAACTTCTGTCCTTAAATTAAAACAAAGTGTAACACAACCCCTACCCTCCCCAGGACTAAATTCTCAAGCTGAAAAACTTGGTAAGTGAGACTTGTCAGTTTTTTAAGAGGCATAGAGCAAATCCACTTGAGGAAAGCTAAATATCCTGATCATAACATGACTTTAGCTTTTACCTTCGTAAAGCCCTTTGTTCTTTCGTTCCACATGCAAATGCTTCTTGCTGTTTATGCTGAGATTTTTATATTAACCTGAAGGACAGCCCTGTTTCAAGTTGTTTAAAGATGAAAAGGAAAATTACCAATTAGAGGCACAAAAAATGCTGACTTCTTTTTTTGTGCTATAAACAGAAACTGCTAAGAACTGTCTTAAAAACATACAGGGGCTGCTGGATGTCTTTGCTTAAATCTGCTTAGGTTTTACCTTTTTTTTAGATTGGACTTAAAACAGGGTAAGAACCCAGATTCAGAGAAACATTGTCTAGACAAAACAAGGACTGAGTTTTGAAAGTTTTAATTAGTATTCCCAGTTCTTCCCTTGGCTTTTGTACGAAGCTAGGCCATTCACCTTCCCTGTCCTTCCTTCTTTTGTAAAACAGGGATTATGCTGCTTCCATACGCTGAAACAGCCTGAAAGATGCATGAGGGAAATGTAAGCGTAGGAGTTCGGGCATTTATTGACTGTAGGTCAACATCTGAATTTTGTAGTCACTTGCACTAATCAACTCTGAGTTTTTGCTTTTTTAAGATTGAGTGTTGCTGATGCGTGTTCTGTTTACAGGTGCATGCGAAGGTTTCTTTTATCTGCAGAACTAATTGAAACTTACCTCTTACACCCATGCCTGGTTTACACCTTTGTATCAGGAGAAGAAACATAGTGCTGTCACGATTCTTCCCTCCCCTTGTTCCCAGATTCTACCTCTCCCTCCACAAGTGCTAGCAGATGGCGTTTATGCCTCTGGATGTGCAGCTGAACAGCTTGGCCTGTCATCCAGTGCTGTGTGTCCAGTTGCTGAAGTCCATGTAGGAATGGAGCACAACATTCTGCTTTTGACAGCCAGAGGCAAATAATACACCAGGGCTGTCTGCCATACAGCTATGCCGTCACAACTGTGGCTGCAGTGCAGACGTAGGCTGGGGGGAGTAAACTGAACCTGAAATGTATCTCCCAGGTGCTGAGAGGGACCTGTGACCTGCGCCTGATTTCCCTGACTGATGGAACTTGGCGCAAATCAGCCCCGGCACTGGAAGAGGCAGTCCTTCCTCCATCTGCCTCCACTGTTGCCCTTGCACCAGGGCTATAGCGTTTGTGGGAACTGACTGGCTGAAAACAAGCCTTTTCCTCTTTTCTTCTGGCAAGTTAGTTTTGTGCCAGACCAGTTCCTTGATCTCACTCACCGCATGGGAGCCAGTCCCAGTGTAAGAGTAGTAGTGCTGGAAATGAAGGTTGGGCAGAGCCAGCCTTTTACAGCAACACCTCTGGCATAGACCGAGTTAAACCGATCAGTCAGTATCGGCGCTAAGAGGGGTATCTTTGTGCTCTAGAAGCAAAACGCTTGAGGCAAACCACCTCTGTGTCATCACCTAAATGAAACTGAGCTCCCAGCATATCCCTAAATTAAAAACCATCATCTGCGTAAGAGAAGAGGCAGAATACAGCTCATAGTGATTATTAACGATGTGCACTCCTGAGCGGTCTCCTTGGTGAAGTGTTTTGGTTTGCAGGAGGTCATTCTCTTTGTTTGAGGTCTAGTGTGGCTCATATGCCCCTGCAGCCCCTCGTTGAGAAGGAAAGGTGACAAGATGTCCCTTTGCAGGGTGAACTGGTATTTTCAGCACAGCCCTCTCTGAATGTGTCACACCACATTATTTGCCCTGGAAGTTTCCATGCAGGTTAAGTTTAGATGCTAAAGTACCTCTGACTCCACCCACTCCAGAAATTTCTGACATCATTAGTCTAGAAGTTGGGTGGAGGACTGGATGTGAGGAATCTGCTATTTAATCAGGTATTGCGTTATCAGTCAAAAAAACCAAACACTTCATAATTTCTCTTCAATGTTCAGAATAAACTTTCACTTTCCCTGTAGCATCATCTTATGAGTAAACATCAGAGCCCTTAATGCCCCAGTAATTTAATCAGATAAATTGTATTTTATTGGCCTTTCTGGATGTTGAAGACTGTTAAAATAGTAAAAAATATTAGAAATTAATAAACAGAAACAAACAGGAGGTCTGATTTTATCGCCATCTTTAATTTTGTGCCTGAACTTGGAACGACGTGTTGGTGGGTTGGACCCAGAAAGTCTCTGATTTTGTGTTACAGAAGCAAATCCAAGAAGTTCTCTCATTCAGTGGAAACCTAGTGGGGGATCTCCGAACTTTGACATCGCTGAGACAGGGACAGCCCAAACCTAATGCCTGAGTTGCACGAGATGCTCAGGTTGGAAGGAGTTCATGGTTTAGCCCGCGTGGGGTGTTTTTGTGCTCACACTAGGACTGTATCAGTCTGTTCCCATGACAGTAGATAATGGATTAGAGAATTATTTCAAAGGTAATTATTTTTTAAGTTGGGGAATCATCATTTCTTTCAAAGACTTGTAAACAGGTTTATAAAGAAAGGCTTTAGTAGCTATTGTAGCCCCTTTCAGGTTGATAATACTCCGCAGGTTTGACTGTAACTCTAGATACTGTTTTTTAAATCCTATGGCCAAAATCTTGGTGTGGGGTTAGTTTTCTTTTTCCATTGCACTGGTGGTGGTTTTATGGATTTTTTTTCTTCAGCTTTTTTTTTAACTTAGAATTTTAATTCTGTTTTAATATTGTTATTTCTATGTGTTTGAGTTGCTCAGTGTTACTCTTGTAAACTCTCCTTCCCCTTGTAAAAGAGCTGTACTTATAAACATTCCTTCATGTAGCCCTGTTTGCATAGACAACTATGGAAAATGAATTTCTGCCAGGTTAAGGCCGGTTTTTGATGAGAGTGGTCCATCACAGGAGCATACCGAGATTGTTGGTCAGATGCCAGCTCTTTCGGGTGGATTCATATGAAGACAGTAAGGTGTGGTACCACCCAGTGAGAAGCAGTCAGAAGAGGAAGTTGAACTCTTGCCAAAAACAGAGTACTTCCTTTTATTCATGTGTTGCGTTTGAGCCTTTTTTACTGTGTCTGCGTCGTGCGATGTTTTTACTTCACGTGTGTAAGTGTAATGTCACTGGTTTCAGTAGAGCTGCTTGTGTGGAGCTTGCACGAGTTGGAGCGGCTACTCTTCTTCTCTGGTCCTTTCTGTTCCCCAAATCTTTAACAGTGTTTCTTAACTTTAATAACTTCAGGTTTGTCAGGTTTAACCCTGTCTGTTGTCCTTCTGCACAGAAGTTGGTGAAATAACACTGAATGACACGACCATCTTCCATACAGCCATACTCCAGGCATTAGTCAGCGTGTTTGTCTGCCTCGTTTTTGTTTGTTTTTAATATTCTTAAGGTGTAAGCCAGCATCTGTTCAAGTTAGTGGCTACTCTCAAATTGACTTCAGAGGGAGCAGAATTAGACGTTTGTTAAAAATAACAACATTTTATTTTGTTTGGATGATTGTCTTTTAGGTGGGAATGAAATATGTTTTGATATTGATGAAAGCTGTGCACTTCTTTATACGAAGGTGGAATCTAGCCTTTATGTATTTTTTTAAGCATGTCATCACAAGATGGAGTTGCAGCTGTCTTGTTCTCCTTTTTTGCTCTGTTATGTTCTTCTCATCTGGTTAAAAATAGCCCAAGAGGAATCAGTCTTGACTGAGCACTTCCTCTTTCAAAGTACAGATTTTTTAAATTGTATTAAATCATTTGTAAGAACATGCAAATTAGGAGCAGTGTGTTTTGCTGCAATACAATGAGCTGTACACAGCAATTCTGCTTCTTGCAATTATTGGCACGCCACACCTTTCCTGTATCAGGCGGTTAAAAAAGTTTATTGGGAATTTGCAAAAGTTAGAGGAAATGATGTAATTTGAACATTAGCATTACTAATTTTCTCTGTGTCAAGTGTGTTTTTTTGCACTTACAGAGTTCTTTTAAGCTTTAAGTCTGCTATTACTTGTTTCTGAGGAAGAGTCCGCTGCGCCTGTGGAAAACGTGGCGCAGGCCTGGTGGTGCTTTGACCTGGGAGAGACAGACTTGATTGCACAACCACAAAGTCCTCACTCTTGATTCAGAATCAAAAGCCAGATCCAGACTTGTGCTTGATTTCTATCTACAGGGAGTTGACTTAGAGGTATTGAATCTCTATGCTCAATTTCATTTTTAAGAGGTTTGAAAATTGACTACCACTTGGGCTCTCTGGCTGGATCCACACGGTCACCGATGGCTAACACAACACACGAACCTAAGCCTTGATGCCAGAGTACCCTTGGGAGCTAATTGCCTGCTGGCTGTGATGTCAGAGCATGGATTTACAAGGATCACCTGAGCTGCTGGGGGCGAAGTAGCGTTGGACTTCTGATTAACATTTCTGCAAGGTGCAATCTAGAGAAGGCACTTTTATTTATTCTCTAAATTGGGCTGTATCAAGAGGCAGTTGGGCTGCAGAGTCTGCCAAACCTGAGCTAGGTTTGGAACAGACGGCTGTTCAGTCTGTTTTCTAAAGATCCTATTTTAGTAAGTTAGCAGGTCAGCTCATGAAGTACCTTAAATTACAAAACTTCACTGTACATAGCTAGTAATACAGTCAGCCACCAACCTGCAAAGTGCACCCTGGCAGAACTCTCCTGGGCACCATAATTTCTGAAGTTACATATGTAATTGCTGCTTAGTTTTGTACTCACTGGTGTATTTGCCTTGAAATATTGCGGATTGTGGACTTTTGTAAAAGGGAAAAGTGGTTTGATTTCTCTTTACAGTAGAGACCAGGAGAAACTGAGGTATTTGGAGCACAAGAAAGACTAAAAATGCCAGTGGAAAGTATTCTGAGCTCAGTGCATTTATTATATCACACTATCAAAAGGTGAAAGGAAGAAACCACTCAAGTGGGCATTGTGGGATCCCACTCATGGCAGGGTGGAGAGCAACCCGGTGACAAACGTTAAAGGTCAGAGCATTGCAATCTAATCAGTACAGTGTGACCCCCAGACTTCTTATCGCAGGCACGTTTAATCTTTTATTCTTGCAAGAGGCCTTTGAAAGGGCAGGGAAAAGAGCGAACTTGAGAGGTTGTGATCTGTTGACTTGGCACATGCTCACTTTAGGCAGCTGCGAAGAATGTCTAGCTGTGCTGAACGGCTGCTTTGAACAATTTTGGAAAAGAGGGCCACTTCAAATGATTTTAATTATCAGTACTTCTACTTAAATGAAATTAAATCAGTTTCTCATTTTGCTAGCATTGAATGTCAACATAATAATTAATGTCAGACCTTAAAGGAAGGCATCGAATTCGGAGAGGGCTGCTTTTCCCAGAATCGCCCATTAAGCCAGGAGTACGTGAAATGTTCAGTAATGATATCCCAGGTCCTGTGTCTTGAAATTCAAATAAGTGAAAGAGCGAACAAAATTGAAATGCTGAGCTTGGGTTATGCATTACTGTTTTACACTGGGAGGAATATGTAAGGAAGCAGATCCTTTCCAGCAAGGGTTTGCTTGTTGTATTATGAAATTCTATCATCATGACACCACTAATCACTATTCTCAAAGGTCCTGCAGTGACACAGACTTTGATGGGAGAGGGGAGATGGTTTGTGTTGTTTCGGCTCCATTCTTNCAGAAGTCTCTCGCTGTTGCTGAAAATCTTCAGCTACGTCCTAGGACTTATTTGTATTGAAAGATTTCTCTACAGCAGCAGCATTCATTTTGTGAATTTTATCATGCAGAAATGAGAGGGAAACATGTCCAGGGAATGACTTTTAAACTACAGATACATGAAACTGGTCTGGAAGGCAAGGGGAGGAAAGCAGATGCAAGAAACAGCTGGAGAACTAGGACAGTTTAGCCTTGTTTGACAGGAAAGCATTAAAGGCTTC
>VZSZ01010054.1:139653-151125 GCA_013398815.1 Ibidorhyncha struthersii
CTGTGAGATGCATGCCTAACACATGGCAAGTCAGTGAGCATATACTCCAAAGACGATCCCAGGGCAAAGGGTTGCCCAACCAGAGTAGGAATTGTGCAGTACAGCCATGGACTCATGCGTGGGTGCTTTTTCAGCCCTCATTCACGTGTCACAGCAATGACTGCAAGGAAAGGCCTGCTACTGAAGTGCCAAGCCATTAAAATAAATAGTAGCAAGACGGATGGCTGCCGTAAGACTGATCTGTTTTCCAAGGACGTCCTCTAAAGCCTGTTTGTACCTATAAGGGGTCTTGCCTTTGCCTTGTGAGGGCTCTGGAAAAGGACTCGAGAGAGAGAGATTTATCCCAGCGGGAAACTGTCTTAATACTTTTATATATCCCTTCTGTGTTCCAGTCTGCTCAGTTGCTATTTTCAGTGTACAGGTAGATAACGAGGGAATGTTTGATCGTGCTCTGGGAGGGTGCAGAAGTACGTGAAACACCCCCTCTTGGCACTGTTTCCCACATTCCACAAAGCTGGACTTCCGTATGGCTTTCGCAGGTCGCTTTAGTTGAGGATTTTAGCCCTCAACGTGTGCTGGACTTTTCTCCTGGAGAAGAATAGCAGAATTGGAAACTTTTTGGCAGTTTTTTTCATTTCTGCAGTGAAAGTATCTCCATGCTAAATATTAAGGTTGTTACTTTAGCAGAAACTACTGAATAAAATGAGGTCTGCATTTTGTATAGTTGTTTGGAATTGTGTTGATGTGGGCACGACAGCTATGAAAACGTTGAATATGAACTCAGGTGTGTTTGATCTTTTTAGAGTCTCGTCTAGAATTATCTAGAAGTTGGAACTGTGCGCATTGTGTTATTGAAAACCCTTGTAGTACTAAAGTAATTAGGGCTGAGATAAAATTGATGTACAAGATTTGCAGCTATGGCTCAGATGCCATTTAGAAATGTGCCAAATCATGATTACTCGTCTACGTTGATTGACGTCAGTCTTTGCTAAGCTGCTGAAATGACAGATAGCTGTGTGGTGGGGGAAGCTTGGTTTTTTAGCGTGGGTGTCTGTGGGTAGCTTCTGATACACTATAGGTATATCTAAAATCCTCCATGTAACGTAGCAGCAGTACAAATAAAACAGTGCGTGACTGCAACCACAAATCACAAAAATTATGCTGCTCTTGTCTGGAACAGCAGTTTCATATCTGAATTTCTTTTTAAAATGTTAGCCTTTTAAAACCTGCTCTGTCATACAGAACTGGGTAAGGTCAGGTTACAACTTTAGATGAAAGATAAAGCTATACAGTACAATGGGCTTGGAAATCCTAGGTTGTTAGATTTCAGGCTTTTGCAGATCTGTCCAGATCAGGAGCAAAAAGGTATTCAAAGCTCTTCTGAAGATCAGCTTGCATATTTTACATCTAGTATTTTCTTTGCATTCTAATACTTTGTCGTCTCCGCCTGCTTTGGATAGTAGAGATATGTAAGAATAATATGAACATAATAGGGAGGCAATCACATGAGCAGAGATTGCAGATGTCTAAAATGCAGTGTTAAAGGAAGCTTCTGTTTTCAGTTGCTTATAATGTTAACTGGTTTTGAACAGAAATTTCCAAAGTTTTGTGTCTCACCACACTGAAAACTCTTGGGAAGAGTCAGATAAAGCAGCTTACCATTTCTGAGAAATGAGGTTAGGGAGAACATGGTGTTCTGCCCCTGTTGACAGTGATGGGATTTTTGGTGAGAAGTTAGATTTTTTTTTTTTTTTTTTTTTTTAGCATTTGTTGCCAGGGATGCGCTTTTGGGGAGCAAGGAACGGGCATTGGGCAGGAGTCAAGGTGACAGGGAGGTGAGGGTGCGCAATGGGGAAGAGAGATGGGAAGCAGCACTGCAGGACAGAGGCCACAGAGATTGTCTTCCTCTGAGGCTGCTGCCAAACGCAATGTTCCTGCCCGGCACTGGGGTCGACAGCAAAGAGTGGTGCATCCACGTCTCCTGGCATTTGTCATCCTCCCTTCTAAACTCCGCTTAAAATAAAAGACAAACCAACAAACTCCAGCCTAGGAAACCTTTCCAAAAACCTATTACAAGGACACCAAGTGCCATTCAAGCATACAGAAGTGAAACAAAGGTAAAATTAGGCTTTTCCTTGCAATTCTTAATTTACCCTTCCTGTGAAAAACACACAATGAGACTGTCAGTCATATGATCCTGTGCTGTTTCTGGGTTTGTTTTTTTTTTTCCCCTCCCTTCACAGCTTCTGATTCATTCAGCACATGAAGTGGCATGTGTCATGTAGTAAATGAGGCTGTAGCACCCACTTCTCCTAATAATAATGATAGTAATAGCTGCAGATAGTAAGTACGGTAATTGGGGTCTGTTTACCCCAGGAGGTTATCAGGAGCTGTTTTAAGTGTACTCTGTCTTGTGCTACAGCGTACCTGTACAGTACCATGAAAGATCGGGCAGCAATTGACTGAAACTGAGAGTTTAAAGTAGACTTTTTGTTGTTGGTGGTGTTTTTTTTTTTGAGGGTGACACCATGAGCTTTGGTTTTGTATTTCATCTCTGTGCCTGGAACAGGGAGCTTGTGGTGGTGGAGCCTCATGTTGCTGTGTTGGTAGGAGGAGTGGTTTCTGGGTCACAAAGCAGCACCAGTGGATCCTCCCAGCTGCTTTAAATACATTTGGAGTTGATGTCTTGACGTAAGAAGATGAGAGAACATCATGGCATAGTGTAGTCTTGTTTGGCTGGGACTGGAGGGGTGGGAGAGGGTGCAGTAAACTGAACATGGTCACGAACAGTAGCAGAAAAACGAGCATCAGTTACTTTGTATGTTAAATGAAGACGGAGTCTTAAAATTGGTAAGTGCTTGCGTATTTCAAAGTATCAACACAGCAGATAGGCAGGGGGGTGAACTTGAAATCAGAGAGAGAGTTATTCCATTCTGTTTTTTTTTTGTTCTTTGTTACTTCTGAATCACTATATTGTGACATTAGTGCTCTTTTAAATAAATTCTAACAGAGCCCACAAAGCTCTAAGGGGCTGTTGGTTCTTGCAGTTGTCTCTTGTCCCTATTTACCCTGCTGGAAAGCCGCTGCTACCGAACGGGGCCAGCGGCCGTCAGGCAGTGCTTGTCTCCATCCCACACGAGTCCCCCTAGCCATCGGGTGGTTTGGATGCACTGTGCAAACTTGGGTGGTAGTTAATTTATTGTGACATGCAACGCTACCAGAGATTGTGCACAGGGCAGCTCTCCATCTGCAACTATCACGAGTGCTGTCCACGTACAGCCTCAGCTTGGAGTTGAATTTTGAGCAATTTTGGGGTGAAATCTGCTACCCTGAGTAAAGGCATGAAAGTTAGACTCCTAGACCTGTTCTCAAACATCTAGAGGGGGGTAACAGAAGAGAGGTTTGATGACCAAGCATGTCTCATACTCAGAGGGGAATTTTCTTGACTTGCTAGCCCAGCTTTTTCCAGAGAAGCATGACTGTAACAGGTAATCAGTCCCTCCAAGAACTGCTTTGAATCCTACAGCTCAAAGGGCAGCAGTGCCAAGCCCAGTAACGTCATTCGGGGAAGTATTTTGAGACTACTGCAGAATAGTTAGGGAGTGAGTGGCGCAGCTGCACTGGTAGCTTGTGTTTGGCAATGAGCAGCCGAGAGCTGTGGGATCATGGAACATCAAGGCCTGCTTCTGCATTTCCTGTATGGAGCGACTTGTTTAGTGTGGATTTTGGGGTGTCACACTCCTCCAGCTGTTGCCTTCCCTTCAACATCCCTTAACTCCCAGCAGCTCATCTTCAACAGTGACAAAGTTACAGTCATTCTTTATCATCAAACTTGCCTCTTTGTTTCCAGGAGCTCCCAACACAGCAGAATTAAGAATTTGTCGGGTGAACAAGAACTGTGGAAGTGTAAAAGGAGGAGATGAAATATTTCTACTGTGTGACAAAGTTCAGAAAGGTAATCTTGACTAGGCTTGGTTGTGGTTTTTTTTTTTTTTTCCTCCCCCCCTCTTTGTCCCAAAAGGCTGACGCTACCACTTTCTAGCTGGGGAACTTAAACCCTTCACCACCCTCCTGTGTAAGTGGGCTGGTTTTATAGCTGGACAGAATAGCTTTCAGGTTCAAGGGCTCTCAGCACCTCTGAAAGATACTCAGCGTCTTTAAAGTCGAGACATTTACTTTGCATCTGAATTCTGAGTCAGAGTCCTTTCTTTGCTCCCCTTTCCCCTTTCTTCTGCTGCAAGTTTTCAGTTTTCTTCTTCAGCTTAACAAGCATCTTGTGTTTCTAATGGACTAGATGATATAGAAGTCAGATTTGTCTTGGACAACTGGGAGGCCAAAGGTTCCTTCTCACAAGCTGACGTTCACCGCCAAGTTGCAATTGTGTTCAGAACGCCACCGTTTCTCAAAGACATCACTGAGCCCGTCACGGTGAAGATGCAGCTGCGAAGACCTTCTGACCAGGAAGTCAGCGAACCTATGGATTTCAGATACTTACCAGATGAAAAGGGTATGGTTCCCATTGGTTGAGTTTCTTAACGGCCGTTATCACTGCAGAACTTGTGTTGATAATAAACAGTAGTTTAATTAGTAAAAATTCTACAACGCTGCTGCTACAAAGTAGACTTTTGTTTTTTAAAAGTTACAGTAGTCAATTTGCTCCCTCTTTCAATGAAAATATCAGGAATCCCTGTTAATAACATTGTCTTGGTTAGTGCTGTCAGGTCTGAAATCTTTTTCTTAAAATATATTTTACTACAATTAGGGGCCATCTAGTATAAGTTTTGGAAACTTCCTTTACTAATTATATCAACAAGAACCTTAACACTTTTTTCCTTCTACTCCTTTCTCTGTAGATCCATATGGCAACAAAGCGAAAAGGCAAAGATCAACGTTGGCTTGGCAAAAGCTCATACAGGACTGCGGTAAGGAAAATATTTGTCTTTTCCTTGTTTGAGTGAACTTACCTTTAGATGGAGTTATTCTATATAAAAGCAAACATTGTGTAGACTCATGCTTTCTTCCGTCGCAGGATCAAATGCGACAGAGAGGCCCAAAGTAGCTCCATTCACCACTGTCGCTCCTGAGGGAAAGCTGATTAAGAAAGGTGGGTTTTTGCATGCACGTCCCAGTCCGACAGCAGTTTGAAACAGATAGTGTCTGATTGCCGTGGGAAAGGGCTGGAGGTTTTTCAGCGGGGTCCTGGCATTCCCAAGGCAGCAGCAGCGCCGGTCTCTTACTTTCCCTCCTCCTCTTCCTCCTCCAGATGCTCTCAAAGTCTCGCCATGCTGCAACTTCCCCTTTGCACAGGAGAGGGCTACACCTTCTTCATCTTTAAGCATTGCTGGCTTTCAGCCTTAATTTAGATAACTACTGATTTTTCTCTGCAGGCAGAGACTTAACCCTTCAAACGTACACTCAGTTCCTGGCCTTCCCTCCTCTTCGCTTGAAATGCTAATATTCTCTTGAGGGTTTCTTCCTGTAAGATACTGCTGGTACCTTTGACTATACAAACTAAACCCATCAGTTCTTTACTTAAATGTAGCTGTCACCTTCGGCTTTCGCTGTAGAGGGGTGAGGAGGATAGCTGTCTTGCTGCTGTCCAGAAATCTAGGGTCCACCTTGCACAGCAGTTAAGCAAGTATGAAAGTGCAAATGCATATAGAATCTTACTAAGATAGCACTGTTTTTGCTTTGCTTTTTACCATTTGTAACTTTAAAAGAGATTAAAAATGGCATTAAAATGCAGTCTCACCTCTTCATTCTGTAGAACCAAACATGTTTTCATCCACACTGATGCTGCCGGGGCTCGGAACCCTGCCCAACACTAGTCAGATCTACCCTGTCTGCAACCAGATTCCTCATGCACCTGCGCAGCTGGTGCCAGGGAAGCAAGACACGCTCTCCTCGTGCTGGCAGCAGCTGTACAGCACCTCCTCTTCAGCCGCCAGCCTGCTTAACGCGCACCCGCAGAACAGCTTTGCGGCAGATCTGCCTCAGCCCGCCGCTCAGGGCAGCGGCGCTCTCCCAGCTTTCCATGACAACCCTCTGAACTGGCCTGATGAGAAGGATTTAGGCTTCTACCGGAATTACGGCAGCACAAACGGGATGGGAGCAGTGGCGGTGTCGAGTGCAGACGTGCAGAGCGTGTCTAGTAACAGCATCGTGCACCAGACTCATCCCATCAGCGTCTCCACAGCCAGCATCGTGAACATGGAGACCGACGACATGAACTGCACTAGTATAAACTTCGAAAAGTATAACCCCCTGTTAAATGCCAGCAATCACAGGCAGCAGCAGCTCCACCAGGTGCCTGCAGCTTGCCCGCCCGCAGCAGCCCCGGGCAGCGCGCCTTTTAACGCGCAGTCTAACTTAGCCGATCCAGCAGTTCACGGTTTTATAGACCAAGAAGTCTTAAGCGAATCAAGACTATCCACCAACCCCATCTCAAACCACCAGAATAGCATTGCAGATAACCAGTACTACGACACCGACGGTGTCCACGGCGATGAGCTCTATCAGTCCTTCCAGTTTGATAGCATATTACAGAGCTATAACCATTGAGGCGGGAGTGTCGGGCTGGAAGCGGGTACGTAGTGCTTTTCAGATGGCTAGCTGTGTGAAGAGGAGTAACTTACCCTTCTGCAGTCCCTGCTTTCTCTTTCACAGTGTACTATGCAAGCTTCCTGATATAACTTAAGGTTATATTATTACAGCCCAAAGACCCGTGCCCGTAAAGAAGAGAGGTGGGAGCAGGGTTTGGGGTTCCGTACCTTAAAAGTACCTTCTCTACATATTTTTACGCTGTTGAAAAAAAGAACTGTTAACACTTAAATCTTCCTTACCTTTGGGGACTGTAAAAACTGGCATCTTCGGAAGGGTTAAAATTTCACATACTTCACAGGGTTAAAATTGTTTGAAAAATAACCATTTTTGCTATGGCAATTAAATTTAAGTTTTGATAGGACAGAAATTAGGAAAAAAAACCTGCACGTGGGCACTCTAGTTCAGCCTCACCTAACAATCTTAAGTTTTACTCAACTTACTTGAAAGGCTTAGGTTTCTTACCCTCTTTTGTCTAAAATACTCTTCTCCTAAAACAAGATCGTGCATTGAGTTTTCACGTTTTCACCACACTCCATTTGCTTTGAAGGCAAATTTACTCTCAAATTTTTTAATGACTATGTCATTGTTAGATATATTTTTAAAAGACCGGAAGGTTTGAGTTTTTTAATAGTCCATCTCTGTTGTAAATGAGTCACTGCACAAAACAACAAACAGAAAGTAAGGACTTCTCTGCACTTCATCCAAAGTGCATTATTTTAAATGACAAACCCCTGTTGCTTTAGGAATGGAGCACGCTGTTATTTCTCTGGAATTTTTTTTTTTTGTGTGTGTGTGGCTGTGATGTACATGTTACTTTGAACTGCGGAAATATGTCGAGCCGAAGCATCTACCTATTCTTTCCTCAGGTATCCCGGCAGTTTCCTGCTATGCAAGTGACTGCTTAAAAGAAGGCTCAGACCTGTCTCCTCCACCCCCCAATACCCCCCACCCCCGAAGGCTTTGGGGCCAACCCCGAGGCAGTCTTAGCACAGCCTCACCTAGATGCACTCTGCTAACAACTTACGGCCATTTCAGTCAGTACTAATTAAAAACACTCCTCTGTATCAGAAAGCAGAACTTCTTCCCTTCCCCTTGATTCCCAGTCTTCATTCTTAGCCTGAGTTGCGAGATGTTCAGGGACAACTCGCGTGGATGTAACTGGCTAGGTAAGACACTCTACTCTGCATTATAGGGCTTTGCTATTTTATTATTATTATTTTTTAAGAAGTAACACAGCAGGAAATATATAAGTATTTCTTAAGTTATACAGCTGTTTTGTATGGCAGATAAGGCTTAAGAATGTAATTGTTACTGTTTAGCAACATAAAACTGCACCATGGAAAGAAGCAATAAAAAAAGCACACTCAGATATATAAAAAACAAAAACCACAACGCCAAATCAAAAAAGCCACTTGAGACATGTAGTTGTACACAAGGCAGAAAGGAACTCCAAAAAACCTTCGTGGTTTATCGGAAAGCAATGACTCCTTAACTGCAGTAATTCATTGCATTCAAAGCAATAAGGTGCTGCTGCTGTAATGCATTACACCGATTACACAGGTTTGACAGAATACGTTCCTTAGATAATGTGTAGAATGTACGAAGTTTGGACAACTGCGTCCCCTGACGCCGGGTACACCACTCAAGGAATTGACTCTCCACAGTTTAAAGCAGTTTTCCCTCACTTCTGCATAGCTCCTCTGCAGTCTTATGTAATAGAAAGACCAAAGGAATACAAAGAAAGCTTGAAATGTGGTGTTTATTCAGTTCTTTTTTTGAAGTTCTCAGTTTTAAGTACATTAAATGTAAACATTTTACTCACTTCATAGAAGGCTCTTTATAGTACAATTTGTTTCTACTGTATAATATTTTCAACATTCTGTTTTCCTTTGTAAACGAGTTGGTTTGGTAATTAAAAAACTGGTTATACTAAGTACTCAGCTTCTGCAACCTTTTCGGATTCATGACATCCCTCCTGGCAGGAAAGGCAGAGAAATGGGAGAAGGTAGGTTATGGGTTGCTTATCCGGGGGCTTTTTTGGGTACCTTCTGCTCACAGTTACCGATGGTCAGTACACAACCTAAAGCGGTGTGTGCGGTAAGGGGTCAGCTGCACTCAGCAATTTTTTTGTGGCAGAGCAATTGACTTTTTAGTCAGAGGGGACAGATGCTTTCATGCTCAGCCAGAGCTGTGCTACTGGTACGGCTTTCTCCAGGTTCAGCTAAGCTGATGCAAGACAAAATGTAGGGAGGGCATTATAGGTGACCAGTTGTTTGGAGAAATACAACAGCTTTATTTTGGGTCCTTCCAGTGTGAAGGAAGATGGTGCTAAGGAACGCTGGACCACATTTTTTCACACGATATGCTAGAAAATATCTACCTCTTTCACACATGCCTCATAAAGAAGATTAAATCTTATTCTCACAAAACATCCTATTTGAGTACTCACAAGTAGGTATTTTACTTTTAAAAATAAGATGAAGGCCAAAGCACAACATTATTATTATTGCTGCAATACTCATTACAGATTATGATAGGTCAAAGTGTTTACCTTGTATTAGAAACTGCAGACTTTAAACAAAGTTGTAAAAAACAGATTACATCTCATTTTTATATTTTCACATGGTCACCGAACAATAGCTAAAGGTGTAGAGATATTTGCATCATCAGCTTTTTTCCCCTCATTTGGATACTTCACATATATCATAAAAATAAGCAATTGGGGAATTTTTGGTGGACCTCTCTGTGTTGCGTGGAGAACAGATTAGATTTGGTGCATTTAGTGTAATCTTTATAGCCTTGTTTATCTGCACTTTGATTCTGAACGTGATCTCCACTGTCACCATGATAATGTACGGCATAGTGCAGAAAGAGCTGCGGCTGGGAGTGCCGCGAGTGTCTTTGCGCTGCGGCAGAGCCCTTTCTGCTTCTGCCTTGTTAGCTCTATTTCCCGCTTGGAACGGCTGCTCTTGTGTCGGTCGTGTCCATAGTGCAGTCATATTTACATTTTTCTTTTTCCCCTGTAGTTTATGGAATTTATAAATCATGTTTTAGCTCACTTTGAGTTTCAAGAATTCACGTCGATACGAGACTGAAATTCTCTTTTGTTTGTTTTCTGAATGCAGTTTAAGTTTTCCATCATTCATGACACTTCCTTTCTGGGTACAGATTATTATCTGAGACAACTACTCCTGGAATCTGTTGCTCATAACAGCTTTAAGATTAAAAACAAAAAAATACTGCTGTCTGAATCATGTTCCTATTATTTTTGTGTTAGAAAAACAGGAGCTACTGCCACACTTACATTACAGTGGACTAGGAAAACAAGTGACAAGAGACAAGTTTTGACAGCCCATCACAGGCAGAGCATATAATATTATACTAATTTTTCAAGATCAGTTTTTAGGAGCTCCTTGAAAATGTGTTTATCGATGCCTTTTTGAGCCTTCAGCTAGAGTTATCACGCCCCTGTTCTATTATGAGGTCCTGGCACTGCTGTCCCCAACCGTGGTTTGTCTTGGCAAATATTACCCTCTTTATTTCTGAAATGTTAATTAATGAAGAGCCCTTAAGTTCCAAACCTTCATTTATTGTTGATAACTTAACTTTCTGCCGTACTTCAGGTAAGCAGAAGCATCTTCCTGATGGATTAACATAATATAGTCATAAAAGTGGCTTTTCCTTAAAATGTAAGTGGTGGGACCTGGCTAATAAACATGAAAATAATTCTGCAGCCCAACCCCTGCTTTGTGTGAAACCTTTAAAATAACACAAGCAAAGAAAAAAACCCTCAGGTTTTCCCTATTCCAGGCAAGTTCCTAGACAATGTTCAGCTCTTCCAGGCATCCATCCAAGGCTGGATACTCGAAAAAAAGATGTATTACGCTACAAATCAAAGCTTTTTATCTGACTTGTTCTCTCAATACCAGCATTCTTCAGTACATCTTATATTTACCTGTACTTTGGGGTTCTTGGTATTCCTATTTCGATTTCCATCAGGCACCACTGCCAGGAGTTCCCAGTCTTTTTATATGTGGTGATTCAACTGGGGAAATCCTATGCCTGAAGAGGGCCGTAACCAGGCCAGAGAGCTATTGAGGCCTCAAGTACCTTAACTGTCGTTTCCAGGAAGCATCACTGATGTTTTTAAATGAGAAAAATTTGGGTTTAAGTGTGAAGCTTTCCTCTGAAAACTGTTTTTTTTTTTTCCCTTTGAAAAGTACTTTGTCTGGAAGACAAATTGGCCCATCTCTAAAACTGGCACCGACCAAAAAGCAGTCAGCAGAGCACTGAGTGCTGCTTCGTTCCAGGCACTGCTCTACCGGTTTCAGTCTCCCCTGACTTTTGGGATTTCCTGTGTCAGCGGTGCTCAGAAAAAATTAGGGCCGGGTTTCAGGTAACTCAGTGCTACCTGCATCCAGACAAGAAAGCTGCAGCATCCACTATAAAGAGAGTTGAAAAAATCTGGCTGGAGGGAGGTTTTTAATTAAAACATGTTACTGTTTTAATTTAAACTACTGCAGAATGCATATTTGATGTACTTCCTCAGTACACCATTTGCAAGTTACATCATTTATGGTTTATCTTAAAAGACTTGTTATCAATACACTACCTTACCAAAATCTTTTTATGCACAGAAGAAATTAAAATAAGGCTAGAGATTGAACGAACGCTACCTGTTCCAGAGCGTTTAAAGTTGATTCAAAGTAACAGTAGCCTTTGGCAGATCAACATGATCCAAATGTTCAACAGAAATACTTTGCAACCAAGCTGTAATACAGTGTACAGGGCTCAGTAGTCAGCTGCTGCTTCCTCGTCCCAACTTGAAAAGTTAATTATCCAGGGTTGGAGGCCAGTCAACATCAACAG
>VZSZ01010054.1:151170-174442 GCA_013398815.1 Ibidorhyncha struthersii
GGGGGGCAAGACAAGCTGGAGACAGTGGCATGAAATAGCCCCCTCTCTCTCGTGGCTCCACGTGTGTCTGGAGAGAGCTCTCGGGGAGCCGGGCTTTCTTCATAAAGCAGAATCACAACTCCTTGTGCTCCTGCTTCCCAGCATCATTTCATGTTGGGCTGCATTTACAGTGTCCCGAACTGTTAATTAGAAATGTGAACCCTCTCCATCTTCTACCCATCCATCCTAGAGCTGGGCTGTTAGGATGTGTAAACAAGTAACCTTGTTGATTGAAATACTCAGGTATTGGGCAGAGCAGGCAGGGCTCGAGCAGAAAACCAGCACCTGTCTCCAAATCTGCCTCCTGAGTAAGGAAAACTTGACTAAAGGAATAAGCTGTCAAGCATTATGCGCAAGAATTATCTAGGCAACATCATTAACAGTCAACCTGACTGTTAGTCAAAAGGGACAGAACATGCCTGACGCTTCATTAGAAGCAAATGTTGTAATTACTACAACTTGGATTATATCTTTCTTCCCTGAGGGCACATCTCCAATTCCCTTTGGGCATAAATTTCTTGTTGCTCGCCCTCTTCCGAAAGCAGAACATCCTACGCTACCATAGCATCACCATGTGCGATCACAACGCAGGGATCGCCACACAGCACGATAAACACCTTGGCTTCAAGGCTGCCTACATTAATCATACCTACTCCTTGCCTAATCTACAACCTCATCAAAGGACCAGGCTCTCAGGCTGAGTTAAATGCATTATTAGCAAGATGACTAATTATTTTCATGTTTCTAGATATCTCTCACAGTTATGTCCGCTAACTGTAGTGACACCTATCCGTATGAGAGCGATGCATATCACCCCAAGCCAGGTGTTCCTGTTTTTCAGAGGCATCTGAAGTGCCCTCTGCAAGCTCTCTTCCTGTATTATCCTACAAAAGATACGCAAAAACCTGTAAGTCTGTTCTGCAAAATGTAACACGTGGGCAGTTTTCCAGGAATACATGAGAATAAGCCTGCTGATCACTGGCTACTTGAAATGAAAATCCATGTTTCAAATAAACCTTGCCAAACCACTATGTTAAATATTAAATCCATATCTCTACATACATTCTTTTAATCAAAACAAATTTTGTTCTTTTCATCTGACTCCAGCAAGCGAGCAGATGTAATTTCTTGCTGTGTTTGAACCAGCACTGAAAGAGGAAGTCAAATCTCTCTTATTTTTCAGCTGACCCTGTTTTAAAGAAATGATGTGGTACGTGTAACATCGCTAAGCTCCGTTCCAGTAGGTGGTAATAATAAAGCGTCATCGATTCACGGTATGTCCTCCCATCCCTCCCCGACATGAATTCAGCAGAGGAAGCCCGTCACGTGTGGCAGCGTGCTACAAACCACAATCTTTGCATTAACATCAATTTTTCTATTAACTGTGGTCAGGAATGTTGATCTGGTTAGAGCGATTCCACTGAAACCATCTCACAAATGCAACTACGTTACTAATTTCCAGGAAAGATAAATAGCAAACAACTTACTTCTACATCCAACTCCAGAATGTCGGCAGTTCTGTTCAGCAGGGAGCCAATACTGGGCTTTGTTCTTCCAAAGTCTCCATGCACAAATTCTTTAATGTAGCTAGAAATACTGGCTAAGGAAAGGTGTACTTTATCACAAAGAAATCAAAAGGAAAAAAAAAGAGCATGGTGAAAACACACTCAAAGCCAAAAAATAGGCTTCTGCTCCTAAGCCAATTTGCAGTCAACGTCCTGTTAGAATCATCCTTACTGTCCTGTTAAGCCCATACCCATCTTTAAAGGACTTCCTAAATCTTGGCTTCTGACTCTAATGCCAAAGACTGCACTATTGACCAGTATTTTCCGTTTTATTCCAAAGTGAGCGGTGACTTTATGACAAAACCGTTAACTTGTAAGTAGCAGCAATCCACAGTCTGCATTGCAGTGCATTAAATATTGCAGAAAAGCGTATTTTCTAAAGGCAAAAGTTTTCAGTTAAATTAGAAAAAGCTTAAGCGTATCTTTAACCAACACGCTTTTACAGCTAGGCACGTACTTTAAAGCTATCAGAGTGCTCATCACAAAAATACTCACACTTGGGTGGCATTTTTGAATGAAAGCCTGAATATGAAATTCTGACATAAAAGCAAACGTTATGCAGCCACGTATGACTGCTGAAGAGCAGGGATTTTGAAACACCGCGGTGATAAAAGCAGGAAACTTCCCATTACCCGCAGTAATCAGCAAGCTGTTTCGTAAATGCCTTGTGCAACGGCATCTAAGGATACGTTCCTGCTTGAGTCTTCAGATGCAGGCGAAAATGATGTTCGTCTATGTACTCAGATTTCATGGTGTGGATGATCCGACATCTTACAGCTAAAGGCCTTCTGTGAAGAACCCGGAGAGGTGTCTTCTGGTCAAGTTTTAATTCCTGTTACAAGAGGTAACAAAATAAATGAGGAAGGAAACGTGCAACATACTGCACAGATTGTAAGAGTCATATATATTGTTAACCAATCACATCTTTTTTTATATTGTATTACGGTAGTTGCGTAATCTTCTTGAGGCAAGACTAATTTTTTCCATGTTTATCAAAGGAAAAGAGCACAGCCATCTCAAAGGCTAAATGAGAAGGCCTCATATGAACACAAACTAATGGAATCACAAATACAGAGGAATAACCTTGAAATCTCCACAGTCCTTTGCTGGAATGACTCCAGGATTTAGAAGCTCAGTGAGAGCCTCAGGGCAATCAAAAAAAAAATAATAAATCCCACCCACAAAATGCTTTGTGTAAGCTACAGCCAACCCCCTAGAAATAAAAGTGAGGAAAAAAACCCCGACATGAGATAAGATCTCGTAACAGTCTTTTAAAAAGTTCATTCCCCACCCCCTTTCCTAAATGAGACGCAGCAGTTTGAAAGGCAACTTTTCAGGAAATGAGTGGGCCTGCTAAAAAAAAGCTTCACAACAGTTGTCTCCCTGGACTGTAATGGCTCAAGCCCTCGCTTTGAGAATGATTTCACAGCCAAGACCCATAGGAGATGGTGCAACGCAACGAAAACTGAACGCACTTCTCCATCAGCAGTATCTCCCTGACCAACATCTGGAGAAAGTGTGTGTTAACGCAGCCTGCTCGTTACACCGAGCACTTGGTAAGGCCTCTTTGCATTATTTGTCATAGACATTTCAAATTCCTAATTGCTGCAGCTGTGGAAGAATGGCTTTAGAGCCTGCAGAACAAAAGAGCTTCTCCGCTCCTTTCACTTACGCAAAACACTATCTAAGGTAAAGAACGGGGTGCTGGTGCCAGATTTCCTCCTCTCCCATTCACTACTTATTATTATTTGGTCTATTGGAAGGTCAACGTTATTCAAGACTTTGTTGCCTTGGCTAACAGCCGGCCAGCTATGACGCTAGGATGACAACGGCGAAGGAAGGAAGGGTGAGAAGGGGGAAGGGAGATACGAAAGTCCCTACAGCAAGAGAAACCCCGATGAAAAAAAACAAACCCAGAGAACGAGATATGCCCCTGGCTGCATGTACATAAACTGTCCTCTGGGGCACCAGGACAGGCACTATATAAATTAGCAAAAAGAGCTACGGATACCTTGATATCATCTAGAAATGCAATATCTTCTTTCCGTATTGCTTTGTCTGTCCATATTAAGGCACTATAGGTCTTCGTCTTTTCCTCTTCACCTTCCTTCATACGACCAATTGCCTCTCTAAACAAAAGAAATTAATTACTCACATAACATAAGCATAATTATATAACGCTGCGAGCAAGAATGCTTGCAAAACTCCCAAAGCATCACTTTGAAATCCCTTGCCAGCGATGATAAATACTGACCTGGTGACAAGCTGTAAATCTCGAACCTGTATTTTGTCTGAAGAGTTATTAATTGTCTGTGATATTTAAAAAAGAATCAGTTAGCAAAACTGCTCAGTTAGAGAAGAAACACATGCTTTATGAGTTCCATGAGGTGCAAATGATTTACCTGCTGAAGTCCCTTCATTTCCTCAGCAGTAAAATGTATTCTACGAGGATTCACAAGCTCAATTGCAAAGGGCCTTCCTGGCAACATGCACAGTCATAAAACATAAAAACATGTTGTTCTAAATTAACGTTTGAATTTATGCAGTAAGGTTGGAAGGTGCGAAGAACGTCTGCTGTTATGCAAACAGGGATAGGACTTGTGGGTTTAGGGATGTAGCATCAGATGGAAGGAAAGAAACAAGGGACTTTTTTTGGCTACTAAACCCCAGTATCAGCAATAAGTGCAAATTACGACTTCCCAGAAGACGTCTTGTACAAGCCCGTGCTAATTAAAAAATAAAATAAGAAAAAAAGTTAATTAGCTTATTTTCTGTCACCTACAGCAATGCCCAGGTGCAAGATGATGTTAAATCCCGCTCCCTCAGCTAAACATCTGTTGCAATAGCTGCACTTTCTGTGCTCGGGGCCAGGGACGATCCCCAGTATAAGCAATGCCAAGAACTACACTACAAATCAGACAGCGACTGGAACACATCATTGTGAATTTTTACCTTTTCTCTCCCCTCCTCCTTTGGCTATAGTAGCTTCAGCATATCAGGAAACAACTGACCTTTATAAAGGACTTAGGTTCAAAAAGAAAGTGAGGCTTCCCCACTCCCCAGTGACAGCGAGGCAAAGTAGAAGGACCCAACAGAAAACAAGAGAGGAATCAGCCTGACATAAATGGCTTAAAAATAGTTAGCGAATCAAATAAAATACTCCTAACGAGCTATGCATTTCCATGCATCTGTGCAGCCGAGGACACTGAAAAAGGGCTCCTCTTTCAGTTGGCTTTATGAAACTGTTCAGTCTTTGGGAATAAATACAAAAGTATCACCAAAACGTCTCTGAGAGAAAATTTCAGAGCGTGCCTAATCACACACTTATGCACTTAGCATTCAGCAAGCTCTACTAGGGTAGCTTCGGTTAACCATTTTGTTTGTTTCTGTGTTTTACAAGGGATGTTCCAAGCCTTACCATTGCCTAGTGTTCTTACATCCACATCTTCTCTTCCGGAGGAAGAAAAATTAAAGCCTATAACAGATTTGAACAAGGGAGGTGAGATTTTATTTTATATTTTTAATACTCTCTAAGTGAAATATTTTCTCTCTAAACTTGTTTGCAAATATACTTCATTACAAAATGAAGCCTGCACTGTATTTGAAAAAAATCTGGGATAGTTATTGTTTATTGCATCATGTTGACAAGTTTCTTGAAGAGCACTCCTACTTCCTTGGCCCGAATGTGACCACCACAACCCTGAAAATGTCCAAAAAAAAGCGGGACCATCTTAAAGGAATTCCACTTACTAATTCATTTTGTTCATTTCTTACCCAGCTAGTTCAAGTCCATGAATCAAGTCAAACTGAGCTGTCTTCCTCCACAACACAACTTTTTATCCTCAATAAACTTTTTATCCTAAATAAACAATGGTTTCCAAAGATTTCAGAGAAATTTCTGCTAGTCACACACGCCTGGACAAAAGAGGAAGACAATTCAAGTCCAAACTGAAAAGTAACCTCCATGTGTTTGGGGTTTTTCATCTTTCAAGCTACAAAAAATGTACTGTTGGGTATTTAGTTTCCTTCATCGTACCTCTTCCACCTTTAAGCTTTGCCTGAAGGAGGAACAGGGGACCAAACCCTGCACTAGGGGTAACTCTGCAGCTTTGTTCCAAAGGGTCTCTGAAAAACTGATGGTTTCAAAATTTTTTCCTCCATAGGGAACATACATAGCATAAAGATTTCCCCAGTTTTTATTCTCTCTCATCTCTCTGGTCACATTATGACAACTATATAATTATCTTCCATGGTCATGAGGGCGTATTTTGGTCATACTATCAGAATTTTCTTAGTTGGGAATACTCCAGACCCTCAGTTATCCTCACAGCCCTTTGCTGGACTCGCTCTGGTATGTCGACATCTTTCCTCTACTGGGGAGCCCAGAACTGAACCCAGTACTCCAGATGTGCCTCCCCAGTGCTGAGTGAAGGGGAAGGATCGCCTCCCTTGACCTACTGGCAATGGTCTCTCTATTCATTTATATTTCTTCTCAACATTGCTGCACACACACTTCTGGTAGCCACCTGTAGTAATTCTGCAAGCTGAAATAAGGTGTTACATAGCACCTGGTCTAAAGACATGGTCTGAGGATTTTCCTAGTGTTCAGGCTAACAGATCCACTGGGAGGCAGGAAGAAAGGAGGGAAAGTAGCTGTTTTTTTCCAAACTAGTATTTAATGCGATTTTTCCTTGGGCCTTCTATGTCTCTAATTCCACATCCAGTAGATGACAAATGGTGGGCAACAATTATTTCATCTGGATAATCCCTGGATAAGCATTTAGCTTGTGGAACTCCATGCACTGAAGAAAATAAATTAGTCGAGCTAAGAAACATGAAGGGGTCGAAGGCTAGGCGATATTATGGAACACTGATGGCAAAAACCTTCTTGTTACAAGTCATTTTATGAATTCCCAGCCGTTAAGAAGTATGGCTAGGCAAAAATACTACCACAAAAAACCATAATATTTGCATCACCAGATCAACTGAGGAGATATTTTAGAAGGATAAAAGACACTGCATAAAGCAAAGCAGTCATCTAATTACTCACAGATCATAGCTAAAAAAAGTTTACGAGCTTGGACTTGGAAGGATAAGAGAGGGACAAAGAAACAGGTTTTTTCACTTACACTCTTGTATTAAGTGAGTAGCTACTAAGAAAAAATATTCTAGTAATGATGAAAAATATATATGGTAAAAGATCGCCTACATACTTACTATCCGCTTTAAATTCTGCCATTACATGCTCTGAAATCAGTTCTTCCACTGAAGATTCCAGCTTCCGCTCCCCATCAATAATCCAGGGAGTCTGAGGTAAATTCCTTGAATATTTGTTGTATCTTCCTGTAAAAAACAACTGTTACCTGTAATCATTCTAAAGCGATGGACAAAAGCTCCAGTATTGCACAGCACAACATATTTAACTTTCATTGGAGCCTTGTGAATATAAATTTACAGGCTTAAACTTGTTTTATGGCAAGAGCATTACAGCAACAGCATGAAACGCATGCTGCTGCGCCTGCGAGAGTTTCAGTATCCGAGATGGCCAGCTTAAAGGTACAGTTGGAGGGCCTACTGCTGCAGCCATACCTTCAGGTATAACCACAGAAACAAAACTGTATGTAGCCTGACTCAACTGGAAATGAAAACCCGCAGGTTCAAGCACCTACTCTGAGTCAACTTAATTCTGAATGGAAAAGTTATTTGTCTGGATCAAACCACGGTCTTTAACCAGCCTCCCATATACCTACTAGTGCTATACATACGCCTGTCCACCAACGTACACACGACCCAAGTGAAGAAGTTCCCACCCCCCCCCGTATCAAGTAGTTCAGGTTTCAATCCAAGTTCTGCCATTGTCTGAAAGTTTAACAGAAGAAACCCAAACTAAAACGCTTTGGCTCATTACAAGGAAAACCACGCGAGCAAAATGTGTCAAAAATAAGCCAGTACACATTTCAAGAACCTTGAAAAGTTGCCATATAAAGAGATTGCCATCCTCTGACTGATGTCAGTCATAGTCCCGTGTTATGTCACACTAGCATCCCGTCCTCTCCTGTGACACAACTGCTATAACCAAAGAACAAGTCTGACACGGATGATCAAGATGAGTTTTCTTATTGACAGGTTTTGTAAGAAGTGAAAATATGCACAAAACAAGGAACTCATTCATAAAGAAGAATGAGTAACCCCCCTGCACAAACAAGTTTCAACCTGAAACCTTGCATATAGAAAATAAAGAAGGAGTTATGCATATTATACTGTGCATCTGTCATCTCAATTTTTCTGGTTTTCAGTATCATATTTTCCTATTTCTAACAGTGTTTCCTTCTTGCGTTTTGATCTGCAGAAAAACCCACACAAACAAACGGGGAAACTGACTAATACTGTTTCACTGGGGCAAATAATGAAAGCACTATGATTATCAGCTTCACACTGCTAAATTCTCTTTCCATAAAACAGAAAAAGGAAAATAATACTTTTTTTTTTTTTCTCAACTCCCCGTTCTAATAATTTCAGCTTTTGATCTGAACGAGAGTGGGTTAAACAAACACAGAAGGGGTTTCTCGGTTTGACAGCTTCTCCTGAACCTTTAAAACAAAGTTGGGGGGAAGCGTTCAGTGAACCCCAAAGAGAAGGTTAGGAGTGCAATACCAACCCTGAAACTGTGCTTACAAATCAAGATCCTGTCTCATTTAAACTGCTGTAAAAACAAAGTAACTGCACTGTACTCAATAAATTCTTCTCTTCTGGATTTAATTATTCAAAAATTAAAGACAACATCCTGCTGGGATATTTTTGGTTTTGTTTGGAACAAGCTATAAACTATAAATTGCAAAACCCCTATTAAACCACATGCAGAAAGCTAACCCTCTGCCTCTTTCGCCACACAGATGAATTCTGATAAAACCATCCAACAAAGCAACCTAAACCAGTGTGTTTAGAAAAGGCTAAAAGACACTGGATTCATGAAAATGTACATCTAACTGTCTAATCAGTAACTAAAAATAAGAAACAGGTATGTACAAAACACCAAGTAGCCTTCCATGAGAACATTCACTTTTGCATTTTTTCTTTCCATTTTACGTTTTCCTTTAGTCAGGATTTGTACCATCCTTTTAAACATAGTATGTTGGATTAAACTTGTAGGGTTTTAAAAATAATCTGTTTGCATATATTTAAATAAGTGGTTGTTTATACACAGGACTGGGGGAAGGGTAGATACTTTTGCAGGCAGGTGACAGAAAAGTTTAATCACCTCAACTCAGGGACACCAAGGGTTGTTGTATTACCTGTCTCACCCAGTTATTTCAGATACTGTCTTGGTTTGGAGGGGGAAACTAGGAAGAGCTAAGCTTTCCAAAACTGAACCTTTATTAACTGCATTAAGATTGGCAGTTTTGAATGCAATAATATGCAGATAAATCCAGACGGTGAAAACCTCTGAATCCAAACCAAAACCCAAGCAAGTGAACAGCACTGCCAGGAGCTTATTTAGTGGGGAAGTGCCTTTCCCAAACCACATCCTTATTATGAGGGGACATATTACAACTCCAGGCTTTCCAGGGATAAAGGTTTTCTGAACGAGAGAGCAAGCTTTGACAACAGGGGAAAATTCTTTGTTTCATAAACTGCTTCTGGATAAGTCCCCTTAACGAGCAGGGGCACAAAGTAAGTTGTTTTAAATTTTCACATCACCCTATGCTGTCTCTAGAAGAGAGAATTCTTTCATCTCTCAAAGCACAAGAAAACCAATGGCAAGGAAAAGCAAGATCTTCCTAAATATCCAGAAGGGAGGTGTCTGCGCACACTGGGAGCCGCCAGAGTGACATGCTCCCCTCCTGCAGCTCCTGCCATGGGAACCTGACCTTGGCCGTGATACAGCTGTCTGCAGCTCCCACTCCTCTTCAACCGTATTCCATCATGCACTATCTCCAACCTTAAATTCACAACGTAAGAGCAGGCAAATAGTTTTGATTTTAGCATGTTGGTCTGTAATTTCTAACTTTTAACAAAATCATGTCTGCAGCAAAGACAAGTATAATTTCTTCCCCTTTCAATTTGTTTTTAATTTTTTGTTTTAATCACAGGAATCAACAAATAGCAAGAATCTTCTGGGTTTCGCAGCAGCATTATGAAGTTATGTTTAAGACAACACAGCAGCAAATAAATGGATCACTTTACCAGCGACAAAAACTGCACCATTATTGCACTGAATTTCCAGAGCAACACAGAGGTTCTTTGGTGCACCTGGGGGACACGGAAAATGCCTGTATAAAAAAAAGATTAAAAAGTACTATAATACCAGAACACGGTGGAGCATCACCATAGCAATAATGGCATGAAAGATAACAACTTCAGTTACACAAAACACAGCTACAGTATAAACTCAGTATTCACATCAAAAGCTGGAGCACCAAGAAAAGGATAAACATGAAGCAAATCGAGAACACCACATTGCAAATACTTTTGTCAACCTGTCATCAAACATTATTGAAGTATAACACTCCAAAGCACGCTAATAAGATGTACCATACTACAGCTATAGCAATAATGAAACTAAATACTGCATGAAAACTATCTTCAGGATCTATTACTAAATCTTTGCTGGGAATCAAAGAAAAGAGCTGCAAAGACTTAGTGCAATTAAGCACAGTTAATTACAGAGAAAGTGTCTATTGATGTCTTCCCATTACTTGTGATTTTTACCATATTACAGCACTTGGTGTTTTCTTAAAACTCAACTCCTAACATTTTGGAAATATGGGAAAAAGTCTTTCTTATAAAGAGAAGCTTGCCTTACAAACTCTAAGGTTCAAAACACAGAAGGAAACTCCATGATTTCTAAATCTCTGCTGTGGTTTTGGGGATGTACATAAAGATTTTTGAATGTAAATGACTGGCAATATTACAACAAACTGTTTTCACTTCTAACCGTTCTAAATCCCATGGCAGCCCAGAGATCTGCAGTGACGTACTGCTGAAAGCACAAAGCAGAACTGCAGCTCTCTGACCCACAGTTTCTACTCTCTGCTGCTCCTGAGATAATCAACCAACAAAGCGTTTTTACTAATGGGAAAAAGACCATCATTTCTGTCATGTCCAGTTTTCCATCCTCGGTGGCTTAACTCGAGCATTTTAAAATTACTTCTTAATTAAAAGATCTGGAATGACATTTTATCACCAGAGGAATTGAAAACACAACACATTTTAACAAGTAAACTAGCAGAATTTAAACAATTAAAACTTCTTTTATAGATCTTACCACTACTTACCCACTTAATATTTTCCTCCCCATCCTAATTCTACACAAAAGCACAATACTAAGAACTAGTTTCAGTATATACTTACTTGAGAAAATCATCTTCTTTTATCTTCTCTAGGGCTTTTATAACTGCCATTCTAGTGAAAACAGACTGCATAGTGAAATAAAAAAAAGAGTCAAGAACTAAGAAGCTAAGAAAGAATATGCCTAAGGAAGAAAAAAAAACCTAAAACATACACACTGTATGCTTCTCACAATATAGTTTTTTCACTTGTGTTTTGTGTTTTCTTATACCTAAAAGCAACTCTGTATCAGCCAGAACTCACTCTGATCTTAACCCTCACTCTAACAGAGCAACAAAGAGCAACAGGTAATTTTGCCAAAATCTATGCAAGCAACTTTATGCACAATGTGACAGCAATACAACTAATACAGCTGACAGATTGGAACATAACAGTTATTTAGTTGTAGAACTAAGATTTGCCCCTTTGTTTCTAGAATATGCTACTGTTTGTACGTGTCAGTTTCCTCACTGTATTTTTACACAGAAAAAAATAACAAGCGCCTCTGACTTTCAGCAGGTCTACAGTTACTGTCACGCTTTGAAAGAAACCTACTCCAACTCCTTAGAATATTCAATTACTAAGCATGCCCTTTGGTTAGCTGAAATAAACACTAAGCACATCTCTGGAAATGGTCTTATTTCACATGATAAATAAAAGTGTGCAAAAGAAAGAACACAAAAAAGTAGTGCTTAGCAGCTCAGGTCCAAATTTGCAAAATCGATTAAAACCTTAATCCTAAATCCATGAACAGAAACCTAAACCAGCTTCTCCATTTTCAAAAGTTAAGTATACCTCAGCCCCTGCTTTTTTCTCAGAGACAGTAGGCAGCTAGTTCTTCTGAAAATAAGACTGTTGAGTAGGTATCTGTTTATAAAGTTCAAAAGTTCATTCATACTCAGAAGTAAGGGCTCTGAATGGTAGGGCTTGCCAGTTCTCGAACTGTGGAGGGCAAGCAACTTCAGACTCCCAGGCTGCATCGATTCACAAGGGTGAACTGACAGTAAAAGCAGTAATGATAGTACAGTAGTGGCAGGAGCCACGACTACCATCCTCCAGGCATAGCCAGGTGCTGCTGTTGATAACTCAAGTGAGGCTAGGGCAGAAAACACAGAATTTAGGTTCCTAGAACAGGAGAAACAAGTATTGTAACAGATCAGGTGGAATCCTACTTTAGGAAGGCTGAGGACAGTAGAAGGTCTCTAAATGAATCTCCTAATTAAAGCATGGTCAGCTATGAGATCAAACCGTATTGCCCAGAGTTTTATCCAGTCAGGTCTTGAAATCCTCCACGGATGGAGCTCGCACACCCGCTCTGCATAGCCTGCTCCGCTGTCCAACTGTCCTCACGGTAAAAAGTTTTTTCTTACAGCTACTGCAAACCTCACATTTCAACTTCTTTCCGCTGCCTCTCATCCTTCCACCATGCACTGTGATGAACAGCCTGGCTCTCTGTTCTCCATAATCTCTCTCTTGGTACTAGAGGGAGATTCAGTTGGGTCTTCCTGAAAGCCTTCTCTTCTCCAAGCTGAAGAAGTCCAAGTTTCTCAACCTCTCCCCCTAGGGCATGTGCTCCAGCCCCCCAACTGTCTTGAGGGCCATCTGCTGAATTTCCAATTTAATGATGTCTTTTCTGCGAACTGGATTGGGGATTTGGAAAAAACCCTGAAAAATACTGGGTCGCTTTGGGACAATTCAAGTCTTTGCTCTAACACAGAGCTCCGGGTGCCTTCAGGAAAGCTGCTCTTTCTCCTTCTAAGCATAAATTAGAGATAACAGCACTTCCATTCCTTGTAGAACAGATGAACTGGAAACCCCTTAAACTAGCAGCAGGTTTAAATAACTGTCTACAGCAGATGACACAGAAATTTTCACTCAGAACCCAGTTTTTATACTACTTCTCTGATTAAAGCAGCCCTTGAAGCTAGCTTCAAGCACAGCTTCTTTGTAAGGATGAACCTCTGACGGCTCTTCAGAGTCTGTATTTTTTCCTTTCGATTCCCCTGTATCTTGTTGCCTGTGTGGTTTTAACAGCCAGGCCCTGCTGGTTTAGCTCCTTATGTGGGATTTCCCCCCTTTTAAAGGAAAGCAATGCAGCAAGCAGTGAGTTATAACAATGCAATCCTTCTAAAAAAAGACTTGCATTTATTGGTCAGGTGGAGTAGAGTAGGCAGAATTCCTGGGTCAGATTGCCTCTGCCAAATGTCGGTAGACTCTTCACCAGAAAGAATAAAAGGCCTTACACAGGCTTCTGATAGAAGTTACTTGTTCTCCCTCTGATCACACCAACTGTCCTACTTATATCCGTTTCTCTCCAACTGTTTTTTTATTCTTACATGTCCTCTTTTCCATCAATGATTGTGTGTGCGCTCAGGGCCTGCAACAAGTAGCAAGGTCCCTTTTCTTTTCTCCCCTCCTCTAGAGGTAGATAGGATAAAACCATCCTGCATGTATTATGTCTTTCATTCAGATCAGAGGACATGAAAACTGCAATGTGATCATCCTCTTTCAGCTGTGGAGTCTCATCTTCTCAATGTGACTTATCTGAACTGCTTCACTCACAGAGAGCTTGAGGATCACCTTTTATGCTACATTTAATGCATGACAATCAAATTCCCAGATCTTAAGGGAGGTATTTACAGAGAAAGTTCCTAAAATTCCGGCCTTTAGACAGTCTGGAAAATGAATGAAGAAAAGCGCCAAGCGCCTAGTTTTCCTAAGCAGAGAAGCAATAACTGAATAAAGGAGACAACTTTTTTTTTCAGACAACTGAAAACTGGAGAGATTTTTCATAAAGGAAAACCAGACATTAAACAGTGACTGAATACCCAGACAAATTCTTCGTTGTAGCCACTGCTGTGAAATTCTGAATGTCAGAAAGGAAATAGAGCAATGATGAGATCCTACCTGTTTGTTCTTCGCTGGTTTGAAGCAGTCTGGACAGGCTGTGGCTCTAAATACAGAAATGAAAATTAGCTGCTACTCTTACAGAAAAATAAACAGACGAGTTATAACCATAGCATGTACAGTGACTTTGTACCAATATGCCCAGTATCTCACTTCCACAGCTCAGCACAGAGTGCATTTTAAAATTAACTTTATCCTAAACCACAAACCGCGGAAGCTGTGCATTGCTTGATCTAGACAGAAATCATGGACAAAGCTGTGTGATCTCCTTTTGCTCTGACCAACACAAATGTGTCTCAGCTTTGAGATGGGATGGAAAAGCACACAAGAAGTTTAGCTTTCAGTCCTTCTAATCCTTCTCAATAAAGGTCATGACTGATGTTTAAGTTCTGCGCAAGATTTGCTGACATCTTGAAACCTGTACTTGCTGTTCTTAGACAATACAAACTATAGATTCAAATTGCTGCTTCTGGATAGGAAAATTCAACTTACTACAGAAAAAGTAACCCCAGGTGTTCGATACCATTTGTGCTTTGCCTCTTCAAAAGGAAACTATTGGCTGTTTCACGAAAGTGAAAGCCAAGTCAGTGAAACACTTTTTCTGAGTACTGTAGAGGAAGTTGCTGTTCCTATTAGTGGATTTCTATGTATGCAGTTAGAGACAATTTCTGGCCTACAACACAATTTTCAACGCCTCTGTAACTACTTTGGACTATAAGGATGCAGGTCTGACCTCTTGCTGTTTCTATACAAGCAACTTGCGTGGCCAGTTTGTGACACAAAGCATCACTACTCCCCTCTTCCAGAATTTAAATTTAAACATAAATCTCCAAACATAAACTAACAAGAGTCAATTCAATCTTCGTGTCAAACCAAAGCTCACTTTAGCACACCTACCTGCGCATAATTGTGTAAGAACAGCTTGAGAGATGACAAATTGCAGATGCCATACTTGGAAATCCCACCCAAAAGCATACCTGGAGGACTTCTCCAAGTTGAGACAAGGTCCTACTTTGCTTCCACAAAAAACATGACTGTCATTGCTAAAGCTGTGACAACTGTCAAATTTACCATATTTACATCAAAACCAAACCATTGTCTCAGAATATGCCCAGAGCCAGCCATTCATATATGCAGAATGGCTTGACGCCTGAGAAACTGCTATGTAATTTAAATTAGGTAATATGCTGTCACTTCAGAAAAACGTCTAAAACCTTTACTGCTGTTTAAGTATGCTACAAAAAGAAGGCAAGTAATGGGATATTGTGAAGTCACATGGAATAAAGCTGAGTAGTTGAAATGTGGAATGGAATTTCTTTACAGCTTTCATCTCTACAGTGATTCCACTTGGAGCGCTAACTTTGGCACCATAACATGCTTGGCAGCAACATTTTTGAAAGGTCACAAAAAGCATGGAAGGATGAGCTGAAGATAATTGCCGAGAGGTTTCAGAAGAAGGAAGAGCACTACAGGAAACAAGAACCAATCAAGTAAAATCAAATAAATAAGAACAAAAGGGTACAGGATCCAGAAACTTTTGAGTTTTTACAGGATTGCAGGTACCATGATTTAGAATTGTAGCCTGGCCCTACTCTTTCTCCCCCTTTTGCCCAGTATTGAAGAAGCTGGAGAGGAAAGAACACTGGTAATAATTCTTCCTAATACCAGGTATGTCACCAAGAATGCATTCCCTCATGCCCTACCCCAAGACATATGAAGGATGCAGTTGTTGAAAACCAAGTAAGTGGCATATTGGGCATTCAAACAAAGATCACAAATTGCCAGAAGGGGTAAAATCAGGGAAATATATAAAGGCTGCAAAGGAAATATCTAGTCGCAAGACTGAAGGCCCTGTGCAGCAGGGAACTCAGAAATTCTATGCTGAGCCTCTTTCTATGCTAATATTTAACTTGCAGTAGGAGCACAAACGATGAAACTGAGTGGAACTTAAATTTTCCAGGAAGCATCAGCAAACAGGAAGAGTGAACCTAATTATCCAGAATACACTACAGCTAGATTTTGAGAAACCAGAATAAATGGTAGCTAAATTCACAGAAATATTTTGCTTCTTTGTGTATAGCAGACGCCCTACTGGGCCAGGCCAAAAACTACGTGTACTGGCCAGGGAACTTCTGTTTGTTTTAATCAACCAGCTAAGTTGGATTAATTCACTTCAAAGGCTTCCTTCCCATCCACGTCTCCTATTAAGAGCAGGAAAACCTAGGCATGACCTCAAAATATTCTCCCACCTGCAACTACGTGGTTATGAATTTATTTGTTAAAATGATACGGCCATACTGAAGAGGCTAATGACTTTGAAAAGGGCTGAAATTGAACAACTTATCTGAATGTTCTCCTTCCAGTTGAACTCAAAATTCTGGATGATTTTGTTTATTGGCTTTAAAGCACAGAATTAACCAGGGATGGTCTAATTTTAAGCTCTGCAACTCTATCTGAATATGAGGAAGTTTAGATGCAGGCCCCATTCTAGTTTATAAACACTGCATATTCTCATCTGTAGCAAATCCAAACCAACAATGTTGCACAATATTTAGATAAAGATCTTTTGTTATTTATATAAAAACTTACAGGAAATGGCACTCCTCGTCTGTTTCTGGGTGAGCAAAGACCACGCTAACTTCAAACAAACTCTAAATTAAAAAAAAAAAAGAACAAAAAAAGAACGCGGTAATAGTTTTTTAAACAAACAGGAAGGATATTCTCAAGCATCCTTAGTATTAGGAAAACAGTAAAGAGGTAGACAAAAGAGAAAGTAACCCATTTATTCTACAACATCATCTAAAGACATTAAAACATGTGCCATAATAGCATTCGCATTTCTGAAGTAACCAAAGGTGATCTGAGACCACTTCAAAAACATGAGTGACCTACACATCATAGATAGGAGCCCCATTTTGCACAGGGGGAACTGAGTCAGAGACGGTGTATGCTCAAAGCCTATTACGGTCACTAAACTTAACAAACCTTCTGGGACAGCAGTGCATAGCGTGGAATAAAGATAAAACCCCTGTAGTAGTCACCACTGTAAAATTTTGTCAGGGGCTTCGTTTGCAATGACTGGATGGCCTTGGGGCAAAGAAAGGCAACATGTCCTAGCGGATTGACAGCTAGACCGGAAACTCTAGTGTAATCTCAATTCTACCCCCAATTCCCTCTTTGGCCTTGGGCAAACAACACTCATTACTTCTGTTATTCAGATACCAGAATACCTCAAGAGGGCTATTGAAAAGATTGGCTAATATTCAAGCGCCCTGTAGATAAAGAGCACTAGACAAGTAACTTTTATGGTACAATGATGTCTGGTGTGGCTCAGTGCCTAAGCATCGTAGAGCTTTTGCTAACTTGGTACGTAAGAAGTTTGTTTCTTCTTGGATCATCTTCAGGGTAACTAAACATTTCTTTCTTCACTAAGACAAAAGGGATGCTTTCCATTAGCACTCCTGGGAAAAGACAATCTGTAATTATTATGGAAGCTGACAAATCAATGTAAAGACTAAGTGAGTCTAGTCCTGGGGTCAGTCCTCTGCTTGATGACAAGTAAAAACTACAGACTGCCTTGTCCTGAGCAGGAATTGTAGCCAAGTTTGCAGAGATTTTACATTCAAGATGACGGTGTTTCTGAATTTGTCTGGCAACACCTGAATGTCATGTTCAGTCAATGCATTTCAGAAACATTTTAAGAATGCTGGTCAGAATCTGGAAGTTGGAAACAGCATTTGAAAACATATTTCTGTTGCCTACTTACAGGTATTGCAGGTTCCAACATGCATCCAACTCTAGTAATCATTAAAGTGAACAAGGACCAATCTTTTATCTGCCAGTATGTTTCAGAAATATATTTTATCCATAGAATTTAACAAGCTAACAACCTGAGCGGTTTATCTCACACAGCAGTAACAGTGGTGGCAGTAATAGGAGAATAAAGAAGGAATGTGTGAGCATTCCTTGGCTTCCGGAAAACAGAGATCCTGGAAAATGAGAAAACTGAAAAAGTCTCATTGATAAAAGGAGGGTGGCAGTCCAAGAGCAAGAGATTTAGCAAAAGACTATGATGGTTTCAGAAGATGCAATGGTCCATGTGTACAAAAATGAAGACTGGACTCATCAGTATTGACAGTTGGAGATCTCTGGTTAAAAGAACTTCCCCCCCCTGCTTCCCCCTACACTGAATATAAAAGTAGTACAGCTTGTTTATCTGTTAATGAGGGGAAGAAGTATATATTTTTACTTTTTCCCCTCATATATATGTGTATAAATATATATCACACACAAGCACATATTAAAAAATAAAAACAGAGAGAAAAAAAAGTGTTTTCTTATTTATACAACACCTTTCCGTCAGCAGGAACACCCAACTCTTCTGACAACTGGGGATGAATAATCCACTTATAAGCTTCTTTCAGCTGAACAATGTCATCCTTTGCCAAGGAAAGGCCCAGTTTTCTGAATCACATACACAAAGAAATAATAACTTGCACAGGAGTCTGTCAAAGATAGATACATGACATATAGTATTTCAAGACAAACTTAAGTAACTAGTCCCAGGTAAACAAACAATGCACAAACAAAAAAGGACAAAAGTACTAAGCATACAGACCATGGCACAAAAGTATGAAAGGCTGTTCCAAGACCGCCTATAATGGCACTGAATCTTTGTACTGAATTAACAAACAAAATGTCGAGGAAACATTAAGGCCAGACCAGGATTCTAGGTAAGATGCTTCCCAATAAAAATATAAGAGTTTGGCAGGGAGTAGCTAAAGGTGTAGCTACTTGAGCTACAGACAGCTCAAGCCAGTTGAGGACTATGTTGTTTTCTCCCAGCCTCTGGCCATGCACTCCTGTTAGCGCTTGCGTGCTGACACTACACAGCGTGGTAAGTAATACCAGTCCACTGATCCCACTTAAAGCAAACCCTGATCCACCAAAAGGTTTTGGTTTTCAGCTAGATCAGTGAGATGATCAGCTCTCCAGGTGGTCACATAAGCACATACGTTAGAAAGACAGAAGGTACATGCAGATGGAGGCAAGATCCTTCTGATAGTAAATCAACATCTAGTTCAGCTTAAGTAAACTGTGTATCTGGATCCTGCAGGGCAGCACCTGTGATACTTGTTAAGGAGCCTCATGTCCAGTTTCCAGCCTAAATAATATCGTTTTGCCCTGTTGCTATTTGCCTGTATTTTTTTTCACTAACGTTTAAAAATAGATTCTTTTTCTGTGTAAAAGAACATGCACTTCTGAGGAAAATCATGCCATAGCTTCGTGGTAGATCAAAAGTTGCAAAAGTCTTTCCAGAGTTTACCTGGAGAAGAGCTGAGAAAGAGATATGCACAAAAATCCTTTGTTTTTTTTTTTAAAATAAAATAAAAAAATCGTGAAGACTTATTTTTATTGTTAAAAGGGCAACCCAGCCCTTCATTAAAGTAGGGCATGAACTCAGTGGGCCCAAATTCCTAAAAGGAAACGCCCAGATGACAACGTCAGCTGAGGGCAGGGACAGGCTCAACTACCTCTGTTGGTACAAGACCAGTCCTCGACTCCTGTGTCTTTGCCTATGGAGAGAGAAATTAAAAGGAGCAGATGCCTGTAAGGATACCAGCGTATACGTTATGGTTTAACCATGATTGCAAACCACTTGTTTGGAAACTTACAGAGCAAAGCGCATGCCCTCCTCTATACAAATGGCACCAATGGTAGGCTATGTGGGCAATAGCTGCCCTACAGGGTCTCATCCTTTCTCAAGCAATTAAATGAAACAATTGCTTTTAAAATAGTCTCAAAGCAGGAAGCAATTCACCACCTCTTAGTCTAGCTTTCTGTGAATATCTTGAAATGGTACTTCCAGCAAAGATGGCTCCCACCAAAGACTAGTTCAGTATCCTCAACTAATTTTGAGAGAAGTGCATTTCTTTCCTTTTGCTCACAAAGACAATTCATCCATTCAAAATGGCCGTAATATGTTCTCTTTGGGCCAGGAATGGGAGTGTCCTGGACTAGACAAAGAATCAAGCATTTAAATTGATTTCAAAGCACTGAGGAATAAAAAAGAAGAGTCACAACTAACTTGCACTGACTGCACTAATATCTTTCTCGCTACACTACTGAATTTTCACCATTATCTGACTAACAATTTTCAGTCACTATTAACATAAGCTAAACCTGAAGAGGTCTGTATTTCATTATGTCTTCCACGTACAAGAAGATTCTGGCTCACAGATGGCATCATGACACCTCTCAGGACCATTAAGTTAACTCAAAGCTGCATAGCTAGACAGACAGCCTGCACTCCAAGTTTTGAAAGTCCACATCCTATAATCACATTATGAGGCAAAAGAGATAAGAAACCCCAATTAAGGTCAAACCAGGTAAAAAAAAAACAAAACAAAAAAACAATCCAAATGCCATCTTATCCTTTGTAAGCATCAAGTAAACTGGACAATAGTATCATAACAAGACTATAAAATCAACTTCTTGCCTTTTATATAGACGAATGGAGTCTATATAAAAGAGTTCTTGTCAGACATACAGCAAAAGCTATGGACAATAAAAGATAATAATAATAAAAACCCCAAATAAAATGACAGCACATCCCAATTCTGAATTTCCTTATGCTTAATTTTGAAGGTGCAAAGTAAGTTAAAATCTTGGCCAAGGACATAGGAAGTGAGTCTACATATTCCACAATTGTTAGCAAAAGTACCTTTATATGAATGACCTTTATATGAATGCAACAGTCTTGACCTCAAAAATACAGCATTAATTGCTTGGTTAAAATTTTCTCTTAACATGTGTCTCAGCAGGCCCACTGCATTAAGTGGTTTCTCATTTCTACTATGCTGGAAAAAAGTTATAGTAAGAGTATCTCCCCTTTCTCTAAATCTGGAGAACTCTCTAAAAGAAGTGGTGTGAGGGTTGCCAAAAGAAGTTACTCACCCCATTTCCTGTTTTACCAGCAGCCAAGCAGCACGCTACAGGTCACCAGCCATGCCCAGGAAGAAGAGAGAGAATTTAAAAAAAAGCAAGTGAAATTAAGGCTCAAAACTCAAAACTCCCAACAATTTGAGAGACTGTTAGCAGAAGGAAAAATGTTTTAAAAGCTCATGACAAAAAGGAAGTATTAGGATTTTAATTTAGCTTTTGCTTTAGAGGTGGAAAGATAGAATTGGTGTTTGCCTTTATTTGTAAGGCATCGCTTTGCAATTCACCTCAAATCCTATCTGTTCATTAAAAAAAGGTCAGGCTACATTAAACACACTTTGAAACTTGATATTAACACTATAACTAGAACAAAACTCTGACAGCCTAAGTCAAGTGCAACTAGCAGTTACCTACCATACAGAGAAATGAAAAAAAGTGTCTAAATGGAGGGTATATGAAAACTGATTGGACATACTAATTAAAAAAAAATTAAATTATCATCCCTTATAAAAAACATTAAATAAAAGACATACTTGGTCTTATGGTAATCACAAACCCTTTCCCTGAGGATTGCCCCCTTATTTAAAGCATGCCGCTTAGTTTAGGAGACATAGGCTGAATATGAGAAAGCTGAGGAACAGAAGGAATAATTCCAGAAATCAGAGGGAGCTTTTAGTACAAACGCTCAAGTTCACTAACAATTATTATCACAAAGCATACATAGCAATGGCTGGAAGATGTGATCATGAGAATCATGGGCATTTTCAACTTTGAACTCTGTTTTTTCATTTCCCAATTGCCCCTCTGTTACACTGTGCCGATCCTCTGTGAACGCCACCTTCTGCAGCTCCTGATGCGCTTCTTTGAGCAGAGGTTCCAAGAAGTATTATTTGCTTTACATGCATGACCACAGGATAATTCAGGGACCTCACGAGGTCTCTGTCCAACCTTGTGCTTATAGCAGAATCAGCTATGAAATCAGACAAAGGTTGCTCAGGGCTCTGTCCAATGAGTTCTTGAAAACGTCCAGGAATGGAGACTGCAACACCTCTTTGGAGAACCTGCTCTAATGCTTGATTGTCCTCAATTCATGCATTGTAAATACTTCCTCAAACTCTACCCCTCTCCTCTAGCAGCCTTACGTATGTAAAGAAACATAATGTAGCAAGCCCCTTAGATGCGACACCGCCCAGGAAAGAAGACCACAAACCACCACTTAGGTGTCCCAGCCAACAAATGGAACTCAGCAGTGTAAGAATGAACAATAGTTATAACAAAGATCAAAAGCAGAATTAAAATTACCGGTGGTATGAAAGGACAACAGAAAAATACAAAAGCAAGCACAAAGGAGCAACAGGCATCAAATCAGTGCAACACTAACAACAGTTATTGTCAAGTCCAACTTGAACAAAATTAAAAAGGATCAAGAAATTGAAGACTTCCAAACAACACTGCTTATGCCAAAAGCTTCCAAAAGTGTATCTTTACCACACCCTGCTCTGGGGAGCCACGCATTTTAGAGGTGCACCTCTTGGCAGTCTCATTCACTTCTCTTTGTACGAACATATCGATTCTACAAGATGATCTATTATTTCAGTGTAGTAATTGTTCAGCACTTTGGGCTTTAAATTTTGCCTCTGTGTGGGCCAAGACAGACTGCCATTCTCTGCACGACAATGAACACATACCTTACTAACCTGAAGTGCCTTACAGTTAACCAGAATTTTAACTTTGACCTCAAATGACCTATTAGGTCTTTAATTAAGTGGAAAAAAAAAGTGATGTCGGACACATACAATGTTTCCATTTCAACAGAATGTCAGTGCAAAAGCAATTATTAAGAGAAAAGCTCCCCTCAAAATTTGCTACAATGAAGCAACAACAACAATAACATTCTCAGTTCTTCCTCTACTACTAACAACAACAACAAAATACATTAAGACTGGCAGGACGCCACTAAACTAATAGAACCTGTACTGCCAAGACACAGTCTGGACACCTCATCTCACCATCCTCACTGAAGATGAATTCCAAAAATCATGTTGTTTGGCTTGAAATAACTATACTAAAAAAAAAAATCAAAATTCATAGTTTCAATCTGTGGTCTGCAGACTACCAGTAAAGTGTCAGAGAAAGGTGTCTCCATATGCTTGCCGTAGAACCTTATAAACCTGCTCAATGTCCGGAAGAGTTGGTATCTCAAAAGCAGTGAACACTGCTGATTTAAATTTATGTTTGAAAACATGCATCAAACTTAAAGGAGCAGAGCCAAGATCACATTATCTTTTCACGGATATCAGAAGGAACCACATCACCACATCACAGATCCCTCTTCCAGGCTGATAGAGGAGCTTAATAAAAAAAAAGTCTATTATCCTTCCCTCGGTGCATCTAAAAGAATGAGGGAATCCTAAAAGCAGTGCTAGAACTATAAATATATATTTTTTTATATATATATATAAATAAGGGGAAAGAGGGATGGCAGAGAAAGT
>VZSZ01010054.1:196083-270986 GCA_013398815.1 Ibidorhyncha struthersii
TGACTAGTAGGCGGGCAAACTTCAATCAATGTTACTGTTATTCTTCCCCCCCCCCTGTTCTGCACCATCACTTCGTTGCATGTGAGGGTTCTGCATGAAACCCCACGCCCACCCCACCATCTTTACCTTTCTGCAGGCCACGCACGTGCAAAAGGACGGTAATTCCTCATTTCTAGGCTGATTATTTGCTTTAAAGAAAAAAAAAAAATCAGCCTTACATGAGGTGGTGCGTTTCCGTAATGTAAACCAACTTCCTTCATAATGAATTAACTCTTTATTTAAATCATACCCGTTTATTAAAGTGTTGGGAATCTTTTGCACCACTTAATTTAGAATTCTAAGTATTAATAAGGATTCCTGTTGTCACCTATCTTTATATATTGTGCACATCAAATGAGTTGGTCAGAATTAAACAATTCTGAACCTTTTTTTTTCTCCAATTTCCATAGTCGAGGAAGGGGTTAACTTGAGCTTTACTTGCAGTAACACACTGGTGAGAATCTGTAGAAGTTGCCTGATCTCCTTTAACAATATGATTTATTAGAGGCTTTATGTTGTTCTTACAGAGTACACCATTCTCACGTGAGTCAGAATCCTGCGTGTGTCTTTAACTATACTTTTGACAGGATTTCCTAAAGGACAAAAAGGCAAATGTTAAATACCATGTATAAAGCCACAAAGAGGAGTCCCGTGCTCTTTCCAGAACAGAAATAAAAGACTTAACTTCTGTATGCTTGTAATTAAGTGTGCTCCTTTATTTATCTTTGCAGTAATAAGAATATATAAGACTGTATTTTAATGTGCAGAATAAGTGGATACAAAAAATATTTGAGAGATAAAGGCTTCATCCCTTCTGAACATGTCATCACGTTTTAGAGTACCCGTCATCCCTTCATGGTCGAGTTGCTTCATGTTCCACAGTGCTGATGCGTACATAAACTTGTAACAAGTACAGTACTCAAAACACGCTGTATTTTTCCCTTTAAATTATAGACTCTAACTATTGCAAAATAACTGCTTTTCTTTCTTTCTTTCTGTGATTACCCAGTATAATCACATCATAGAACTAGTCCTTAAAATCGTGATTTATGGAATATTGATATTGCTAGTAATTTACTTTCATTAAGTATATTTTATGGCTCAAGATCAGTGGATTCTAATACTCCATCATTTACTTATCTCATTCAAACATATTTCTAAACCAGCTGCTACATGCTTACAAGGTAGCAAAAGAAGTTGGCTTCATATTTTATAACTACTCAGGTTTCTCACTCATGCTGACCTGTTTTGGCCCCGTTATTTCTTTTCCTAACAGCAGTTATGGTAGATACTCAGTGGCTTAAATATAATTGATACTGACATCTGTCAGTGCACTGATGGTGAGAAGTGTCCACCATGGAATTACCACAGTGACACCATTTGATAGTACTATCAGGATGAGGGCTAAGAACTCAGTGACTGAAGGGACCGATCTACCTTTACCTTTACTGGCATCTATCGTAGTTGGAAAGTTTGGGCTCATATTGTCTGTGAAGGACCTTTGTTCTTTAAAACTGGTTATTTGGCACGCTTTGCAATAAACTTCCTTTAGATAGTATTGCTAAAATGCTATGACTTTTTCTATTGGACTTGTCTTCTGTGTTGTGGGATTTTGTTTTTGTTTTTTTTTTTAATCTCATGAATAGGTGAAACCTAAGAATTATCTTGGTGGGTTCTGGGTTTTTCCTTTCTGATGGTTTCATTCAGCTGTTCTTTTGAGAGGATGAAAGTTTACAGTTACCTGCTATTGTGATACCGGTTTCTACCATCAAAACAAACACAAATGTGCTGGAATAGCTTCTTGAGTCAGAAAAAAAAATCAGTGTTATTTTGTATATTTTAAGCATGTTTTCTTTTAGCTACATGGAAAGAGGGTGATGCAAAAGAAACATCTCTGTGTAGTATACTTTTAGTAACAAGCGATTGTGTCATCTGTCATCTAAATGTATCTTCCCTGAAATTCTCTATAATCTTTGCTTTGTAAGTCAAAATTCTGTATGTGACTCTTAGGTTCTGCTATTTATGTGATCTGTTTAAGGTACCTTGGAAAAGGTCCAAAGCGCTTTCCAAGTATGAGTCCTTACTAAGCTCTTTGGCTGTGTGTTACTTGAAGTCTTCATTAATGCCTGCAGTTTTCTCCCAGCATATGCTAAAACAGTACTTTGAACTTTTACTGTGTTTCCTGATGCTATACATAAAATTCATTTAGAAAAGAAACCCTAAATATCGCACTTTTTTCAAATTAGGAGAACTGCATTTTTAAAGTGTTCAGTGCTGTCCTTATATGCTTTGTTCTGGTGTTCAACTTGAAGCTGAAGGAACAAGGTTTCTTGGCCTGATAATTTGTGGTGAGTTGACCTCGGCTTGATGGGAGGTGCCCACCAAAGCTGCTCTGTCACTCCCCCTCCTCAGCTGGACCAGGGAGAGAAGAATATAACAAAAGGCTCATGGGTCGAGATCAGGACAAGGAGAGATCATTCACCAGTTACTATCACGGGCAAAAAAAGACTCAATGTGGGTAATAAATTAAATTAAAATCATATTCCCCATCAAATCAGAGTAGGATAATGAGAAATAAAACCTAAATCTTAAGAACACCTTCCCCTTACCCCTCCCTTCTTCCAGGGCTCAACTTCACTCCCCATTTTTCTCTACCTCTTCCCCCCAGCAGCACAAGGGGATGGGAATGGGGTTTGCGATCAGGTCATCACACATTGTCTCTGCTGCTCCTTCCTCCTCAGGGGGAGGACTCCTCACACTCTTCCCCTGCTCCAGCATGGGGTCCCTCCCATGGGAGACAGTCCTCCACAAACTTCTCCAACATGAGTCCTTCCCACGGGCTGCAGTTCTTCACAGACTGCTCCAGCGTGGGTCCCCCATGGGGTCACAAATCCTGCCAGCAAACCTGCTCCAGTGTGGGCTCCTCTCTCCATGGGGCCACAGGTCCTGCCAGGAGCCTGTTCCAGCATGGGCTTCCCACGGGGTCACAGCCACCTTTGAGCATCCACCTGCTCCGGCGTGGGGTCCTCCATGGGCTGCAGGTGGATATCTGCTCTACTGTGGACCCCCATGAGCTGGAGGGGGACAGCCTGCCTCACCACAGTCTTCATCATGGGCTGCAGGGGAATCTGCTCCAGCGCCTGGAGCACCTACACCCCCTCCCTTCTTCACTGACCTTGGTGTCTGCAGAGGTGTTGCTTTCTTACTCACTCCTCTCTCCGGCTACAATTGTGCAAGTCGTCCCCCCCCCTTCTTAAATGTGTTATTGCAGAGGTGCTACCACTGTTGGTGATGGGCTCAGCCTTCACTAGTGGCAGGTCCTTCTTGGAGCTGGCTGGCATTGGCTCTTTCAACACAGGAGAAGCTTCTAGCAGCTTCTTACAGAGGCCAGCCCTGTAGCCCCCCTGCTACCAAAACCTTGCCACGCAAACCAATACGTACTCCTAGCTGTCTGGGAGTTATGCATTCCTTAGGACAACTCAAAAGTCAGGTCTTCAGGATGACAGCTGAAAGATATCCATGTTTTCTAGCTACAGAGTATTAGTGATTGCCCTCAGGTGAGTGCCCTGAGTTGGCTCCTACATAATGGAAGTCAGGAGTGCAAAACAAATAGGTAGAGCAAGAGGAGACCAAAGTTGAGTAGTAGAAAGCTTGGGGGAAGAGGCAAGCGTATTTGAATGTAAGTAAATTTAAATCAAAATGTCCCTCTATAGCTTAAGCTGTTTATTCTGAGACTGTGGGAGGCATTTCTTTTGCATTGGAGCGTTCAGTGGTGTGAATCTGTCCTGGAATTAGACAACTTAAAGGAATGGTGGGTAGTGCCTGCTGCTGTTGAGTTGTTTTTGGTGTGTTTTGCACATCTGCTTCTCCCCCCAGGGTTTTGAGGATACAAATGTAGATAGGAATACATAAGTTTTGTCAAATAAAGCCTCAGAACTTGACTGTAATGCTGTGGTAAGCATTTCCCATAGTAACTTATACAGTGGTGCAGTTAACATAGATCAAGCTGTAGCAAACCATGTAGTAAGACTTGCTAATAACGTTTTCTCTTCTAGGCTTAAGTAGCCAAAGATGAGTCGTGGATTTTCAGAAAACAATAACTTTCCATATGACAACAATCAAATGGTTTTGGATATGATCCTGTGTTCCCTAATCGGTGTTCCTCAGCCTATCAATTGGGACAGTGTGGCAAGGCTAGTTCCAGGATATACATCTAAAGAGGTGAATTTACTAATAAAAGAATTTGTATACTTTGAGCGGTACTTCATGAGGAAGAAAACATCTTTTGGGGGAGGGAAGGGCATTGAAGTTAAAGGAATGGTGTTTTTTTCTGAAGTAATTTATACCTAAAGAATTGAAAAAGTTAAATGAGGAGTAGATTGGAAAAAAAATAATTTTGTTTCTACAAAACCTGAATGTTGAAATTAAGAAATGCATTCTGCATTTTATTTCATTAGAACTGATACAGAATAAAAACAAAAATTACTGGAAAGTAAAAATTAAAAAGTGAAATAAAAAACAGTAGTTGTGCTAACGTATTTCAATTTACGCAGCTAGGATTTTCCTGAAAAGGATGGCAGTACACACTAACATCATGTAGATTGTAGTACACTTATTAGCAAACCTGATAACTTTCTATGGTTGTCATTATAATTCTAAGAAAATATGAGTTACAGATCTCCATTAGGTATTTAAGAGTGCAGTTGCCTCTTGCTTGGTCCTACAAGATGTGGATTTTTCTTTCTTTGGTTAGAGTAGAGTTGGGAGAACCTAGTACCTCTCTATACTTAATCTTTCTGGATTGCTGAATTTCCTGGTTAAATGCTTACTTTTTTTTTAAAATAATTTTTTGAATTTTTCAGTTCTGAGGGGGAAGTAAGCTAAAAGAAGAAAATGCCTTTTGCCCTTGTGATTCAGCAAAGCTGGAAAAAACCCAAGCCAACTGTATTTTCTTGCAAACTTAATCAAATGTGTCAGCTCACATTTATAGCATTGCTATTGGGTATCGCTGTAACCTTGTATTTAGAACATTAAAAGTGAGTGATTGGGACTAGAAGCTTATGTGGAATGTTACTGCCTTTCAAGTGCTTGGCAGGGCACTTGGGGGGAGGTCTCTACTGTTTACCTTTGTTTGCAGACCATGCATGTTAAGCAAATAATTATAAAAGTATAGGTGAGCGCTCTCCTCATCAATTAAGATACTATGATTGATTAGTACATGTCTGATTACTCTGTTTTAAAAGAACAAAGTGTTTGAAATACGTGGAGTCACTGTTTAAGGCTATTAAGTAAATGTATACCTGTGCTTTTATGTATCTGTTGTATATAGTAGACTGGCATCCTTACAAATCTGAGACACCACATTAATATCAGAAGGATGTTGCTGTGTGCATCTCTCCCAAAGGGGCCGGTGGCATGCAGTAATGTCAGTTAGCTCAACTGAAAATAAATGAATAAACCCAGCTGCTTGAGTCGAGCCTGATGAGCTGTGTCACAGGAGGGTCACCTGTAGAATTAAGTAGATTTACTTGTACATGTAAATTACCTGTGCATAGGATTCTGCTGAACCAAATCTGTAGTTGTCATTGTATCAGTACAAGTGTACAAAATGGAAAGACTTTGTAGTTCATCAAAACACGGAATGGAAAGTTAATAGAACTGCAGTGGAAATCTCTAGTCCTTTCTGTCTGAATCAGAATGGAAATCATAAAGTAAAATAATAGTAATTATGACCAATTACTATAGCTGCTTTTAATAATATTTGACAATGTTTATGGTAAAAGAACTGGTTACCAAAAGAGAATTTAAACTATCCCCATAACTTTCCCTTTTTGAAGATCAGGCTTAAAATCATAGGGTTTAAGGAAATAGGTTCCATCTTATTTTTTTCTCTTTCTGTTAAGAGTATTTAATTATGGTAAATCTGACTTATTTTACTGTATATTTATGTACTTTTCTGATACCACTAAATAGGAAGCAGTATAAGTTTAATATCCGTAACTGTTCACATGCAAAGATTAAATATAATATCCGTCTCAAATTATAGTTATTAAAAATGTACTGAAAGCTACTCCTTCATTGTCCTATCATTTAATCTTATGACAGTGTGCAAAAAGGTTTGATGAACTAAAAAGCAGTGGAAGTTCACCTGTTGACAACCAGTATAATCCCCTGATGGCTGCTGGTGGGAGTCCTGTGGAAACTTTAGCTACGTACATCAAATCCTCCTTGCTTGATACACAGACAGAGTTTCAGGAGCCTGCTATTGGGCAGGATTCCATTACTATAACTGGTATGTTTTCAGTCATTCTGAAATATATTTGCTTTGATTATAATCGGTGTGTGCATGCTTTCCTGTCCTGAGTGGATAGTCCACCCAGGAATAGTGCTTGTTTATCTTTGAAAAAGAAAGTGGAGTATAAATATAATGCGTACATGAAGTTGCTTTCAGTTAGTTTAGATTAAGAATTGATGTTTGTTTGGGTATTTTTAATAGCTTGTCCTTCCGAAAGGCATAAATCTGTATGCTAAATCCTCTATTTAGGATTTTTGGTGGGGAGAGGAATTACTCTCCTGTGTTGTATCCCCAGTGTTGTACTGTTCAACCTACAGCTGTTTGCAATTGCGTTAAGCTGTGTTATTAAAATAATTAGAAAGTTTTGTGTAGAAAAGCTGCAGAAAGCTGAGAAGGTGATCCCTTGAGGTCAGACCCTTCTCTCCCAGCAAAAAGCTTTGTGTTAGCCATGCTGCTCAGTAACAAGATGGCTACATAGGAGTTGGAGCATAGTCTAGCTACTTCTTGATGCAAGATGGTCTTGCAATGATGTGTGTTAGTCAATTGCGTGTCCCAGTAATAATTTGGCAGAAGAGGACCAGTCCTAATAGTTGTATTTCAGTCACAGCACAATTAAATATTTCTAACATCTCCTTAAGTACTTCTCCTGTAAGAAGTTGTAATTAGCTGTGTGATAGTAATTCTCTGATTTTCGTTGTAGACTGAGATGTTTTCAGCACCTTGTAGGACTTGGTAAATGTGTTGCATGAGAAATTTGCTTCAGTAATGAGTAAACAATTTCTGTGTTAAAAATAAAGAAGACAGAAGTGTTTAAGCAAAATGTTCTCTGTTATGATGTCCTTCACATTGCTGCAGCTTTCTTTGCAAAAGAAAAACAGCTGTTTGACCTTTGCTGGAGAACGAATAAAATGTTTTTAATAACTAATCAAGAGGTGATATTTGAAAATTGTGTATGGAGTATCTAGTCTGAAAATGCTTCCAATCAGCTTTCAGTTATGTACTTGTTACATGCATGATGGGGAATAAATGCTTCTTGTACCTGCAGGTGGCTACTTATAAGATTAGTAGCTTCCCAGTAGGCGGTTAACAAGCTAACTCTGCTTATAGAACTCTTTAGACAGTTAGCGCATGTTTTCTTTTTAACAATGTAATACATGTAATAAGTATTGATGCAGTTAAGTATCCTAATGTTTCCTACTAGAAGATCCTAGCCTGAGATTTTTCTGTTTTCTTTGTGACTTTGGCTAGATCATTTTCCCTGTTTATATGTAATTCGTTGATATGAAATTAGGATAATTAATCTTTTTCTCACAGGCTTGAGTGAACTCATCTTCTTAATCTTTATGAGATACTTGTATATTTCAGAATTGGGGCTTGAGAGAAGCCTATTTATAAATGGGTTTTGTTTAATTAATTACTTCCTAGTGGATTTATTCACATCTGCTTATTGTTAGGATCAAGAATTTTGGGCCTGTTTGGATTTGTTTGTGGATACAAGTAACAGCAAGAAAATGCAATTGGACCAAATTAATTTTTAGCTGGATTTAGTTATAAAAGCTCATTTATTACTTGCTAATTATAGAGCAAACTGCTGTTAAGTCCCTGTGAATGGATATTATGGCAGTAGACAAGCATATAGGATAGCCTTTTGCTGAAAGTATTACTAACTTTCAGAAGTCAAACAATCTATAAGCTTTGGAGGGAAGGTAAAAAAAAGATAGGAAGAAATGGATCGCGAAGTTCAGACATCCCTGTTAATTTGTCTGTGTTGCATATTCTTGTCAGCATTGTTTCCTTTTCTTTAATAAGTAACTTAACTGTTCAAAATAAACTTTTCCATGTCACTATTTTTCCATAGGACCTTCCTTTAAAATACTCAGCTTGCATTCAAAATCTAGGACTCCCACCTTGGTGTTTTTAATGCTAGCACATCTGCCTGCAATGGGATGGCTGCCATGAAGGCTGTGGCTGACCCAGCCCTTTCCAAGACTTACTAGGGTCTGTCTAGTAAATCTTCCCTTTTTATTAACTGTGTTCCCTCTATTATGGCCTTACTAAAGCTTAACTGTGCAAGGCCTTCGACTGTATCTTTGGAGAAAGTTTCATTTCTTCTGCCTCTGGTGTGAGAACTTTGCTTTCCTGAAGGATGTAATTGCTGTGCTCTGAACTGTGTAGGGCTTCCAGATCATTTTTGGTGTCGGTCTTATATAGTTGTTTAGCCATAAGATGGAGAGGTCTATCTTAGTGTTCTTCAGATGAGTACAGCCTCTTACATTACACGAGAGGGGGAAGATGCTTCTGGAACTCTCTTCCTAGAAATCTAAGAGTAGGGAGTAATCATGGAATATCATGATGGGTTTTCGTCAGTGGAAGACAGATATGTGTCTTTCCATTATTTAAAAAAGATAATGATCTTTCTGACTTATAAGCAAGGTGATTGAAGTTTCAGATTGCAGCAATCCATTTGTCACAGTCGGAAAAGTTAATCAATGTCTGAATGCTGAGGTTGTCTAAACCCTTGATCCAAAACTCGCTGGAATTGGGGACTAGACCTCCTGGGCTTCACCGGGTTTTGTGTCCAGGTTCTACTGTGTGTAGTGCATTTATGAAGACAATCTATTTGTCTTTTATTCCTGGAATAAGCTGGATGATGTAGTTCTAGGACTAGACACATTTCATGGTCTGCTTTCTTTAAGTATTGTTTTATATAGTCTGCTGCTTTAAGCCATGCATTTGAGAAACTTAGCAAAAACACATCTTAAGAAAGAGGTGACTGTGCATCTGTTTGGAAGAAACTTATTTTCAGAGCTCAGAAATTATGGATAAGCAGCGGAGTTAGTCTCAAGTTGTTATATCCTGGCAGTAAAGTTTCCTAAAACCAGAAGTTTTGATGTGACAGTCTTATGACCTGTATCCCACACAGCAAACGAGGAGAGCTAAAGGAGTGGATTGCATTCTCAGAAGGAAATGCTGAAGACCCTGCGTGAATCTTATTCTTTTGTATTGAGACAGGACCGATCTGGATTTGCAGCCAAGTGTCTGGGCAATCCAGCAATGCTGCTGCTCTGATTTTCCAGTGCAGGGCATTCAGAGCAGGAATTTGGATTATCTAGTAGCCCTTATGGTAGCACAGATTTGTTGCTAGTTGCATAACATTGCTCCACCGTGAGAGCTGTACTTCAGTTGTGTTTCCAAGATGCTGAAGAGCAAAAGGTCAGGCATTTTTGTTCTAATGCAGTCTTTTTTTCTTACATTTAAGGAAGACCCAGCACAACCTCCACAAGGAATTGTTCTTCAGAATCTGAGAAAGGTCCTGTGCATAAAGGTGGAGAAAGCACTGATGAAAGCCAGGGGTAAGATCTTTGTGTGTTTGTTATCTAGGAGATTATAGAACAGAAAGAAAGACGTCTACATTGCTCTTACTTTTCTACTGCCACAAAGAAAACAGCTGCGAACATCCTAATAAATGTTGTAAAGAATTTTGAAACCTTACATTGCTACAGAAATACTAGCGGTCGGTTTGAGAATTTATATGCAATAGGGACAGCTTGTTTAGAAATCTGTCCGTAGTGATAGAGTGATTGATCATTGCTATGGTGAAAATGGGAAACATAACCTGATTTTAAAAAGAAATGAAACAAGGGTGATGCTCAGTAACATTTTAATTTAAAAAAAAAAAAAAAAAGTTCTGTGGACATAGATTTGTCCTATGTAAAAGTGGGAAAACAAAGCTGTATATGAAAAGTGCAAATGAAAAATTTTACTATGAATTGAAATAGCCATGCACGTCACTGTCTTTTACACTGTCACATCCCTGTTTTCCATACTATACAAGTACACGTAGAAAAATGTGTTTGAAACCTAATGGTAGCCATCTTTCTGTAGAGACAGCATTTACTGACTCTAGCTTTGACCTTTTCTTAAGAAATAGATGTTTTAATATACAATGAAATGATTTTAATTTCCACAGATTAAAATAGCTATTGTATGTTGTTACTGTCTTTGGTGCCTCAGTAACTTAGGCATATATATCTGCCTAGTTTTTTAAGAAAATTAAAAATGGAGAACAAATATATTCTCTTTGTAATTCAGGTGGTATTCCATAACAAACAAGACAAAACTGGGGACTGGAGCTAGAAATTTTCTTTCTCTAGTGCCTTAACTTAACAATTAAATCATAGATTATGCGTCATAGGATATGCATTTGTGTTCGTCATCTGACGATGCTATCTGACAACACTTTTTATTAATAGTTTGTATTAATAGCTAATAACTGCAATTTGTTTTCTTCCTGTTGACAAAAACCTGTCAGTGTTGCAATGTGTGATCCAGGTTTGGAGATGACATCTTTGTTGATCGGTTTTGGTGTTCTAATTGGCTTATGGTCCTAATTTGGTTTGTGACATGTTTTCTTTTTGAGGCCAAATATGGTGATCCATGTGTGCGATGAAGCAAAAAACCTCAAAGAAGATTTTGTGTGTCCTCGAGACCTCTTGATTTCAGAAATGAAATACTTTGCTGAATATCTGTCAGTGGATGCCCAGCGCTGGGAAGAGGTGGACATTTCAGTGCACTGTGACGTTCACATCTTTGACTGGTTGATAAGATATGTTAAAAGGAACACTAAAGATTCTGAAGCTAATGAAATGCCCACTTTAGGTAAAAGAAAGCATGTAGATCATTGTTGTAGGTTCATTATATTCTGTACTAATGGAAGATTAATGTTTTTTGATACAGTTCAGCCCAGTCTCTTTGTTTCTGACTGTTGCACTGAAGCTTGTCATTTGTTAAAAAAGCGTTGCAACATATATCCTCCGGTCATTGTAACAGATGTCTCTGATTTATCAACATTGATGGTTTTGAGGAAACATCCTGATAGTTGAAGCTGTGAAAAAGGTCTAACAAGTTTTGGGATCTGGTGTTTTTAATCAAGATTCTTCAGACCTCTTCCTAACAAGAACAGAGTGGTAGTTCTAAAACACTGATGATTGTTGGTTTTTTTTTGTTTCCCCTCTGCTCCCCATCAGTACAACAGCAATATTTTATAAGATTTCAATGCAATCTGGTACAATGGTAGAAGAACTTTTGCCTTTATGATTTCAAGGCAAGTTTTTAATCTTTTTATGAGCCTTGGCTACCATTTTTAAAAAATATAAACAAACGAAGAGATTAGAATTATAGCTTGTATTGCAAAGGTTATGTTAAGCAAACTCTCGGCTGGGTATGGTGGCTACAGATGGATGTTGATCTTGTTGTGTAATTGTTTTGTCATTGTATCCATATGAAGCTACCTTTTCCAGTTATTATAAACTGCAGTTTGTTTTAGTTGTACTCTGGCCACCTAAATGATAAATCAAAACTTCGTTTCTTAGTATGGGAAACGCTCAGCATATTGGAAGATGGAATGACAGGTTAACTGGTAAAATAATACTTTAAACAGATACTAAATATTCAGAGGGAGAGATGTGGTGTGAAATTATCAAAAGAATTAATGTAAAAAACTTTCTTTTTGTTGCCTTTTAGAACCATCAAATGTCATATCAATTCTTATTTCTTCTGAGTTTTTGAAGATGGATTCGTTAGTAAGTATTAAGAAAGACAGATTCTCTGCCATAAGGGCATAGTTAATTACCAGGTGTCTAACAGCTTGTTTGTTATGCTTTGGCTGTTACATAAACAGATGATGCAAGGAGAAAATGTTGAGATTTTAGCACCTTTCTTAGTGCAGTAGTTAATATTTGCAGAATCTCAATGCAAGAAAACTTACAGACTAAGTTATTTATAAATGTGATAGTGAAATCTTGGATTTGCCTTCTGCTGACTGATCTAAGTAACATCAGAATCTGGCTTCTGATAGGTTTCATTGAAAAAGGTTATTAAATAATGAATACCTTTGTTTTATATCCCTTTTATATGAATGATGCTTCTGCAATTTATGATCTGGTTCTCCAGCTCTGTATAAGTAATATCTGCTGACTCGTTTGTTAAAATGTTTGTCAAAAGTTCTGTCATTGGGGTGACCCACAATTAAATACACAGTGAACATAGTTGTTGAAGTTGAGATCCAGGCAATACTATGTATAATGTGTGCAATGATTCTCTCTTTACAAACGATTGGAAGGTGCCACTTGTTGAAGATGAAACATTTGTGGAGTTGTATTCTGGTCTGTTGAAGCCTTTTGGAGGAGAACATAAACTAACCCAGAATCACATTAATTAGAGTCTCCTTTAGATAACTCTGAAGCTTCTTTTTTATTTTTAAGTTGAATCGAAATAGTTTTCGAAAACACTAGACATTTTAAAAATATGTAATTTTGAAGCAATGAATATATCTTTTGAGATAGCTTTGTCTAGAATTCCTTAATGTTATTTTTGATGTTTCTGTTTTTCCTAGGTAGAAAAATGTATTCATTATTGTCATAAAAATATGAATGCTATTGTGGCCACGCCATGTAACATGAATTGTATCAATGCTAATCTTGTCACACACATTGCTGATCTCTTCACGCACAATGAAGTGGAAGAGTTGAAGGACAAAAGGGACAAATTTAAGAGGTAACTTTTTGCCTTGTAGTACACTACTGAAGTGTTGTCAGGCTTTTGGGTCATTTTTCAGAACAGCTGAGACACTGGGGTTTGCAGTTTTATATATACAGTTTATATTCTCCCTTAATATACCTTTAACACAGAATATCATGAAGTGACTTCACAATTTTATACTAAAATTATGAGCAAAAGGGAGTAGTGTTCTATAGGAAATGAGTGATAGGGAAGACGATACTAGGGGTGTGACACAGACAAATTATTCATGAATTCTTACATGGGAGCCAGGATTAGGGTAAAGAACCTTTTATGCAATGACATGCTCCTAATTTGTAGAGAATGGTTTGGGTTCAGCATCCTGTGAACTCTGATGTTTGGACATAGAGTTTAGGATGGCTGGAAGGCTGAATAGTTTTGATGGAGTACTGTTTCATACATAAGGACTCCAGCTTAGTCAGTGTCAAGATAAGGGCCAATTACTGGAGGGCAGACAAGCAAGGTGAAAGTAAGAAGGTATTTGACTCAGTGAGGAACGAAGACATAACTTTAGCAATTAAAGTTAAGTTTAATTTTGCAAAAGCATTAATAAAAAGTCTTTTAGTCAAGGTGGAAGCTGGCAGTTTATATTGGGGAAACAAAGAACATAATAGAGGAAAAAAAATTAAGGAATCTCTTTCCTCAAATCTCTGTAAAAATAAGAGCTGAGCAGGTCAGGAACCAGTTATCCAAACAGATTATTTTAAAGGAATATCACATTAAAAACTAGATTCTGAAAGAGATATCACGACTTTGCATATCATCAGAATATAATTCTTAGTCTCGCAATACATGAAAAAATTTTCAGCTTTTTCTAATGGGCAAGCTGTGTTGCTGTCATTAATAGTAAACTTTTCTGCAAGAAGATTGAGAGACTCTTTGATCCAGAGTACCTGAATCCAGACTCACGAGGAAATGCAGCAACATTATACAGGTATGGTTGTCTTATATTACTACTACAGCTGCAAAGACAGTCCCTGTATTTCAAAGTCCTGCTTTTACTCCAGTAATTTCTTTTTTTTTTTTTTTTTTTTTTTTAAATCTAGGTGTTGTTTATGTAAAAAGCTGCTAACTAAAGAAACTGAAAGAAGAATTCCTTGTGTACCAGGAAAAATCAACATAGATCAATATGGGAATATTGTCTATGTTCATATAAGGTAATGAAAAAAAAAAATTAAATATTTCTTCAACTATGTGATTTTAGGTGGTTTTAAAAAGTGCTGCATGTTTAGGAATTATCAGGTCTATTACAAAATGAAGTCATAGATATTTGAAGAGCAGTATGAAACATCTCAACTTATTGTATTACCTAGCAAAAAAAACAAACCCGAAAATGGGGGAAATAACGATGATGTACTTCTGAAATTCATTCAGCAGTGCTGCTGCTGAATGGAAATGGAAAAACTAGAGCCACAGTTACTGGGAAGGGCTATTTTGGGTTGTACTGCCTTAAATAGAAAATGGCTAATTCTTTCATCTAAGAGTTTTAAGATATGTGTAGTTGATGACAAATTAAATTAAAGGCTACATTTCTGCGATGTTTGTTTTGGAGTGATAGATCCACCTCTGCCAGCAAAGAAATGCTAAAGATTGTTTTCTAGACTGACTTTATGCTGTCAAATCGAATGCTCGGCTTGCTTAAAGGCTACTATATATAAACTTTGCCAGTTGTTTTTCTGTTCTACAGTATTTGTCAGAGAAGCTTCCAGGACCTATTCTTTATGTAAGCCTTATTCATTTGTCACAAATGTTTAATTCAATTCTGTTTGATCCATGTTTGTGAACAGCTGGATTCTCTTCTTAATGAAGATCAGTGCGTGATCAGCTGCAGTTCCCTCTCTCCCCACATGCTCCTTTTAAGGAAGTTAGTGGGAATTAGTAACAGGAGACCTTTCTCATCAGATCAGTTCAGAACAACCAAAATGCAATTCAGTGTCAGTTCCCAGGGTAACACATATTGAGTGTTACCGGCTGTGAGTGATTCCAAGGTGCAGATCAAGTTCTGCCTAACAGTCTAAATAGAACAGAATCTTGCGAGCCTGTCCTGGCCTATTAGGATCACTGGTGATTAGCCACGTAAAATTCATTAATTGTATTACTTCACTTAAGCTGACTGTATGTAGCTGCTATGCAATTCCTAGCATATAAATGTACAGGGTTTTAAAGTTACTCAGAGGATTATTTAGGTTCTTATTATTTGCCTTGTTGTACTTGTGACTGCTTTTCTACACAGAATCCATTTACCATTCCTTAAGCGAAGTGATGCTGGCCACTAATGAATTCAGGCTTAGGAGCTAATACAAGCTGATCTTTATGATGTAAAAATCGGTTTATTTTTATTGATCCCCTAGTGGTACGTAGAAGTAACTTCCTGTTGGAAGTACTCCTCACTTAGTCCAGGTTAGATGTGTATATATAATAAAAAATGTTTCGGGACAGGGCTTAAAATTGTGGGAAAACAGTAATCTGCTCTTCCTGAAGATAGCATGCACCAGTGCAGGTGGCATATTCTCTTCTGAATTCTGAAGAGGCACGTGTCATCTAATCACTAGGAAGGAGCAAAGTCTGTATGTTTAAGACCAGAAGTCTCAGATTCATCAAAAAGACATGGTCTTACGTTTTCAGACTTTAAGTCTTAACTGAGTAATTTCTGTTGCATTGCAGCTACATAGAAACATGTTATGTTGGCTTTTAAAAATAAATAGAATGGCAGTACTTTGCTTCTGCAGCACAACTTACTACTTTAGCAACAGAGAACTGCAATATGACTGAACTTGTTTGCATGTGCGTATTTTGATTTCTTCGACTCTGGGTTTTCGTCTTGTTTTATGGTTCTCCTGAATTCCAAAAGGCTTGATGTTTATTTTAGGTTATAAATTTGCATTATATGGTGTGTGAGATGAATCAAGCTGTAATTCTTTAATATTAGTAAGTTTAGGATGTTGTGAAAGAATACAGACTCTTCTGTCATGATCTGAATTTAATAATGCCTGTTCCACGTTGTGTCCTTCCTGTTCTAAACTCTTCTGTAGGCTTTTCACCAGTAGCACGTGTGTTGTTCTGCTCCTTCTCCACCTCACCTTTCTGGTGGCAGGATCAAAACAGAGTTATGACTCTATGCAATCTGACCTTTTGCTTTTTCAGAGACAGAACCTGGGAAGTCCACGAGTACTTAATTGGCCTTCATGAGGAATTGAAATCTTGGCGGGATGTTTATTGGCGTCTTTGGGGGACTGTCAATTGGTTGACCTGCTCTAGATGTAACCAAGTTAGTGCATTTTCACTTTCACTTGTTTGTCCGTAGGTGGCTTGTTGTGGGTGACTTTTGCAGGGTGAGGCAGCGATTAAAGCAGTTTGGAAAATATATGGCAATAAAGCTCGATATATGTTCTTTATAGTGCAAAATTTTGACTTCCATCTTACCTCTCATTATCTCTTTTTATTCTAATGCAGTCTTTCCTGTGTACTGAATTCTCCCATTGCCAGTACCATTCGCAGCCAGTTCTTTATCCAGGTGTAGCAAGTGCTCTGGGCTCGACTGGGACAGGAGTATATCCCTGTTGTAACCAAAAAGTACTTCGATTTGATCCTACCACCCTCCCAAAGGTAATTCAATACCAGCTCACTTTTAAAAGAGCATAACACGTGGCGGGAGGGCAACAGTGTGTTGTGAAAATAGATCTCTTCCAAAATAAAGATTGTAAATTGTTGCAGCATCCCAAGGCAAGCTAGGACATGAGAGTTCAAAAGTTAAACTTTTGTTAATTGTACTTGCTGAAATCAGTTCTTCCCATTAACACAAGTATTTGGTCTTTTGTGTATTGCAGGGCTGCAAAGTGAGGGATCACATGGTTGATTTACCTTCAGGAAACGAAGAGGGGGAAGCTTTGCCATCTCAAACTACTAAAATATTGAATGATCTGCTTCATCATAGAGATGTTATTGTTGTTCCTTTCACTAAGGATGAGAATAGGTAAGAACATTTTATTGTATTACTGAAATAACTTAGCCTTCAACACAACGTGTCTGTACATTACATTTGATATTTTTTTTCCCATTCTAAAATGGGACATAGGACTTTTTAAAGGTAACTTATTTTTGATTTGTTTAGTGAGAAATTGGGAAGAGAAGAACAAGTACTTTTTCCTTTTACAGTTCCAGCAGGCATTGTCAATCATCCTCCATAAGCATTCACTCCTATATTTATATTTTAATGGATTGTTATCAAAATATTATGTGGCTGATTTGGAGGTCTGTCTTCTCTCTTGATACATGATAAGTGAAGAGAGACTGATTCTAAATATGTGAAATAGAAAGACTTATTTTCATTTCACGTCTTTCTCTTTAAGTGATTCTGGTATTGGGCTCTGTGATGAAAGAGGCATTGAATGTGATGTGCTTGTGGAACCAAATACGCCGTGGGGTCCCAAAACTGGAGAAATCAATGCCGTGAGTGCTAATGTTTTTTTTTTTTTTTCCCCCTTTCTTCTGATAATAAGGACTCTTACAAGGGTACTTTGAAGAATTCATTAGAGAACTTTTAATAAAAACCAAACCCATACATGGCTGGAGGAATAAGTGCACTACTGAGCGTTGCATGATAGCGTAGGCTAGCATAGGTACAGAACATCTGACTGGTGAAAAGGCAAAACTTTTGCCCTGTTTGCTGGAAATATTTCTGTATATCAGAGGCAATTCTCCATATGTCTGTGCTTTCCACCCCATTCTTAAACTGATGATATTTAAGGATCCAGTGGTACTTTAAAATACATCATATGGCAAATATTTAAATTATTGCAGCCTTTGTTTTGTCTGTTGATGTATCTGGGTATGTCCACGTGACTTTTTTGCAAGTCCATAAATGAAGAACAGCAGCTTGGGCTGTGTTTTGGTTGGGGTTTGGGTTTTTTGTGTGGTTGTTTTGGGGTTTTTTTTTGGTTTGTTTTTTTTCCGCCAAGATGTGAAAGATTTTGCTTTCCAGAGCTATGATGAATGTATATTACTGTGTGTATGTCTGGTCAACAGAGATACTTTGTAAGGCAAGTTTGAGGAGACTATTTATAATATTATTTCTGGTTTAAAGAGAGCTTTTGTCCAAAGATAAGTTTTTGAATTTCTGCACCAGTTGTGGAACTTTTGGTAACTCAGCAATCCTGATGGTAGCACAATGCTGCTGATTCCATGAGAATTTCAAACAGAGTATCAGAAACTCTCCTGTGATAAATAATAGGAGTAGGCTATTAAATTTAAACTCTGTAACAATCTGGTACATAACTGGTTCCCCTTCCTGGTCTACTTTTGTGATTAAATTCAGTTGTAAATAGTTTTTAGTGCTAAGGTTAGGCACATTAAAACATGAGTCTGAATTTGCTGCATTTAATTGGTCAGTGGTTCACAATCTGTTTGAAGTTAACTAAAAATTTTGGTGGAACAACTAAAGATGGGAGTAGGCCTTCTAGGAGTTACCAGTGTAGATTGCTGTACTCCAACATAGCACTCCTATTTTTAGAATTCCACTCACATTTTAAAAAATTCTAATTATTATTAGTTCTTTAACTTACATGCCTTTCTCTCTCTCTCTCTCTCTCTGTTACTACAGTTTCTTTCTCTGAAGAACTGGACTTTACAGCTGGTTAGTAAAATAATTCATTCATAATTCTAAATATTTGCTCTTCTGAACTGGCAGAGAACTAGCTTGGATTTTTGTCTTATTTTCTAATTAATTTGGCAGAAAATGAATTATCTTAATTTTGCTTTAATTTGGAGGTTGCAGTACAGCAACACTTTTTATAAGAAAGTATAAAGTATGTGTGAAGTAGTACTTTGGCCTGAATAAAAATTAAGAATTCCTTTTAAATGTTTTCGTAAATGACAATGAACCAGCACTGCATGTGTCAGTTCTTAATAGTTCATTAGGCTGACAGAGATGTAAACTATCAAAATCAGAGTTTTTGAATGTCTGTCTCTTTGATGGCTTGTCTGAGATGCTTCATGTCTTCTTTATGCTCCTGCTTCATTGCAAAAAGCTTTTGTCAGAGTTGAGGGCATAGCCAAATGCAGAGAATTGGGAGTCGTTCTTCCAGTAGTGTAGGATGTCACATGATTTACTATTTTTGTATGTAAATGCTAGAGTTTACCTCTGTCACTCCTGAGGATTTGTGTTGCAGTCTGATGTTCCTAGTGAGACTGTTCTTCTTGCAAAAACCTGTTTCCTAAGCTTTTTCTCATTGATTACTAGGCAGTCATTATCACTTACTTTAAAAGATGTATGTGTATACTCAAACAGTGTAAACATCATATTCCTTAATATTTTCATGATTCTGTGCTGATCAGTTAGGAGCTATTCGCTGTGACCCCATCTGTTGCAATATTGAAGCCCATAGTTTATTATGATGGACAAGAGAGAGAAGGAAAAAAATTTTTAGGTATTAGGGTGAGTTCACAAAAAAAAAAAAAAAAGCCAACCAGATATTCCAGACCTACTGGCAATAAATTATTAATTCAGATAGCTCTGGTGTATGTAATCTATGTGTATTTGTAGTGCGCTGCTATATGCATGCTTTGTGGTATTTAATTACTGAGCATCTCAGCAATTTCGGGCAGTTTGCAAGATGCAGCAAGCCTCAACAGAACCGTCTGTAAACTTGTAGTTTCCTGTATTCTATGATTATGTGGCTAGCTCTGACATTCGCTACCATAACGTAAATTTTCTTATTAATTAGAAAAATAATATAGCCAGCAATACATTGAATATTAAATGCTGAATCATACAATAATGCAGGTTGGAAGGGATCTCTGGTGGTCATCTTATGTATTTCCTCCCACTCTGAAAGCAGGGCCAACTTCAACGTTAGATTCAACTTCAAAGCTATACCACTTTGCTCAGGGTCACATCCAGTCAAATCTTGACTATCTCTGACGATGGAGTTTCTACAGCCTCTCTGGGCAACCTTGTACAATGTTTGACCACTTGATAAATATTTTTATTTATAATCATTAATATTTATATTCTTTCAATACATTCTAAGCAAAGATTTGGAATTACTTTCTCTACATTTGAGGATCATGTTCTTGGACCTAACTGTGCACAACTGTTGCTAAAATATGGGTGTAGGTTTGAAGACAATTCCTTCAGGACAGATTTAATGTATCATTTAATAGGAATCAAGCCTCACTTATAATCTGTGACACTCTCCTCCTCTTGATTAGAAGCAGCAGTCATTGTTATCTGAAGAGGAGGAGTATACCACTGGCTCAGAGGTCACTGAGGATGAAGTGGGGGATGAAGAAGAAGTATGCAGGAAACCAGGTAGTACAAGTCTCTATAGTCATCCTCTCTGGAATTTAGAGATAGGGATTCAAGGCAGCAGAATTCTTCTGTAAGCAAGTTTTAAACATTAGGCATTTTAATAAAGAACATTACTTAAATTTTATTTCTAGTTTTTCTGTGTATAGATACAAATTACCTCATTGCTCAGTGCCATCAAAAATCACAGGCAAACAAGGAAGGCTGCAACTATTCACGTCTCAGAGATCCTCAAAGTTGATCAAGAGTGTATTTTGCAGGAAAGACTATCAAATGAGTTTTATCAAGTCTTGCGTAGATAAATGTTGGAAGAAAAGGCAGTAGCTACATGACTATATTTTTGCATGCCGTGTTTTTTTTTTTTCCCCCAGAATATTCTTCTGGTTACATAGTGGAATGACTAGTGAATGTGGCTAGAATTGTGTCTGCATTGAAGATAAGCTCTATATGATCTAAAAGGATTTTTGTTGGTGTTTTTTTTTTTTTTTTTGGGGGGGTATCTTTTTTTTTCAAATATAAGGGGTTTAGGAACATGCAGAGCTAAAAATCAGCTTTTCCTTTTCACCCTACCAATGAGTCATTTGAACAGAGGCAGTTCTTTTGTTGTTTTTGCCTTGACTCAAAGGGATTGGAGTGTACCAGTTTAAAAAAAAAAAAAATTGAATGAAAATTTTTCTAGTTTTACTTTAAACTTGTTTGGCCTGATATCACTCGGAGCTCATTGATTGAATTAATATGGTCAAAGATGTTGCTTGTATGTGCACTTGCTTTTAATTTTACAACAGAGGAGTTGTGCAGTTATGTGTAACTGCTCTGCATTTTAAATATGTACTTGAGTTCTTGTACACTTCTCATAGAAAAGTGTTTGAGCAATCTGTGTGTGTTAGCATGCCTGCAGCACTAACAAAGGGAAAATAGCCTGTTTATTACTCTGTTTTTAAAGGAATAGAGGGGAAAAATTCTTGTGTAGCTGAGAAAATCTGGGTATCTGTGGTGGTATGAGTAAATGTTTCTTCAATTAGCAGGGAGAAAGGAGAAACTAAAGAAATCCTACAAGCACCCAAAGAAAGTGGTTTCTTCACCTAGCGTTCAGAAAAAGGAGAAGCCATCTGACAAGGTAAAATCAGAGCTGTGAAACCAGTCTCTCTGGTTGGCTTGAATAATGAGGAATTCTCTTTAAGTTTTGGACTTGATCTTAAAACGTACTTAAATGTGTTTTTCTTTCTTTGGTAGTCAAGTTCCCGAGATGCATCTCCATTCATGTAAGTAGTTTTCAAAGTCCTACAGAACATATTCAAGTATATCCCTTTTGTAAACTGTTACTGATAACATTGTGTGCATCTTTCTTTTCTAACCAGTGTGAGTATGCAGCAGAACAAATGGGATGCCTCCAGGTCATTAAGATTCAACCAAGATGCTCAAAGAGAAGATGGTCCGTTCTTGCATGAGTTTAGCTTTCATAAAGTTAATATTATGCAAAGAAAATTATTCTTTCCTATGAGAAATGGCTAACTTGCTTAAACTATAGCTACTTCAAAACCTTTAGGTTGAATCCAGTCTCAGAAATAGGAATGTTTTTTTGGGTGTGGTTTGTGTTGTGTTTTGTTTTTGTTTTTTTATATAGTTGCTTCTTATTTAGAAGAGAACAGATTTCAAGCAGGCTAATCTTTAGTAATCAGCTGTATCCAAACCACACGGCAACCTCAGACTATTCCAAACTGTACAAAAATATTTATACAGCTAGGAACTCCTTCTGAAAATGTTACTGTAGGATTTGATTGGCATTTATTAGCAATCTCATCTATTCTATGGGAGAAAAAAAAAGTTTGTGGTAGAAAGTGGAAAGGAAATCCACCATATAAAACTATACATTGTAGTCTTGCACACAGATTGAAAAATAAATGGGTAGCATTGGGCCTACTGACTGGGAAAATATTGGAGAGGCGTTCCATGTTTGCTGGAGAAAAAGAAAAGTGCATGATTATATGTGTATGTTAGAGTGGTTTATGTTCTTTATTTGGAATGTCAGCACATAACCTACAGAGATCATAGTTGTGTCATCTGATGGCTACATAAGTATGCAAATAACTTTTCCTGCATCCCTGTGCCATTTGTTGTCTGTGCAGATAAAGAGAGATAAATGTTCACTTCTCTTTCCCAGTCTTTCTGGCTAAAAATACTCAGAATTATATTCCTTTGTTCCACCTTTTTTAATCTCCTGAGCTTCTTGTGCATTTTTGCTGTTTTGAAAACCTCTGCCTCAAAACCATTCACATAGAATTTGATCTCAGTGTAATGCCTCAGACTGATTCCGGTATCTGCCAAAAATGCTGCTGAAGCTACGTTATGCATGAGGATCTAGGATCTTGGTTGTTCAAGATTTTTATACGAGCTGAAAAGAAAGCTACTTTTACAAATACAGTATCACTAAAGTGTGAATCTAATTCTTCTCCTGTATTCAGAAGCAAGGAAAATGTCTATTCTAAATATTCTTTCTTATTTCTGTCAGATCAGAGAAGAATGTCTGAGATTACAGGACACTTAATAAAAATGAGACTGGGAGACCTTGATCGAGTCAAGTCAAAAGACGGCAAAGAAGTAAGATTGGTCCTGTCACAATGTAGTGTTTACCAAATGAGCCTTGGTAACAAAAATATGTAATGCAAATGGAAATACCACCTATTCGATACTTAGGCTAAAGAACTGAATTTTATCAATATTCTTTTTGTTGCAAGCGTGATTTTTGGGGGAAAATAGTTTAAAGGCAGCAAACAAAGTATTATTTTAAAAACTTGGCATGGAAAATAGGATGTGGTTAAAAGGTTTCAGTAGTGGGTTGTGATAATTAAACAAAGTATGCTATAGGTTTTGCTGAATATTAGTGATTTTATGAAAAGTCACTGATTAAATTGGAATAATGTCAATTTTTTTTTTCTGAATTACAGTATGCAGGAGGCATTTATTCTAGACTTGAAGCTCAGATAAAGGCTGCGGCACAGGTCAGTGCACGACAAAACAATGCTGAGAAGAATGCCAGGTAAGACATTAAAATAAAAGGAAAAAGCAGAATGGGGATTTCGGGGATGGGTGGGTTTTGTTTAAAGAAAAACATGCTTCAATTTATATGCTTTTTTGTGTCTGCATCCCTTCCAGCAGGTTAACCATATATGATGTGAAAGCTTCATTTGTCAAATTAAACTAGAGCTAAGAGAATGAAACTCTTGTTCTCATGCTGGAAGAACTGCTTTATAGCTACTGTGTTGGAGGGTCAGCTGCTGCTCCAATATAATTTTATGTGAAATTATGGATAACTGGAAGAGCGTTAGCCAAGATTCCTCAGCCTATTCTTTGGCCTCCTTCCAGAAACAAAACCAAAAACCCCCACGTACCAAAAACCTCCATTACTGCATATTGGTTGATTATGCCTTAAATGGATAAGCCAAAAATGAACTGAGAAGTTGGGACACTGTGCAGTTGTAGAGCGTAGAACTAGTCATAATTTGGCCAGCAGGTGAGCCCCTTGAGCTGAAGCTTATAGTGGAGTTGCTGGCAAACTTTTAAGGGATAGGCTGGAAGCTTCAAATATGTTGTCAGAGGAATTTCTCACAGGTCTTATTTCTGTCAAAAAAAAGCATGTGACTGACTCTCTGTAGAATTAGTGATTTCAAAGGAAGATATTTGACATCACAGTTCTTTTAGCTGTGTACCTGTGTATGAATATGTTGATTGTAGATACAAATATCCTGGCAGAAAGGTGACTTCCCCAATAATAGATTTTGAGAGAGATTTTTTTTCCTCTTTCCTTCTCTCAGAAGATGCTTTAACATGAAAGTCATTTCAAACAAATACTGTACTAGAGAGCTGACTGGACAATAATTTAATACTCTAACAGTAATAATGTACATATGTTTCTTACATGTTCTTAATCCAGGTCAAAATCCCGTTTTGGTCAAGGCCGTCCAACATAAGGACTCATGAAAAACCTTTGCAAGAATATATTACTGCTTCCTGAAACTGTACTGCACTCTGATGTATGGAGAATGCACATCTCTGAAAGCTTTCCAGTTGACTTATTTATTACTTTAAGCCTTGTAAATTATTTTGTGCGATAAACAAATGCAAATCCAATAAGGTCTGTACTTATTTTAATTGTAAATATACTATTTCTTAAATTTAATTGCTTTTTTTTAGGCTATTGTGTTAAGTTGCATAGAAAATATTTTATAAATCTACAAAGTTAAATTATCAGACTAACTTTATTTATGGGGGAAGACATAAATATGCCTTTTAGTATGCTAGAAATACTGAAAAGGAAGAAGCAAGACTACTGAATTCTGAATAAAGTCAGCAGTGTTAACACAAGTCGCCTAGAGTATTTATATTATGTAGTATTTGATGGTACATTTTAGGTCAGTCCTCTGGGGATTTGCATTTAAAGTCCGTGACAATACCTCTTAACTTAGACTAGTTTAAGCAAAATTTTAATGCAGTTCTGAGGCTTCCTTCTGTATATCACATAACTCCCATTGGTGTGAAGGTGGGTAGCAGGTAGAGACTAGACCTCCAAAGATTATATAAATGCCATGATGATGCAGTATTGCATCTTGCACATGAGACACTTACTTTACTTGTATGTGAAATTAATACTCATTCCCATTCCATATCTGACTCCTCTTGCACAATACAGTGTTTTGTCCCCTTCTAATATCCAGACCTTGGGATGCAAAGCAGTTCTATCTCTTAATGATTCCATGCCACTAAATTTCCGAGCAGATATGCTATTAATTCTGTATCTGTCAATCAAGGTGAATCATTATGAAGACTTAAGTATATAGATCTTTTGGGTCTAGTTACTTTCTGAAACCTGCCTGAATACTACTGTTTAGAAGTCAGATGCACTTTCAAGTTCTGTATTTGGAGCAATAGAATACAAGTTTGTCTACATGTAAAATCCAGGGCTACCAAAATGAAATAACTTGCCTAGAAAATATGTCACATATTAGCAAAGGAAATGGCAATAATGGCAATAATAATGGCTGAATTCAAGTAAACATATTCTGACTTTTTCAAACAGGTAGAAAGAGTGCTCAGGGAAAGCTTATTCCAGACCGCGGCTGTACAATAAATCGTGAGTTTGGAATTAAGTCCGCAAGATCCTGGGTGGGAGGGAGGGTGGGGTAAGGAGGAGGAGACTGTTGTTTAAATGCACTCTTCTCTCCATTCAGGCTTTTTTGTTTGTCTTGTTTCTTGAGGATTTTCAATAGGCATTAGAAGACTAGGATAGCAATACTTGAAAATACTGCTTTCAAGGTGGAAGATTTTTATTGAAATAATTAAAAATGAATGTTCCTTATTGTGTGTTTTGTCCAATGCTACAGCAAATTTGGAGCCCAATGAAACCAAGAGGCAAAACTGTGGATTTTAATGGCTTTGATTTTGGGCAGGAGTGGTAACTTTGCAGGCGTGCTTTAATCTGTATCAAATAAATAAGGCTTTATTAATGCCTCAGGCCCATTTGCAAGTAGTAATTCAGTTTTAGGCACTTACAGTAAACATTGGAAGACTGATTGTTGTTTGTTGAAAGAGGAAGTATTATAAAATCCACGCTGTACGAAAATGCAGTAGAATAAGTGTTTTGCTACAATTTTGTGACTTCTGATAGAGAATTGTTCCAAATTCCTATGGTAAACTTTGCTATGAAAGTTGCAGGCTGCATGTATGTGTGTTTAGTTTTCATAGAGCTACTGACTAGAAGAGAAGGGAAAATTGCACTGGTTTTGTTCTGTGGGAAAGTGCCAGTTCTACGTGCCAGTATTGTTTTATTCAAAAAAATTTTTGAGCATATAAAAATAACATACATGATATGCAGTCTATCTTTTTTCCCCTTGCCAATCTCCTGGAATTTTTATCTTGTATTAATTTTGAAAATTTGTCTTGGTTTAATGGAAATAAATGTTATTGATTTAAGAAATGTGTGAGTTTTTTATAGATACTTGTAAGAACTAAGTAACTGCGTAAATGTTGTTTGATGGTCTTAGTTATGCATGTGTATTTGTGATTAAATTGCAGCATCATGGTACAGGCTTTTTATCTGTCAAGAACAGGATATGATTGAATGTGGAGCTACTCCAAATCTACAGGAAAAGAATTTTTACCTGCATTTAGTTTTGAAGCTGGATTAGAAGTTCATGAGTGAGCTGCCCTACAAATGACCCAAGTATGCAAAATGTCAAACTAAGCTATGTTAAAAACATGTTCAACTTTGCCTTCCAGTGCCACAGTGCTGATCACGCCATTTAAACAGTCTGTTAAATCTATGAATAGGATTAGTTTCCATGATTCTGTTTCTAGAAACTGCTGTATGGATGTTCTGTATAAGTGCAGTTGGTATACTGGGAAGACTACTAGTGTATGTCCTACTGTCACATGTGTATTTAGAGTAGCTTGCTGCACTGTGAAGCTGTGGCTGTTTGCTCGATGTCCAGAAGTGTTGGAGAAAGAGCCAGAAATTTAAATTCAGCCACAGTAATGTCTCCAAGAGAAAAAGACAATGTGTTAGGAGAAATGTGGACATATGCTTGCCCCAGTCTGTAAACACAGAACTATGGATAGCATGGGCATATTTGATGTGACTGAGAGGACACTTCTCTTTGCCAGAAGGGAATTGATTTTTTAAAAAAAACATGGTTTTCTGTTCTTGTTGAGTGTACAGACATACTGTATTGTGTTGAGAAACTGCTCATGTGCATCAGATGTTTGCTCGAGCCATTACAGGGAGGTCCCTGCTCCCATTTAGACACCTCTCTCTCCATATAAAACCTTAAGTTATCATTGATGTCCAAGAGAGCCGTATACATAAACATATACTGAAGACATTCCTCTTGCAGCTGTTCTTAGTGAAATCTAATCTGTATGAACTGTATCTCTGTGTTCTGAGTTTTTTCTGTATTTCTTAATAATTAGCAAGTAAAGAAGACTGCACTCATGTTAAATTTCTCTTACTAGAGGAACAGATTTACTGCTGAATCCCCTCTTGGCTATATTTATAAATAAAACCAGCCAAAGGCTTTGCCAGGCTTGAGGCCAAGTGACAGCACAGAATCACTGTGTCCCTGAGGTTACTGTCTCGTCCTGTCTTTGAGCATCATGATGGTGGAGTTGATGAAACCATCAGCCAGTCTGAAGGCTACAGCAACTGACACGGTGTTGTTGCACAGGACTGCATGAGCTCCTCTACTTTAGGACTCGCAAGGGCTTTGGATACGAATTTGACAGGTCCTGCTGCTGTTGGAAGTGGGCAGAATCCTCAGCGTGGGGAGGACTGTGCACTCACGCAGCCCGTAGTAGATGCCTGTTGCTGTCAGTCTGGTTTGGGAGAAGTGTGTGTCCTGCTGTTTTCCGTTGTTGTGCCCTGCATGCTCAGCAAGCAACGCTGTCCTCAGCTGGATGCTGGGCTGATATATTCTGCTTAATGGTGTCCAATGGCAGTTGAAAAAATTACTGTTTCCAGCACCCCACCCTTAGCGGCTTGTACTCCTGCCTGTTCTATAGCTTATTTGGTGTTACCCACCTTAAATGCATATCTCTGTCCTCTTCTTTCCCTGTGTGCTAAGAGTAGAAAACAAATTAATTTCACCTGAACTTTGTTTTGGGCCTAATTCCATTATGTGACAATGGCTGGGACTGTCATGATGCTTCTCTTTGTCTGGGCTTGGAGTGCTGATCCTTGAGAAAAAACAATGAAGCTGGAAGGAATGATCCTGCATGGCAGCCTTGGACAAGGACCCTCCCAGCTACACAGCTGTTGCAGCTCATAAAGGGTGGATAACAGTGTTGTGCTGCATCTGAGCGGAAGTTTTCATTCTACGTCTGCCTGTAGGTGACCTTTAACTTAGGTTTGGTTTTGCACTGGGTTTGTGTACGCTAATGGCCTACCTCTTTCAGCTTCTAGGCTACCTCCCTCTAGACAATGAGGGAGATCTTTCTGGGGTTTTATCCTCTAAGGTCTCATGACACTTCTCATCACTGAGCTTCCAGCTCTCTGGGATGCCTCTTGCTAACAGACATCCCAGAAAACGTTGACGCTGCTTTGCCTTCACTGTGATTTGGAATATCCAAAAGTAGATCTTCATTAGTGGATTAAGACTCCAGCATATAAATATTTTCAGTGTTCAGGAGGATTGGTTGAGGAACTTTTGGGTACAAATATCAGCTTAACATAGCCTCTGGCCTGGCTATGATAGCACAAAGGTACGTGATGCTGTTCAGTGGTCAAGAAACTTCCCTTTTCTCCCTTCCAGGAGGTATTTTGTGCACAGATCTATCTTCTGTATTTTGCTACGTAACCTTGCTGAGGCCTGGTGATCATGGACACAGGGAACAATCAGGCAGGGGAGGAAAAATAACTGCCTGAGATTGGCTCTAGTAATAATGCCACTGAATGCGTAATCATGGCTGGATGTGGCCTTTGTTCAAAAGAGATGGTGCCTATGATTGAACTTCTTTTAATATTTTTTAATCGTTTCTGCTTGAATTGCTCCCACATTTCCATTTCAATTATTTAAGCCTAGGAAAGCACAATGATAATTTTAATTTTAGTTATTATGTGCAATTTTATTATGTTTTTTATTTTCATTCAAACTGTAGTAATTACTTTTGTATCCATGGTGACAAAACATGCTAGCACAAACATGAAAAAAACCTTGGTCTGGCAGCAGTTTCTTTACTGCGTCATCAGTCACTCCTTTGAATTAAAGGTATATTTACCTCCAAATGATTGAAACAAACTGTATGATTAGCTGTGTAATTTTTAGTCTTTGAAAGTTCTCTGCAAGCTTTTAGTTTTGTTTTTTTTTTTCTTTTTGCAGGAAAATTCATTGAAGTAAAATGTTTTAACTGCCTGCTAAACCTGTTTTCAGTGTATACTATCTGTAAAATACTAGGCACGTTTCAGAGGTGTCTGCTTCTGTTGCATCAAATAGTAACTACTGATTTTGCAGCAGAAATTCTGTACTTATTCCTTTGGAACAGAGTTATGAGAAGATAGTCTGCCATTGTTATGAGATCAAAAGGGGCAATGCTGGTCCTTTTACCTTTTGACACGCTATTTAGTTTTCTTTCCCAGGGAATGTGTAGGTTTCTCTCATACTGGTTAGGGCATCTTGCTAATTTACTTATTCTTACCTCTATATTGAATATTAAAATAAAAATAGACTTTGTGCTGGAACACAAAAAGTGATATTTCCTCATTGGTTTATTTTTATTGCCCAAAAGGGACTTTGGTCTCACAAGCTGAAAATGATAAGCATGTTATATAGTTCGTGGATTGTTCTCAGGCTTATTCCAGTCTTTTGCCTTGTTCTCACTGAAGCGTTTGCCAAGACAACAACTAACTTATGATATCGCAAATGGACTGATTCTTTACAAATATTGTAGATGAGAAGCAACCCTCTGTTTTTGCCTTCACAAGGGTGTTTTTTTCTGCAGTGCTCATGGCACTTTCTAGATCTTTGGTTTTTGCCTTGATCGCTTGGGTTATGTTCATCTGTCTTGATGCACAGAGTAAGTAGTGTTATTTTTTTAAATGCTTGTGAGTCTGTTACTGCTTTTATTGAAATTGAATAAAATCAAATTTATTAAATTAATTTAAACTACAATCCTAGAAGTTTAAAATACATTGATCTATTGACTGATAAAATAACAACATCTAAACAAGCCATCTTCTTGATACCCTTGGAAGTGGTCTGTGGGCTTTCGGGGCCTCAGTGATCACAAGTCGAAAATCATTGCCCTTGAATCTACAGTGGGTTTTTATAAGTTCTCTGAGCTTTTTTGGGTTTGGTTGTTTTATATCTGCAGTGGATATTCAATAAAATATCTGGGCAGAAGCTGAGTCCGAGGATGTATGGTTTTGAAGTTAGGATCAGTTGAATTCATTGCTGCTGTTCTGCTAAATTAGATTGGAGCAGTTACTATTTTTACATGTGGTATTTGTTGTAGTGGTAAGGACCCCATTAAAAATTCTTTTTGTTGTATTGAAGAGAGGGCTTCCAGAAAGTGAAAAATCTGCCATCCATTAGGTGAATCTGCGAGTAGAAACAGTGTCTGCATGCCTGAACTTGAGGTCTTAATATAATTTTGGTCCTTCAGCCTTCCTAGAGAATCTTGACAACAGGGAAAATCTTTTGTTTCTGACAGGTCCAGAGGATAGCCAGGAATGGCTGAGGGAAATTTTTTCTTTGGGGGGAAAAATGCAACAAGAGTTTTTACTTAATTATTTAATTTCCTTTATTCAGCTGTGACATAACATGCCAGCCGCTTCCAGGCTTGCAGTTTTTTGATCTTTTTCAGTAGTCCAGAGTCCTGCTTTCCAAAGTAGGCTTTTGAATACTCGGCGATGGAGGCAGCGAATTAGACCCATAACCAGCAGCTGCTGACTGTAGCAGCATTCTCTAGGGTTTTGTTTAGTCGCTTGTATAGAAATCTATCCACTGCTTACTTATTGAGATCCTGTGGAGTGCTGCAAATATGAAGGTATCTGCCTAGCCAGGCAAAAATAGCCCACTACTCCTTTTACCAACTATCACTTTGAATATATGGTAAGGATGGGGAGGAGAAGAGTGGGGACACTTAACATCAGTGCAAACCCACGTAAGACCACAAAAGTTGCACAGGTACCCGTAAGAGCATAGATTGCACTGTAGCAGCTTTGCTAAGTAATTCTGGTCAGGGAAGGAGGAAAAAATCTGGTGGATTTCTGTCTGTATAGTTTGCAGATCTAGGATAGAAGTCTGTTGCTTTCTATCGTACAGAGAAAATATAGAGAGAGGTCACTGAGGTACAGTAAATGACTTATGAAAGCCCCTTCACAGTAAAAAAGTATACTTCAAAAGTGCCAATTGCTATAAAATTTTAAGGAGAATAAATTTTTGATAAATCCATCAATGTGCCCTTGCCCTAATCTGGATTCTTGCTAACATTTCAGTGGTGAATAACTTTGTGTTTACACTTTTCTGGGGAGTAGGAAACATTTGCAAGGCCAGGGTGCAAAAGTAGTTTCGGTTATGACTTCCACAGATGTTTCAGCAGGAAATTAATGATCAGTGATTCATTATTGTCAGGTGATAAAGCCCAGTTTCAGTCTGGCCAGGGTACGAAGGAAAGGAGAATTCTGTAGCTAGACATTTTCTCACATCTTTTTTTGATAGCCGCTTTTTAAGTTGTGAAGTCCTTCATCGTAGAATTTTTTGGGGCAAGGATAGATTTAGTCTAAGAAACCAATGTTTACCTACTCCATGTAATGTTTTCTTTTAAACCTTGAAAAATTATGCCAGGGTGCCACCATGATAAATGTCTTTCAGCTTAATTTGAACTAGTGTGTGCACCTATTTTTATATAGCATAAGCTTTTTTACCTTGTACTATTTCTGGAAATAGTCCCTCTGTGTTCTTTGTACATGACTTTTCCTTTTCTTTTTAGAAACCACAAGTATAAATTGTGACGCAACACCCCAACCGTTCGTGCTGTCAGGCTTTTTGGATGAATATACAGGTAAAATCACGATTCTGCCCTAGAGTTGTCTGATTTGCTCCCTAATGCACATTGTACTTTAATGCTTTGCATAGCCGGTGTATTTTATAATGAACTTGTATTTTTAATTGATTTACAATAGTCTTCATGCCTGGATGCAGCAGCTGCCTAAGTAGCATATACTGCTTAGCAGAATAAATAAATATAAAAACCAAAATTCCCTGATCCAAGAATCTCACTGTCTGAAGCAGGCAAAGAGAAAGGAAACAAGTACAGAAAAAAATTATATTTACAGTTCACTGTGTCAAGTCAGCTCACAAGAGCTGATCTCTTCCTTTCCCCTACAGCAGAAGGAACCACTGCCACCGCAGCCCTGCTCTGCTTCAGACTGGAGCCTCTCTAAAAGCCAATTTTTTGTGATGTTGGGGCAGTAGGGAGAGCAGATTGGGTACAGAGGAACAAGCAGGCTTGCAGTACAGGGAATTACAGGATCAATGCAGGCCACGTGATGTCTTTGCATTTTCTATTCTAGTTTTCTTTGTTAGTGTAGCACACTCTGTATTATTCTGATGATTATTTGATTTGTGCAACCTGACAGGGTTGACATTAATTTAGCCCAACATTTCTGCTGCTTTAGCCTAGCTGGCAAAGTGTGACTGTGCCTTGGAGACAAAAATCCCACACTGGGGAAAGTGCAGTGACTGCAAGAAAGCACTGTGCAGAAGAGGTGTAGACAGTACCTTTTTTTTTTTTGTTGTTGTTATTTACCTTGCAAATGTAGTACAGAGGATAACTTCATCCTCCTTTCCTCCCGCCACTAACCAGAGAGGTTACTGTTGTTAGCTGAAGGCTCACAGGCTGTTGTCTGTGACTACACTGTCTGCTAGAAGCAACCCCGCAGTCAGGATTTGACGTGCCTAATTGATATACAGCGATCTCACAAGGCAAAGTGTTAGGTTATGGCCAAAGCGTTCCCTTCAGGATATGTCACAACCCTTAGGATCTCATGGAAGCATGCGCCAGGCCCATGCTGACTGTCCACAGGTAATATTCATTGCTTCTGACTTTCAGCAAGATACAGAAAACAGGTATGATACAGAGCAGTGGGTTTTTTTCCAGCCACTGTTGAAACATTTCCTTCAAAAGCTGTAAGGGTATAGCTGCTGTGTCTGACTCTTGCCTGGAGAGAGAAAGAATTACCTTTCACCCTGATTTCTCTCCATTTAATTTTTAAGTGGCTAGCAGGAAGTCTGGCCCTTTGTGCGTGTCATATGAGTGTACCTGCTGACCTCTCTGTAATGAATAAGCAAGAGGGACAACCAGCTTCAATTTTTCCAAGCACTTCCTTTTTGTTAGGCTCTCTCCACTGGACAGAATAATATTTCCTAGGCAGCTGCTTGATGCTTCTTGTCTGAATGTATCCAACTCTGGATGGAGGATTATCCAAATACGAGCAGGCAAAGATAGGTTTTGATTTCCTGGAATGTTTTCTTCCAACAGTTCAACACTGCACACAAAAGTGTGATACCACACAACGCTGTGCTGCTGAGACACAGCCCGATTGTTCTGTGCATACTGCAATGTGACTGGACTTTCTCCTTACACGCAATTAGGGGCCAGTACCTTTGGGCTGGTAGCTGACAGCATTCCAGACACTCCCTGCTGTTGGAAGAAGACAAGGTTCCCTTCCTTTAGGCACTTAGAGACCAAGATCCAAGAGTCTGCATGTGGAGATTAGAGATGTGGCTGTTACAGAAAGGGTTTACTAGACTAAGTTAGTAGTGATGGAGTACAAAAACAATGGAGTAAGAAAGAAACACAGCTAGCAAGTTTCCTGAAGATCATGGAAAATGTTTGGCATGTTCAGGAAAGATTTTGGAGGGGAGAGGGGATCATGGGTTTGCTATCCCCATACTGCGTTCCATGAGAAGAATATTATTATTTCATAAACACAAATATCTTGATAACATGAGTAAGGTAACTAATTTATTTAAGAAAATTGCCAGTAGTACCATGCAAGAGGATACATGTCAAACACGTATTCAGACACAGATTTGGCGTTTAGCCAGGCGAGTAATGCCACTCACTACCAAAATGGTAGTGAGTCTAATATGAATCATGATAATTACAAATAACAAGTTCTAATATTTTGAAGACTATAGTTCCTAAATGCATGGTTGTAGAAAATCACGTTCAAATTGATTCAAAGGTTGCATTGTTACTTGTTTCAGTGTTCTGTACATACAGAAACAGATTAAAGGAACGGCCGTACACTTACCATTCTGTGCCAAAGTCAAAATTTAAACAACCACAAGCCTGAATCCAGATTCACACTGGATTTTACCTACTTGGTAGATTCAACTAAGAGAGATGGAATGCCCTCATGTTTGGAAAATACTGAAACTTGTCCCATGCAGCTCTGACTAGCCTCTCACCAATTCTGATTACATTCCCTGACTTTGATTACGCTTTGGTTATATTGTCACTCTAAACATGAAAACAGTTTTGCAGCATAAAGCTATTTCCAGAAAATGGTGGAAATTCAGGTACAAATTATGCCAAGCTTTTTAATTCTGAACATATTGTTACAGAGCGAATATATTGGAAAAAGTGAGTTTGTGTGGTTTCAACAATGCACTTGTGCACAGTACTTAAGGGCACTTAAACAGATCTCATTTAGCTGAAAAAAACAAAGGTAACCAGTAATCTAGTTGTCAACATGTATGAAATGAACCTATGGATTTCTCTTCCATGAAGCAATCTAATTTATTATGCTTTCTCTTACAGGTGATATAGAATGGATTACAGGTATCCCACCCAATGTTAATTTGAAATTAAAAGAACATCTGTTCCCTGAACACTTACTATATGTGGAGCTAGTATATCATTCTGGATCTAAAAATGCAACAGTGAGAACTCGTAAGCCACTGGATGTTGAGTCTATTGAGGTATGCTTTTCACTGCATTTAAAACCTGGATATAAAGGTTTTCTTGATAGGTGAAAAAAAAGTAGCACTAAGACATAAATTTTAGTTGTTCATTCTCTCATGATATGGGTTGATATTCCAAAAAAGTGACTTATCAGAAAGAGCAGCACAGACTTCGGTATCTACCACTTAGTAGTATCTGTTAAATGTCTTCAGTTTCCTTAGGAATATCTGTTAAATGTCTTCAGTTTCCTATCACTGTAAGTTTATTTGGCATCTGACAGTCAGACTGGTTCTTTCCTAATCATGTATTGTCACTTGTAATGACAGCTGTAAATATGCAGTTATGATAGGTGTCACTTTTCTTAAAACTAATCTCTCAGTAACGTGAATTATTTCATCCGAACATAATTTGGTATCATATCAATATCACGTAATCGTATCAATGTTTATACAAGTGTTCAACTTCACACATGAATAGATCCATTGGCCTCTCTTGGTTGATGCACAGAAGGATAGGTTCTTCTTTCTAGGCCATTCTTGCTCTGTAGGCCTACCAGGAATCTGTAGAGCAATATTAATGTTTTTGCTGGCTGAAGTTGCCTCTGAATTTGAAAATGGTGTAGTTCTGCAGAGCAAGTGGAGGTTATTTTTAATACAAGTACTATTTCAGAGTAGCACTGTACTTGACAGAATTGAACCATACATATTTTAAAAAATACTGTTACAATCAAGACTTCTAATTGATGAAAATGTATTTACAACTTTTACATTTGCATTTCACATTCAGTTATGTTTTAAGAAACCTACAACAATTTATGGTCATTTAGACAATTATTCTGTCACCTGATGGCACCTCCCCATCCCGGAAGGGGAACTGGGGAGAACCAGGGAAACCCGAGGGTTGAATTATAAATAGATTTAGTAGGATAAGACTAAATAATTAACGTTAATAATACTAAAAAACCAGTATCGATCCCGATACCAATATAAAATATACAAGGATTATACTCAGCCAATTACATCAGCAGGAAGCTATGCACTCCCAGCAGTGGACAGCAAATATCAGACACTGAGTGCTATGGCTTTGGGAGTAAGGGAAGGGCTCAGGGGTCCGGCACCGGGGCAAGAAATTCCCTGGACTGCAGCCATCACGGGAGAGAGAGCAGTTCGCAGCAAACTTTCCAATTTATATTGACTGTGATGTTCACGGTATGAAATAATCCTGTTGGCCAGCGTGGGTCAAGTGCCCAGGTCTCACTGCTCCTCATCCCTGCATCCGGTAAGCTCAAAAACACTGACACCTTGAAACCCACACACCATAGCTGGCTATAAAGTAAATATTTTCATAAATTCAGATACTAGAGTCTTCTAAAAGTGCAGTTTTCCCAAGCATTAGAAGATAAATTAGTCCTGTGTCACTCAAACCGGGACATGGCTTAAAACACTTTTTAGGCTTCTTACGCATATTCTACCATTCTCTGTTAATTTTTCTTTTGGGGAGAGCAGTCAGGTACATGGATGGTGGGATCTGGGTTGGTGGATACTAACAGATGAATAAACTTTATAATTAATAATCTGTAATCACTTTGCTATATGGTATAAGCAGTGTGTTTTGGCACAATATATTGAAAGTGATATGACAAGTGATAGGACGAGAGGAAATGGGTTCAAGTTAAGCGAGGGGAGGTTTAGGTTGGATATTAGGAAAAAAATTTTCACTGAAAGGGTTATCCAGCATCGGAATAGGCTGCCCAGGGAGGTGGTGGATTCGCCATCCCTGGAGGTGTTTAAAAAAAGGGTAGACGTGGTACTTGGGGATATGGTTTAGAAGTGGTTTTGTCAGGTTAGGTTAATGGTTGGACTTGATGATCTTAAAGGTCCCTTCCAACCTTAACGATTCTATGATTCTATGAAATGATAAAAACAGCTGAAGTATGCTCCTGTAACTGAATCAGATGAACAATTCACTGTCAAATTAGTATGGCACACCTGAGGATTCAAGTACTAGAAGTTTTGTGTAATTTTGACATAACCATTCTTTGACAATCATATTAGGAGTTCATAGATGATATTTATTTGCTTGTTTTTTAATTTTTAGAGTGACCACCTCTTTTATGCTGTTGTTTGTCAAAGGATTGGAACGGTGAGTAAAAGGCGTGTTTTATCAGCTGTATTTTTTTGTCTAAATTTAATGCAAATTACTATTTTCTGAAATAGTATTTCATTTAAAGATATGATGCAGGTAGTTAAGAAGCACCTTGTAGAAGATATATTTGTTTAAATGTGCCAACTGGAATGAATGTTTTTGTTCACAGAAAACCTAAGGTAAATTTTAAGAAGTTAATTTTAAAATATTTTCACAAAATTTCTACTGCGTTATTAGAAATGGTAGTCTAACTCTGTCATTACAGTTTTTAGAAGTGAAGGAGTGTCTCTTTGAAGATCTCGTTTTATATGATGCAATTAAATGTTAGTGGTATGCTGCTACCTCACTGCTGTCATTTCTAACACGTCTTTTGCTTCCATTATGAAGACTAATGAGGTAGAGAATGTACGGGACTTAACCTTAGAAGACGTAAATGACAATTCTCCAAAATTTCCACAAACTCACTATAACACTTCAGTATCAGAGGTGGGTTATGGCAAATTTTAATATTTTTTCTTCTGATACTTTTAAATTTTAAATCTGGGGCCAAAACATATGAGGTTCTAATGTGCCACACTGATATTAGGCCATTACATGCAGTCTTATGGGAGTTTTCTACACCCTCCCCTGAGTGTGGAAAAGAATGGCTGGGCTGCACGTGTAGCTGGAGGCGTGGAGTGAAGAAGAAACATTCAGTTATCTGACCTAAAATGGAAATTGGAAGTAATTTGCATATGCTAAGGAGGTGGAACAGCTTTCCTGCCAGAAGTTTAGGAAGGGGCTTGTAACTGAGGATTTCATGATCTTTATTTCCTCTAGGTGTCTGCAATAAATTTCACAGTTATAAAAGTGGAAGCTCAGGATAAAGATTTTTCGTCTTATTGGAGCCTCATTACTTACAGTCTTTGGGTGAGTGCCCTTTTGTTTGTCAGAGACTGTGAACACCAGTCTACATTTTGTACGAAATATAGCTTGGGACCTGATCTGGGTATGCTATCTTGCACTGTGCAGTTAAGATTACAAATCTGTAAAAAGCTAGCATCAGAAAGACCATTTAAAATCAGAACTTAAAACAAAGGACAAGCCTAGCATGCAGTGAGCCCCGAATCTTGTTTCTTAACAAATGTTAATGTTTTGTAGCACTTTTCAGCTACAGCTAAGAAACTTAGTGCTCCTTTTTAGAAGCAGGAGTGAAACAGTTTTCCCTCTCTTCAAGGTTTGCATTTCACTTGCTATTGATTTCCAGTCCTGCTGAGGTGTATATGTAAGCCACCCGAAGTAAGATTATTTCGACTAACTGCAAATATCTGCAGTGGAGATCTTCACATCTGAGCTTGCTGCCTCTACTCCTTTTGTAGCTGGTGAAGGGAAGCTGATGCCGTTCATCTGCTTTAGTTATTGACCATAGGATGAGATAAATCAGACAGAAAATCTAACAGCACTGATGGAAGTGGCACTAGAATGTGGTGAAGAGAACCAGCTTTTTCCTTTCCAGTGGTGGTGTTCGAGAGATTCTTGGTCCTTTATGAAAAATAGTCCAATAATAAATCTGGCAAGAGAAAAGAAAATGTATTTCATTGTTAATAATGCAAAATGTGTGATTTATTCATTTAATAGGGTCCAAACTCTGATTACTTTTATATAAGGGAAGGAGATGGAAACATCATGGTGAATAAAACATTGGATTACAACAAGATCAGCGTTTTCAATTTAACGGTCCAAGCAAAGGTATGATGTAAATTAAGAGTGAGAACCATGATAGTTACACAATGATACTTCCTTTGTTGTAACATCCCAGTTTCTACATATTTAAAACCTAGCCAAAAGTCATGTCTGCATCTTGGCTCGTACTGCAGACAAAGTAGCATGTTCTTAATATTTGAGCCATTGTTTAAGTCTTCCTTCAAATACCAGCCCAAGTTTCTTTCTGTGTGTAAGTATGTATATTGTACATATTTATTCTCCACTATTGTAATATATATTCACCTATTTATTCTGGCAAATCTAGCTATTTTTGCTGCAGCTTACCACCTGCAGTCTTTTTCTGTATCTTTTTTGAGATTTGTATATATATATACACACACACACACCCCCTTCAATTCCTTTTAGAACTAAAAAGGAGTAATTTTGCCACACTTACTGTGGTATCTAGCAAATAGTACACCTGCAGAAAATGCACTGTTGCTACATTCTGTGGGCTACTGTGTAATACCTGCCTGATATAAAATTAATAATTAAGAACAATTACGTTTTAATAGCATTGTTCCTAGAACTGGATTTCTAGAATTGCAAAAATCTGACAGGGTGAGTGTTCTCAGGTTAAAAATGCTTAGACACTACAAAGAACATAATAATATTCTGCTGTATTTTTCACTGAGAAATGGCTCTTTCATTACAATCTTTCTTAGTTTCTTCCTTCTCTTGGGATGTAGGAAAAATTTGGAAGCAACAGTGATACTGCATCATTAGTAATTACTGTACAAGATTATGATACGATGAATCCCTACTTCAGTCAATTGGTGTACAATGGAAACATCAGTGAAAACCAGGTAAAAGCTTTTCACTGAATGCTGAAATGTAAATAGGTTATTCCTGTGCACAGTGCTTTTCTTTCAAGTATTCTTCATCATTGAGCAGCTTAAGATGGGAGGGTTGCTTTGTTTTGTGCTAACTGGTGAATTGTAAGGCTATCACTGTAGGCCTCCAAGTAACCGGGTAACCAGGTAAACAGACTGTGTATTACACGAAGCATAAAACTTTCTGCTACAGAAACAGATTCTTTTGTGTTTGGAGGAAAAAGAAAAAGAGAAAAAGAACAAAACAGGTGGTGTAACAGGGCTTTTACTGTAAACTTGGAAGGGCAGTTGACTGCACATCAGTCCTGGAGTTAGCTGCCTGGATTCAGTTTTAAATAGTGTAATTCCGTCATACTTCATTAGAATCAGATAAGCAAAATAAGAATCTGATCAGTAAACTGTGTTTTATATTATATTGTAATATTTTTTCTATATAGGGTGGAAATTTGTGGGTGGAATGTATTTGTTTAACTCATGCTTCTGTATGTATTGACAAAAAAAATTACAGTACAGTATTACTAGAGTAATCCACTAAAATTAAAATAGTTAATTATCTTCTTTATTATCCCTATTTCTTTTTCATTATCTTCATGTTAGCATATTTTAAACCATATATGCTTTTGCTATTATACCTTTGGTGTCCCTTCTGTTAGAAGTTCATGTTTAATTGTCTGAAAGGAATAATTTCAGATCTTCTAAAATGTTTTTATCTTTTCAATAAATTGCTAGTTTTATTAGGGCTGCAGTGTAGACTTGTGTATTGTTTTCCAGGAGAGGAATGGAACTGAAACATTCAGTGTTCTTAATATGAATTCCATCAGTGACTACTGCTTCATAGTCTGGTGCTTCTCAAACACAGTGTATCCATCAAATGTTCTGGTCATCATTTTCTTCTGTAAAGCATGTATGGCAGAGAGAGAATTTTTTCTGGATCCCAGGGATTAAATACGTGTTTCTTGTATCTTTAATCACAATTGTGACTTAATGAACAAATTAAAGTTTATGTGTATTTTTTTTTCAAGTTAATCAAGTTAATATGTGTTTTCTAGTTGGGTCCTCTGGCTATTCTCCCAGAGAAGATATTAGCTAAAGATGGCGACACAGGTATAAATGAAAAAGTATTTTACAGCATCAAACTAGGTAAGAACCTTGATTTTTCTTCTAGATGTTCACACGGTAATTTATGATGTCTGTATTACTGAAGAGAATGATAATGAAGTGCAGTGTACAGTCAGATGTCTTAACCGCATACGTCTCCACTACAGTGCTGCTCCATGAGCTAAACAGTCTTAATTTCAGTCGTGATAGCAGCGTCCAACTATTTTAAAAATGTCTATACGTTCTTAACCTTCCTTCAATAAACAATTACTGATTCAAAGTGTAAGTCAGTTTAGAGGCTTCCATTTGATCAAAGGATTTCCATTCAGGACCATCTAGAGAGACCAATTCCATCAGGAGCTTTTCCTCCTGAGAAAACTGCTAAAAGCTCATGAGCTGCTTAATTTGAGACCCTTGAAGTGCAAGTGAATTTTCTAAGAATTGTGTTGAGGACAGTGTCTGAAAAAAAGCATTTTTATCCGGAATGCCTGTTCATTTTCGCTATGGGTGAGAAGGTAACAGTCAAAAAAAGGACAGATCAGACTGTTCTGGTTCGTTCTCATTAAGCCATTGTATTTGTTGCATTTCAGTGAAACCCCCAGCCTATAGCAACACCTTTTCAATCAATGCAGACACTGGAGTGTTGGAAGTAAAGACTGCAGTTGACAGAGAAGAATGTTCATATCTTGTTGTGGGCATTCAGGTAGGGATTGTTTTATAGTTCAGCGTGTTAATACTGAGTCTCAGTTTCATAAAATTATATGTGAAACCATGTTGCTGTTAATAGTATTTCTCATAGTAATGTTAAAGCCCAGTTGGTATCAAGGGTCCATCCTGCCATTTAAGATGCAAAATAAAGGAAAATATTAATTAAATATATGCAGTCATGTCATGTCCTTGTGTTAAGCTGGAACAGCTCACTGTTATCAGGGAATGGAATTTACAGCTACAAACTCTGTTTTCTAGGCAAATCAGCAAGACAATATTTTCAAAACAGCTGATGCAGTAGTTCTGGTTACTATTGAAGATGTGAACGACAATCCTCCAGTATTGTCACAATCAACTTACAATGTCTCAGTTCCAGAAAATTCCCCAAATGGGTTGGAAGTTCTTCAAGTAACAGCTACTGACAAAGATGAGGTAAAATGACAATGTCGTTATGGTTGTTACAAATACTGCTTTTCTGAAATAAAATGCATTTGCATTATACAGGTGCTAGTGATTTTTTTTTTTTTTTTTATGACCATCTAAATATACTTAAGCAAAAAAACACTTAATTTCACTTCTTCAAGGGGTAGAGTACTGCAGCCAAAAAACAAATTTTGACTGTCTCTGAAACTCCTCTGGTTTGCATAAGGTCCCAAATGTGCAAGTGCAGAAGTGCAAAATGGACACAAAGCTGCAAGTCTCTCTCAGCCCGCATGATAGATTTCTTCCATGTTGTTTGCTCCTTTCCCTTTTTTTTGGAACTGTAACCTCAATTAAACAAGAAAGTTAAATGCTGTCCACCTGGAAAATAAGAACAAAACATCCTAAGGGACTAGCTCAGTGATTGCCCTGTTTAATAACAAATATCATTACTGTTTGCAGGGAGGCTTCCAGGGGATACTCAGTCTCACTCCAGCTGACAGTCCCTTCCAGCTAAGTCCAGCTGGGATCCTAACTGTGAGGAACTCCGTGCTGTTGGATAGGGAGAGAATACCGTCTATTCACCTGCAGGTATTAAAAATAAGCCTACTCCTTTCTAAGGCAACCCAAGGCAACCAGGTGATATATCTGATCTGTCCTGGCAAGAAGCTGACTCTCATATGGATCAGCAGCTTATTTGAAGAATCAGATCCAGACTTGCACATTAGAGCTATCTGGAGGGAAAGACCACGAGTGATGCAGTTTGCTCAGCTTGTAATTGTCGTCCATTCTTCTTACTACTTATAGAGCATACATTTTACAAATCAATAATTTTACTGCATCATTTTTAAAGGTCACTGCTAGAGATCATTTGTCACCTTACAATGAGGTACACTCTACAATCAACATACTGTTGCTGGATGAAAATGACAACAGCCCAACCTTTAGAGGCACACCATATAAACGAGATATTTTCACCAACATGACTGCAGGAATGTCCATTCTTCAGGTACTAGAAGTACTAAGTAATAATGACTTTTTTTATAAGTTGAAGGTATGCATGAGTCCTTGCTTGAACTTGTGTAATGGTCCTCTTGAACAGGGGATCTTTTTTGAACTCCTCTTAGTTCAGAAACAAACCACCTTTCATTTAAAAGGTTATACCTGTTGATATTCCAATAATCACGGTGTCCTGGATGCTCTAATGCTATCCCAGGTCAGGGAACAAATGATAAAGGATTTTTATTCTTGATCTTAGATGCTGTGCACCACCCTGAATTCTACAAACATAAGACAGAAAATGTGATTCTTGGATTTAGTTGTTGTAAAGTGTTTAATGAAAACTGAATGTTGTTAGAGTCCAAAAATAGAAATAATTGTAAAAATTTTGGAAAGGCTACTGAATACTGAAGCATTGTGGATAATTTTTAGATATGATATACTTTCTATAAGATAGTAAACCAGTTAACCAAATAAAACAGGAAACCAAGATAAAAAAAATTGCTTCAGGAGCTGAGATATATAGTGAGTCACTATCAAAACTCATACCCAGGTGTACTGATTTAATGGATCCTGGTGTAATCTCTTGAACAATCTAACTCCAGTGACTTTGGAATTACTATGAAACAAGCTTTCTGAGATACAAACTTTGTCTCATTCACATGAGTTACACAGGGGCAGGATTTCACTCTTGCTGTTGGAATAGTATTTTTTGTGCATCAAAGAGCAAACATTCTTACTGAGGTTTAACCTAGGAATCGTATAGGAAGCAGACAGTCAGTCAAAGGTATAACCAAATTTTACTGTGGCTATATTTAGCTGATTTTTATAAATGTGAAATTATCTAGACCTATTATTTGCTATAAATGAGAGGGAAAAAAAACCTACAACTAATTCCTAATTATCTGCTACCTGAATTGTTTTCTCTGCAAGCTACACACAAGAATAAACAATTCTGTGTTACTTGATAACAGCACAAGCAACTAGAGTAAAGTTTGGGTTTTTTTTTTCCTCCAGGTTGCTGCTGATGATCCGGATGATGGTATAAATGGAGAGATAAGCTTTATCTTAGCTGGTGGCAATGAAGATGAATACTTTGGATTGGATACATCCACAGGACAAATCAGTTTAAAAAGAGTAATCCCATTAGGAGTCAACCAGCTTAAGAACTTTGTCTTGTGGATAACAGCTACTGATGGTAAGACAAGATTTTAGTCCAGGTCAACACAGCTATTCCTGGTGATGGGTTTTGGTTTTGGTTTGTTTTTTATTTGAAGGAATGCTGTCAAAATATGTTCCCAGACATTGTTTTAAAAATACCAAATGTTTTTATCTGCTCTTGATTTTGAAGATAAGAAGAAAGCTGTCATTCATCCAAAGTAATTGCTGCATCTCTGGTAGAACTCTGCTTCCTGCTGATGCTGTTATATCAAATCTAAATTTTCTTTATAGCTATGGGAAGAACGTGCAAAATAATATACATCTCACACCTTCCTTATAATTATTGACTGGTGTTGCACAGCATAGAATACAGAAATTCAGGAACAAGCTAGGAATAATTCAGTCAACAGGGAGTAAAATGAAAGTAAAATGTGATGAGCAACTTGGTCTTTGTTTGCATATCCATGTGGGTATTGAAAAACTAAAATGGACGTGCCAAAGCCATTTTTAGGACAACCAGCACAAATGTTTCCTTTGCCGTATTTGTTGAGGGTTTCTTTGTTTTGAAAGAATAACAGAGAATTTGGCAAACATTTATGAACTGAATAAGGACAGAGAGAAATGTTATCTGGGAATGGAATCTCACTCCTGGTAGCTTGAGCGTACAAAGTGTTTTTCAGCCTCCCAATTTTGCCCTGATTTGGTCAATATGACCTCTGTCTTCAAATTATGGCCGCATGGATAAAATGGGTACGGGGGGAAATACGGTTACAAAAGAGATTCATCAATCCATCCTTTGTCTGTGCTAATATTGTAATATGTATTCAGGTTCATGTATTGTAGATGTAACACCGAATACATGAAACTCTGATCTTGGTTAGGACCTCTCAGCAGTACCATAATAGTAGCAGTAAGGATTAAAAAAAAAAAATAAAAAAATCAGTATCAGTGGAAAAGTATATATTTCTTTTTTTATGCTAAAGGTATTTTGTGCGTCTGCTGGGAGATTTTTCCTTTTGCTTGCAGGTGGGACAATTCCAAGAAGTTCATCAGTGCCAGTACAAATCTTAGCAGTTGGAGATTCCCGACCTCGGTTTATTCAGAAAACATATAACGTGTTTGTGGAAGAAGAGCTAGTCAGTCCTGTTAAAGTAGCAGGAGTAAGAACAACTTTATTCTGTCACTTGTATAGGACATGACAGCTATAAGAAAATTCTGTAATATGTGTGCTCTAAACATCTATATCCCCGAGTTATGGATAACTAGATGTTTTGTTTTATTTTCTGCATATCAAGCCTCACATACATTACATACTGATCACATCCCTCAGATGAAGCCTACCACCTGTGAAGCCTATTCCTTCCATTGCAAACCTTTAAACAGCATCTGCTGCCATTTAACATCAAAAAAACCCAACCCCAAACAAAAACCAAATCCCACCACCACCAAAATCAAACAAAATAAACCCCAGAACTGCTTGACAAAGTAAACTTTCGTACTTAGCCCTTTGTTGACTTTGGATATTCTCCAAAGCCTATAGTGGCCCAAAGACTGAGACAGGTAATATTCACTCATCTGTTGGTGATAAATCTAAAACCCTGTGACATGATATAGCTAGGAAATGGAGACTTCCCATCAGAGCACTGTCATAAAGGTGTTTTCAAAGAAGGCTCTATAACTTGCTCCTTATTTTGATCAAAAAATGCTCAGACAAGTAGGCCACCAGAATGCACTGTGCTAGCTCCTTCTTAGATGCAATTCTGAAGACAGATGGGAGGTCTGATACCAAAGCAGAGAGAAGATAATGCGTTTCAGTGTTTGATTTATTGGCTGCCTGAGTTAATTAATTTTTTCACTTTTTTTTGGTATAAAGAAAGACAGAATCAAAGGTTAAAGTGCAGTCTGTTATTTTTATTAAGTATTATGTATATTTACATGTCTGTATTAGTGATGTTCTTATAAAAAACAGTCCTCTCCAGCTCTATTTTTTAGTATATTGTGACTTGATTCTTGCTTCTTTTAATGAATAAAATTATTAAAATAAGTTCAGACATAGTTAAAACAGTTATTCTTTTTTAGACAGTGGTTTATTGGTTTGAATTCACTTATCAATAATATGCTGTATCTTACACAGGTAGAGTATGAGTCTTTAAATCCCCATATACCAGTTACATTTCAAGTACTGACGGAATCTGCTACGTTTGACATTGATGTCAATGGAACCATCTGGACAAAAACCAAACTGGACTATGAATCCCAGAAAAATTATATACTAAATATTTCCTTGTCAGATGGAAGTGCTACTGACTATGCTACAGTGTTTATCAATGTTACAGACATCAATGATAACAGTCCTGTGTTTGGTATAACCAGCACTACCATTACCGTTCTGGAGAACACACCAGCTGGAACTAGTATTACCAGTGTGTCAGCTACGGATATGGATGAGGGCTTTAATGGATTAGTGGTTTATACTCTGAAGGGTGGAGAAGGAAAAATGGATATTGACACCTCAGGCTTAATTTTGCTGGAAAAGGTACTGGACAGAGAAAAACAAGGTTTCTATAACCTAACAGTGATTGCCAGTGACCAAGGCCAGCCCGTGCTGTCTACATCTCTCAATTTGACAGTCATCATTGACGATGTGAATGACAATACTCCAGTCTTCTCATTAAATAGATATGAAGTGAGAGTCCCTGAAGATGAAGTGCTTGGAAGGGCACTGCTGACAGTATCTGCTACTGATGGGGATGCTGGGGCCAATGCCCTTGTGAAGTACAGAATTGTTAGCCAGCAACCTGCAACCTCCTCGCCGGTGTTTCTTGTCAGTTTGACCACAGGCCAGCTCAGCCTGAGCCAGCAGCTGGATTATGAAACCATAAAGCAATTTGAACTAGAAGTGGAAGCATCAGATGGAGGGCAGCCAAGTCTCAGCTCTAAAACAGTTGTTGTTGTGCATGTACTAGACGTCAATGATAACCCACCAGAATTTAATCAGGCAGCTTATGATATATTTGTGTTTGAAAACCTACAAAAGGGTAGTCCTATCTACACGTTTGGTGTTACTGACAAGGATGAGGTAGGTACTGAATTAATCTCATCTTGTTAAATCAAAATGACATGTTTTTCTCTACTGACCTGCAAAAAGGCATAGTAGTAAATGGCCAAAGGAGACTTCTTAAACGGCTGGCAATAAGTGCATTTTGTGTCACTAAAAGTTCATCTTGGTTTCTATGGAGCCAGCAATAAAAATTCCTTAACCAAGGAAGCTAAAACCTTGTACAAAATAGTTTACTGGCTATATCGGAGAAGCTAAGGAGAGCTTCTCTCCCTATAGATACGTAACTCAGGACAGAAGAAGTTGTTTGTTTCTGTGAACGTGCATATGAGATAAACACATGTATGTCACACCATATAAAGAACGGATTTTTTTGTTTGTTTTTAAAGTTCTGTGTCGTTGCTTATTATGTCAAAACAATCAACTCTTGTTTAATATTGCTTGGTAACTTGCTTCTATCTGACAGAAGTTGTTAGTGCAGTTCTGCGATGCAGTCAACCTGCCATTAGTATCAGCTTAATTAGGTAGAAAGGCAATTGTAAAGGTGACACAGTTTCTTCTTCTTTAATAGGAAATGACACAATTTCACTCTGCTTTATAAAAAGTTGCTTCTTTCTCCCCTTCTTTTATAATGAAATTTCATGTGTAGCCATGGCACTGGGGAGCTGGTCTGGAGGAAGAGATTTCTGATTTGCTATAATATTCTTGCTTGTGTCAGTTTTAAAGAAGCGTAAATGTTTCTCCCAGTTCAGACTCCACTGAACTGTGTGTTGCTGCTCCTCGCATTATGGTGATTGGTCTTAGAGAGCTTTAGGGAGGGAACATGTAGGACCCAAACAGGGAAGCCCACGGGGGCTTCCACCTACCCCAGTTTCTGTTTGCCAAAGTAGTCCATTATTCCCATAGGTCAGGGTGCAAGATTTCATTTATTAAACCTTGCAAAGCAAATGTACTTCTGTAATGAGAAGTCCTGTAGAAATATCAGGTATTAATTTTAATAAGATTATTTTTTTAAACTTAAATATTCATTTTAATCTTAAATGAACTATGTTTTTCTTTTTAGGCTGGCTTTTCTCAAGGACACTTTATTCATAACAGTACTTTGTTTACTGTGGATATGCCCGGAACGCTTTCATTAAGGAATGACACAGAACTGGACAGGGAGACTACATCTGGATTCACTTTACAAGTAAATCTGGGGACAGACTCTGCAGCTTTGGCTGATTTCTGCTTCATTTCCTCAAACCCTTCTTCGTGTCTTCATCAGATGGTTAAAATGGCAATACCATCAACTAAAATTCCATTTTTGTTTCTTACTTTGGCAGGTATGGGCAGTTGATGCTGAAACAAATGGGCTTAATTCAAGCGCCTTGTTCCATATCACTGTTCTGGATGTCAATGATAATAACCCTGAGTTTCAGATGCAGCCATATAGATTTGTGATTCTGGAAGGAGATTACATGTCAGGTGCTCCTGCTAGAGTTGGTCATGTGACTGCTACTGATTTGGACGAGGGAGAGAATGCACAAATTGCTTATTACTTATCAGCTGAGGACGGGGATAATCCATACAGCATCCAACAGGTAAGGGTTTGGATTTGCTAAAACCAATTTTGAGATACTTCTTTTCATGAAGTTACTTGACATAGTAAGATATATCAGGTAGAAAGAGTTGGCAGTAACCATTCTAGTACCCATGAAATCAAAACCGGTGTGTGCTCTGTAGTTTGGAAGTATATGTCAACGTCCAAAAACTAAGTTATACTGGTCAGAGGTTGCTTTGAATCTGACCTATATTTGTCTAAAGGAGAACGGAGGATTTCAATCCCTTATCTCTTTTGAGAACTCAGTGTACAAGAGTTATAAAAATGATCCGTGTGTGAACTGTATTACCTTCTTTAGGATGGAACGATTTTGGTTAACGGCTATGTAGACCGAGAAACTAAAGAGAAGTATGAACTGCTGTTGGTGGCATCTGATCATGGAGTACCTCAAAGGCAGGTAATAGAGAAGAACACATTATTCTTTATTTGCAATTTCCTTTTATTCATAAATCTAAGTGTCTGTGCATTTTCTGAATCATGATTTTTCTCCTGTCACACGCCAGAATTTCACGTATGTCAGCATTCAAGTACTAGATGTGAATGATAATCCTCCTCAGTTTACTAAAGCAAAATACTCGGCTAATGTACATGTAGCCACAGCAAAAGAAGGAGTGTCTGTACTGTCCGTGTCTGCTACTGACCTTGACGTTGGGAACAATTCTGTTATTTCGTACAGGTAAGTGTCTGTGAGGTCATTAAGCATCTTTTGTTAAAGGATGCATTGGGTTTGTGTGGCAAGGTTTTGGTAGCAGGGGGTCTACAGGGCTGGCTTCTGTAAGAAGCTGCTAGAAACTTCTCCTGTGTTGAGAGAGCCAATGCCAGCCAGCTCCAAGAAGGACCTGCCACTGGCCGGGGCTGAGCATGTAATAACATATTTAAGAAGGAGGGAAAAAAAATCCTGCACAATTGCAGCCAGAGACACGAGTGAGAATATGTGAGAGTAACACCTCTGCAGACACCAAGGTCAGTGAAGAAGGGAGGGGGTGTAGGTGCTCCAGGCACTGGAGCAGATTCCCCTGCAGCCCATGATGAAGACTGTGGTGAGGCAGGCTGTCCCCCTCCAGCTCATGGGGGTCCACAGTAGAGCAGATATCCACCTGCAGCCCATGGAGGACCCCACGCGGGAGCAGGTGGATGCTCAAAGGTGGCTGTGACCCCGTGGGAAGCCCATGCTGGAACAGGCTCCTGGCAGGACCTGTGGCCCCATGGAGAGAGGAGCCCACAGTGGAGCAGGTTTGCTGGCAGGATTTGTGACCCCATGGGGGACCCACGCTGGAGCAGTCTGTTCCTGAAGGACTGCACCCTTCCTGAAGGAAGGGACCCACGCTGGATAGTTTGTGAAGAACTGCAGCCCGTGGGAAGGACTCATGTTGGAGAAGTTTGTGGAGGACTGTCTCCCATGGGAGGGACCCCATGCTGGAGCAGGGGAAGAGTGTGAGGAGTCCTCCCCCTGAGGAGGAAGGAGCAGCAGAGACAATGTGTGATGACCTGATCGCAAACCCCATTCCCATCCCCTTGTGCTGCTGGGGGGAAGAGGTAGAGAAAAATGGGGAGTGAAGTTGAGCCCCGGAAGAAGGGGGGGGTAAGGGGAAGGTGTTCTTAAGATTTAGGTTTTATTTCTCATTATCCTACTCTGATTTGATGGGGAATATGATTTTAATTTAATTTATTACCCACGTTGAGTCTTTTTTTGCCCGTGATAGTAACTGGTGAATGATCTCTCCTTGTCCTGATCTCGACCCATGAGCCTTTTGTTATATTCTTCTCTCCCTGGTCCAGCTGAGGAGGGGGAGTGACAGAGCAGCTTTGGTGGGCACCTCCCATCAAGCCGAGGTCAACTCACCACAAAGAAACAGAAGGGTATTTTTATTTCTCACAAAGTATTTTTATTGGTCATAAGAAGATAAGGCCTCTTCACAGATATTTTATAAGTGCTATAATCAGTAATGATTTTTAAACTTAGGAAAAAGGACAGTCATTACTCTGTGTTTTAGAGTTTATCAAATCATGATTACACCATAAGAAGGAGAACGCAGTCAAATGATAAACTTAGCAACAAGAACCAAAAGCCAAGTTTTGTTTGAATTTTCGAAATTTTGTATAATATGTTGGACTGAGTAGGGATTAAATGAATTTCCGAGAATGACTGTCTCTTCACGTATCTTCTGTTTGTTAGGAGGAGGAATTCAAGAAATATTAACTTTCCTAATGCACTACGCATAAAAAAATTAATCAAGAAAGAGTTTTGGATGAGCCCTACATTGTGGAAAATACCAGGATACCTTGACATGAAAAGTATAGATTGAGAAGGACAGGTGAATGAGTCAGTAAACTGTGGGTGTTTAAAACTAGTGTCTTGAAAGATAATATTTTTAACTATGAGATGGTATTCTACATTAAACATAACTGGATTGCACACAAGAAAAAGTAATCTGTGAGAGTTTGCAGAACACTAGGAATTAGCAGGTCTGCAGTCTTCAGACAAATGTCACCTGGATTTCTTATACTGCTGAATATGCAGCTGAGTGTGCAGTATCTGCCTTCTAGTCGTGGGAAGGAAGATCAAAGACTTGGGATATAATGGGAACTGAAGGCATGAATGCTGTCTCTTTTCATGAGGGAAGACAGACTTGGAAATAAAAAGGCTGATATATATTTAGGCTAATGACACAGCAATTAAAACCCGTTGCTTAGCCATTCTTTATAAAAAAAATACTGTCTGTTGAGTGATTGTTACAGAATTAACAGTAAGTAGATGGTACTTCTAATGCCATTAATATGAATGTTGTACTGATTTCTCTTCAATACAGCCTCATGAACCATTCTGATGATTTCCATATAAATAACCGCACTGGAGAAATCACCCTCAGCAGTAACTTGGACCATATCACAGCTGACACAGTTGTTACACTTATAGTTATTGCTGCTGATCATGGAGTTCCTCAGCTTACATCAAATGGTAAATGATATCTTTTCACCTCCCCCCCTNGCAAACATTGAAATTTGAAATTAATCCCATCGCTGTCAAGTCAAAATGAATTAGGCATAGAATCCATGTTACATTTCAGCAATGATGAATATTTGCTTTTTACCCTTTGATTTCCTCCCAGCTGATCATATTAACAGAAAGCTTGATTTAATAATTCTGGTTAGAAATACAATTTTGTAGTTCTGCGGTGGTGCTTATGGTACAAACCCCAGGACTTCATAGTAGTAGCCACGCTAAAAAGATGTATTAAAATAATACTGATAATGTGTGTTTCTCTTTCAGTTTTCCTTTATTTTCTTAGAATTAGAAACACTTACATTAGAAACTGGCAAATAACCCTCAAACAAGTTTCTGCTCTTTCAAAAAATATTCAGTTTTGTGGTATTTTCTGTAACTTTGTCATTTATTTTTAGGGGTTAGCTTTGATTTATCATGAACAGGAGAAACAATTGTTTTTCTTAAAAAAGGATGAGCGGCCACAACAGAATTTGCGCTCATGTGGTTTTATGTATATCCCTTCTCTTTTGTTACAAAGCAATTTAGCGTAAGATTTTTAAGGAGTGGAAAATACCTGCATATCCAATTAACTTCAAATTGCTGATCCTTGCTCTCCTATCATATTGAAGTAACAGTGCTGTGATCAGTGAAGTGGGGTTATTCTGGAACAATAGTTAGGTATAAAAGGCATCATGATTTGTGTTACATATTAATCCTTATTACTACTGGTTTTATTTATTTTTTTCTTCTCATTCCTCTTTCCTACATGTCAGTTTCTGTCGTTTCTATTAGTTCCTCAAAAATTTAGGGAAATGGAGTACAGATCATGATTATTTTAGCAGCAACTTCACTATTTTAACTTTTTTTCTCTCATTAGCTTCTGTTACTCTGTACTTGTTGGTGAACGACACTAGCTTCGGACTAACTTTCGATAGTTCCAGCTATGAGTTCAGCATTCAAGAAGATGAACCAGCTGGGACTGCTGTTGGCACTGTGAAGGCTCTGACTGGAAGCATAGCTGTACAAGTAGCGTACTTTCTGAAATCTCATAGCGACAAGTTCTCTGTTAGTGACCAAGGAGATATTGTGGCTCTTGCCAGCCTAGATCGAGAAGAACGCGACCTATACAGCATCATTGTAGAAGCTGTTGATTCTGTGGTGCCACCCAATACAGCTGTTGCTTTGGTACAGTATACTGCATTTAAAAATGTTTTTAAAAAGGGATATAAAACATGTTAAAAATATATTGAAAATCAGGCAATATTGAGATAAGTGTCACCTGTTATGCAAGCATGAGGATTTGGAGAGCCTTTTATTTAGTTTCCCTTTTTCTTTCCAAGGAGATATTACCATCTTGAAATATTGTCAGCTTCATAAATTGTATCGCTGCCTGATAGCTCCTCTGTGAACAACCCATAACCGGATAAACTGATTAACACTGAAACAGATTCTGTGCGTAGTTCTGTCAAATGCATGAAGTAGATGAATCATAACCCCCAGATTATTAATCCTGCTCATCTTTTCCAATTAGAGTATGTGTTATCTCACTAAATGCTGAGATGCTGAAGTCGTGAAAATGCTCAAATGCTGAAAAATGCTGAAGTTGTTATATATCCCTTTGGCTTTTAGTTTGGGTTTTTTAGTTTGGTGGTTTTTTGTATGTTTGGGTTTTTTTCCTATAGGCTTCCATAGACTAAAATGAATCAAAATTCTCCTTTGGATACCGTTCTACACCTCAAATATTTGTCTTTTTTTTTTTTTTTTTCCCCCTTTTATTTAAATACAGGTAACTGTGAGAGTAAATGACATCAATGACAATGCTCCAGCGTTCTCAACATTGATTCAAACTAAACTATCAGCTCCTGAGAATGCAGCTAGTCTAGAGTTGGGCATATTTTCTGCTACTGATCTGGATATAGGAGTTAACGCACATATAACCTACTCTCTGCAAGATGATTTTGCTGGAATGTTCCATATTAACAGTTCCACTGGCAAGCTGATGACAAAAAAATCCTTAGACAGAGAGATGATGGACAGTTATGAATTGAAAATAATAGTAAGTTGACATATTTGATGCAAGTTCACAAAATTCTGAACATAAAAAAAGAGAAAATACCAAATGATCACAAGAAAAACACTTAATCTTAGTGAATTCCCATAGAATTCATTAATGAATTTTGAGTTTTTGTTACGTTTTGCACCCAGAGCTTTTTCTGCTGTGTAAATTAATATTAGTGAATACGACTCACGAACATCAGATCTTAAAGGTTATAGTCACATGATAGCTTACTGTGAAATCTGCAAAGCATTCCTGAGTCCATTGTACACCTTGCAGCTATCATACTGCTGTATTGCTCTTACTGCTTTGTCAACCCATATTGTTTGTCTCTTTCCCTTATTTTTTTATTTTTCAAAATATATGTACTTAGACCTTTTTAAAATACCTTAAATATAGGTTTCCAAGTTAAAAAAAAAAAAAAGTTGACAGCATAAAGTTTCATCCAACATTCATGTGGGTATCTATTTCTTCTAGCTGATTTCATTGATTTTTATTTTTTTTTTAACTGCTATTAATCAGATAAATTATTGTGCATGCAAATAAGTGTTCCAGCACTGGCCATTGTGTTCAAATATATTTTAAGGAGATCTTTACTGCTAACAAATAATTGAACAGGTCAAGGAACTTGTGGAACATATTCAGGACAGCAGGGAAACATACCAAAAATGGAACAGTGTCTTCTGAAAATTTTAGAACTAAACAAGTGGACACTTTTTAAGACTAATTGGGAATTGTCTATATGTACCTATAGATTAGAACTTTTCTATGGCGGATGTTAGTGCACTGTGAATTTGCCACATACTAGCTACTGTCGCAACTTGCTTTGCAGACACTTCAAGCCCTCAAAATGCAAGAGATTTCCTTATTCTTTTAAATGCCACATCACAGATAGCATCCTTATACCGTGGTTGTATTACCATGGTTTAGTGCCACATCTGATGACGTGACACGTTTGACCTGGATCTGGGCTTGAGCATTTGATTAATTGTTCATGAAACAAGGCAGAGCATGAGATACGGTGAGGATACCAGCTGCAGGAAGACACCCAATACCTAATGAAGCACAGGGCTAGAACAATGTAATTGGGCGATAACTAGACCAGCAGAAAGTCTTCTGAGACAAAGTTTCCCTTCACAATTTTCAGAACAAAATTGAACTAGTAAAATAAGTTTGTATCGGTATAATGCTGCATTCAATGACAAGTCTTTTCTTTGCAGGCCACTGATTCTGGCAAACCGTTGCAATCTACAAGCTTAGTTCTAAGCATCACCGTAGAAGATGTGAATGACAACCCACCAGTGTTCCCCCAGAAATCATACTCCGTGACTGTAAAAGAGAATGAGCCTCCACATGTGGTATGTGGCATTAAGAATAAATTAGCTGTTCTGCAGTTGTTTTCTTTATGTAAACTTGGAAGTGGTAGTAATCTATGATGATGCTGCATTACTAAACATATTTTTTTACTTTGTGGAGTCTGTAAAATCACACAGTGTGATCATTTTATATGACAGTGGAGTGCCTATCCCACTGACTCTTCCTAAAACCCTTATTGTGCCGCTCTCCCTTTCCCTCCTGTCCCCAGCAGTGATGCCACACTGCATGGATCTAGTTTTCAGAGGACCTACAGGCAGCATGTTTTAAAGATGCTGTAGGTGTTGTGCATATATCCAGCATCCCCATTCTTAAGGTTTGCTGTCTTCTCCCAGTACATCCATTTCTGGCTCCATATCTGCCTTGCAGATGTGAACTAATGGTTTACAGGAATCAAGGGAAGAGTTACCACCTAAGAATCTGTAACATCTGTTACCAGCCCTGCTATATGCTGTGTCAGTATTCTAGTAATGTAATTAATGGCCATATGAGTAATTCAGTCAGTAAACCCTATATAGTTAAATACCAGTCTTGTGTGTATGTTTTGCCACTCTCTTGGTTCCGCTCTAAACCTGTTGGTTTTTTGTTTGTTTGTTTTTTCGTATTTAGATTTTGAGTGCAGCAGCGACAGATAAAGATATAGGGTACAACGCCATTATTCATTACACCATAATTGGAGAGACTTCTTCATTTCATGTTGGAGAGCTTTCTGGAAATATTACAAGTCTGCAACCTCTGGACTATGAAAGTCGTTCCCAGTATACGTTTATTCTGAAAGCTTTCAATCCTGGAGAGCCATCTCTCCAGGACACAGCAAACATTACAGGTAGCTCTAGTTTATCAGAGAAAACTTACCTTTGTTTCCCTTAGAGAACATTTCATCATGTGTAATTATAAGGCGTAAAGATAGCCTTCAGTAGTAATACAGGCTGCTAAAGTAAATTATCAGAAATGATTGTATGAACTTCTGACTATAGCCAGATGAAATTTTTCTAAAAAAATGTTTGGCTTGTCAAAAATGAAGAGTTTTCACACAAACTGACATTACTTACTTCAGTGTTATCCACAAAATTTTCTATGGTCTTTTTTGAGTACATATTGGCATTTTGATTGAAAAGGTTTCAAAAAACACAATTCAGTTCTTTTTCTGCTTATTTACAGAAAGCCTGCTTCTAGGGTGGTAAAAAAAAAAAAAAAGATTGACAATGATTTTTAGTCCTGTTAAAATAAAAGTACTAGATTGCTGCTGTTTTTTTCCTGGAAAAAAATATCTTTTTTTTCCCAACACAACATAAAATATTTCTGTGAAGTTGGTATCCTATTTTTTGGCCAGCCCTGGTTTTGATCAGTATGACTGGAAACTTGGTCCCATTACTTGTTGTTCTGTGTTATTTATGTTACTGTACATACCAGTTTCGCTAATTGTGGGCCGTGACCCTATTGTGCCAGGTCACGTACAAATATAAAACTAAGCAATCCTGTCTCACCGTGCTTGCAATCCAAGCCAATGACTAGAGATACCAGACGAATATGGACACAGAAGGGAGCCTGGCAGAACAATAAGATGATATTATTCATGACAGATAGTAGAGACAGCATGCTGGCCAGAAACGCAGCCATTGTGGGAAACTATTGCTTGAGCAGTAAATAATTTAATCCAGAACGGCAAGCATTTTGAAGTACAGAAAACAAGGTTGCCATCTGGTTTAAATTGAAAGAGCTCCAACTCAATTCAGAGGAGCTGAAGAAATAGCTTGTAACTGTTAAGTGAAACTCATGTTTACACTCAGACATGGACCCTTTTTTCTTAGTTACTGTGGAAGATGCTAATGAAGAAGGACCCATATTTGACAAGCCCTCATATTACCGGATCCTTCTAGACAATTCTACAGCTGGCACACTGGTAGTAGATATCAATGCAAGAGATGAAAGCAAGGGTTATGATGAAGGCATTTTCTACAATATTTCAGGTATGTTAAAAAAAAAAATCTTACGGGTGTTTATTACTGGGGTACTTGCACACTGCTAATCTAAGCTGCTTGACAGAAGAATGAGAGATAATGGTCGTAAACTGAAGCGGGAGATTCTAACTGGATATAAGGTGGAAAAAAGTCCTCTGTGAGGATAACTAAGTACTGGAGCAGGTTGCCCACAGGGGCTATCCTTGGAGGTTTTTCAGTACCTGACGGATCAAAGCCCTGTGCAACCTTCTCTGAATTCATTCGTGACCCTGCTTTGAGCCAAGAGGTTGGACCGCAGGCCTCACAAGGGCCCTTCCAGCCCAAAGGATGCTGAGAAGCAGGTGCAGAATCAAGAAGAGTACAGGTGTCTTGGTCCAAATCACAGATACGTATTAGGATTTCAACCTGCGTCTCTTAAATCCTAGGTATATAATTCAGTTGCTTGTCTCTGCTGGCTCTGATGAACATCTCCAACGCTTGTTTTTGTCTCTTCAGGTGGAAACTCAGATGGCCTCTTTAGTCTTTCCAGTACCACAGGAATACTCACATTAACAAGAGATTTATCCAAACAGGCTGTTCCCCTGTATTACTCCTTGATGGTCACTGCTACTGATTCGGGTCTGCCGCCTCTTTCAACTTCTGTAAAGGTACTAAAATTTTTACCTTAGTGTCTACTTGCGCAGTTTATTCCCCAGATTGTTTTATTCTAAACTGAGTGTAACTACACCAGGAAATGAGTATTAGTGAGGTGAAACTATGCAAGACAAGAATCAGAATGTCAGTCCCGCTTGTGTTTCAGGAACAGAATACAAGATGATAACAGTTATAAAGTTATTCTGCGAGAGCAATTGCCGGCACACCACCCATCTTTGTTTTGATTATTCTATTTCAGAAAAGACAGACAGAAGCTCTATACTGTAAGGGAGGAAGGAAGATTAGAGGAGTGGAGACTTCTGTGCCAGGTCAAAGAGTGGGAGAGTCAGAGGGGATGTAATGGAAGTATGTGATATAATAAACAGCAGACAGCAAATAAGGTGTTCCTCTTTATTTTCCTATAATAAAGAAAAAATAAAATCTAAATTGAAGACTGAGAAGTGTAAATACAATAAAAGAAAATTTTTTACACCGTGCTTATAACTGGCTGGTGATCTTTTGCCACTAAATATCACAGCTTAGCAGAACTAAAAAAAAAAGGACTAGAAATGTGTATGGATAAAGAAATGTAGAAAATTAGACAGCAGCTGTCTGGTATCATTTATAAATAAATTATATTTATTTTTGTGAAGCAATAAGCATTATTTATTGCCTGTCACCATTTTTCATATATAGTCAGTTATAATAATTTCAAAATGCTGTACTGACAAGCTCCTGCTCTGGTCATACATTCTTCATTGGAAGAACTTGTTGCAAATACAGATCAGTACCTCTTTCTGAGAGCTGTTTAGTTAGACAAGTCATTTGAAATGCGCTGTATGCAATGAACTGGAATCCCTCTCTGTGTTTAGGAAAGCATACAGGTGAACCTGAACTGATGAGGTTACGGACATTTTTCACTAATGTGTCAAACTGCAGCAATCATAGGCTTTTTCTTACTGATAAAGTTCTGGACTTCTGCTGTTGCATACCTGAGTAAAGTCTGCTAAACCTGAAAACATAACCCCCGTAGTCATCTCCTTGTCTCTGCAGGTGTCAATAACGATAGCTTCCAGCAGCATTTCATTCCCAGTGTTCTCTGAAGCAGCCTATCAGCCTGCCCCTCTGAGTGAGAAGTCGCTGCCAGATACATTTGTTGTACAGATCAGTGTGCTGTATGAGGTCCCTGTGATATACAGTATTGTATCTGGAGATGAAAAGGGTAAGCTCTTTATTTGAAATAACAAGAAAGAGGGTGTGTTAAACAACTAGTGCTGCAGAGCACTTTGCTTTTGGATTGTCTCTTCTCTCTCTCCTTTTGCTTTTATCTCAGTTCTACAGCCATTAATACTGGATTTATATCAACAAGATGGACAAATTTGATATGGATCAGGTGTGGGCACATGACTGAATTTCTGACAGATTAGCTCAAGCCACATGATACAGAGCTGACTGCACCAGCTGTATGCTTTTTTATGTCTGCTACAGGAAGATCAGGTGGTACCTGATCAGGCATAAAGTTACAGTGACTGGAGAAAGAATACTTCATTCAGCATAAAGACTGCTGGTAGAAAAACTAACTCAGCAATATTTTCTTAACAAACATGCATGCGTGCAGTAAGTTTACGTAGGATCAACTGGATCCAGTGCATTATCATGTGTTTCTTTTTTTTAAACTGATTTTACTAAGCTGATTTTATTGTATCATCAAACACTGCCACTTTATATTTCATTTTGTAAAATGTTTTGTATGAATTTGTGGTCTCCTTTAAGTTATTTGCAGAATTCCTCATCTTCAGTAAGAATAGGACTTCATAGGAAATAAAATAGTTTCTGGCTGAAACAGGGAAAAATAATCTCTGACTGTTTCAGAGGAAGGTGTAGACCTGACTGGAGAGTGGTGGAATGAATGGTGGAGTGAACTTCTCCCCTTTGGTTCCCATCTGACCTTCTGAATTACTTGATTTTGTTAATTACAGCCCTGGATACATCTGACATTCTCGTAAATCCATGTTGAATTTTATTTTATTCTTTGAAGAATAATGTAACATATGATATTCATATAGATAATGTATAGTTTCCATTGAAGGTTTCATATCTTCAGTTTTAACTAATAAAATCATAAACAGAATAATTTATGCTTTTTTTTTTTTTAAACAGGGTATTTCATTATCGATTCATCCACTGGTGTCATAAAAACAAGAAAGAGTTTGAAACTAGAAGATTTTCCAGTCACTTTTAATGTGCGAGCAAGAGATTCATCTAATTCTAGCATATTTAATGATGTTTCTGTGACTGTGGAAGTTATTGATGAAAATGATTTCCCTCCCAGTTTCCCATCCTCTCTACTAGAAGAAAGACTAGAAGAGGTAAGAAAATGTCATCCAAACTGAATCACAACAATAAATACTCAAAATAATAAAAAAAAAATATCTTTTGGCGAGTATAGAAGTAAACCTGAAACAGGACATGCCTTCATTCTGTTCTGCCATATGATGTTTTAAGGTTTATTTCAAGCTGAAAATCCCAGTACACAAAGAGAATGGTTTAGAAGTGTGGACATACTGAAGGAAAAGGGAATCTTTTACTAATAAGGGGCTCCATGAAGGAAAAACAGCCACTCCATTTTGCATTTGGTACAGAGAGAATATTCATGTGCATTCAAAACCGAGTGAATGTGCTGGGCACCTCACGGAATCTCACTCAGCCTTTTGTAAGGGAGCTTCATACAGAGAAGTAGCAGGCAAAAGTCACTAATTTAGTGACGTTTCTCCTCTTGCTCATGTACAATCTGTTGTGATTCTTCCTGACTCTAATCGGTAGCAGAAAGCAAGACATTTCAGTCTGTGGCTGTTATGTTATGATAGCCTACAAAAGAAGCCACAGATTCTGATTATGCAAAAGCATCTAGCTCAACATTTCACTCTTCAATTTTCAAATAACACTTTTTGCACTTTAATCTGCTAGCTACTTTTTTAAAAAGATGCGCATCAACCAATGTTTATATTTTATATAGCACGTACCGTGACTTTGAGATTCCCAGCTTATTCACATACATTGTCTTTAACAGCCACAACTGATTTAAAATCTAGTTCATTTCTAACATTGAGCTAAATATAGGTTTAATTATTACACCTATTTTTAATGTTCCCCGTTAATGCAGAAGAGTTAGAATCACATTTCTCAATCTTAAAAATTAATTTCCACATGAAATATTTACACAGTAGGAATTACTGAGTGCCCTGTTGGATCAAATAACTTCAGATCAGGTCTCAAACGACTGTGCAAGCGAAACACTGATATTTACTGTTAGTCTTAATGCAAATAACATTTTCTAAAAGGAAAAAAATAATCTCTTTTGAAAAGAGTAATCATTAACCACATAGTGTTCAGAAAGAAATGTGATTTTGAAGTTGAGAACGTCCATTGAGTTTCATAGGAGTAGAGGCTGTTAAACATGAATAATTCCTCAACAGCAAGTCAGATGATTGAGGTTAACATCTGGCCTGTTTGAAATCATGGTGATTTTTCTTCCTGGAGACTGCTGCTATAGGTAGAGACATGGGGAGGAAAGAGTTCTTTTCTGTAAATTAGAGAAAACAAGAGATTCTCTTACTGTGCTGAACGAGTTGTATAATTTTGATTTTAAAACGTCTATACTATTGTAAGTGTATGGTGTCTATTACTTCCCCCTTTCACACAATTCGAGAAATCACAGCTATCTGAAGTCTCAATCTGTTCTTCATCCACAGAATTTACCCGCTACTCAGATTGTGCAGCTGAAAGCTCAGGATAATGATACGGGTAGAAATGGTTTCCTAACCTATGGCATTCTCAGTGGAGACAGACTAAAATTCAGGATAGATGAAGCAACTGGAATTCTTTATTCCACTGTCTCCTTTGATTATGAAGAGGAACCTACAGAGTATCAGGTTTGCTTTAGATTCCTTGAGTCTTTCCATTATTCAGAACTCTTTATCTTTCCTTGGATAACAGGTGACACTTTTGTTTTTCTTTAGCTTGATATTGCTTGAAAATTTTATGCGTTGTTTTAGAATATGAGCTTTTCAAGATGTGACGCATTATTAAAGCAAGACACTGCCTTTTAGACTATAATGAAATTCAAGCAAGGCTCATTGTTCACCTGTCCTACAAACTCTCAAACACTTGAGCACATAACTAACTAACTTCACAATGACAGCTCCTGTATTCAGTGCTGTCTGTTTGCTTGAATCTGTACTGGACTGAGATCTTGCAGATATGATTCTCAGTTAATCTTTATTGTTGCTGGATTTTTTTTTAATGATCTTTGGTTGAAGCAAAAATATTGGTGAATGAGTTGGTTCTATATATAAAGACTTTTTTAATTGACTAAATACTTCTTAAGTTTTCAATAATCATTTTGAGGTGTATTCAGAATTTGACTTTACATTTCTAAGAGTACTCCAAAGTTTAAAATTCACCAAGATTTTTCTTAATCCTTATGCAAGTATGGTTTTGTATTTGTATGATTTCTCATTATCAATAATTGTACAACTTACAGGTTGTGATATATGCTGAAGACGATGGAATCCCTGAGAAGAAAAGAGGCTACTGCACAGTTGTCATAAAGATCACTGATGCTAATGACTGTCTGCCTGTCTTTGATCCAGTGACTGAATTCAGTGTGAATGAAAATGCACCTGTGGGATTCATAGTTGGAAAAATCACAGCAACAGACAGAGACGCAGGAGACAATGCATTTGTTCTATATAGCCTTACAGGTAACAAGGAATTTTCTCCCTGCACTGGAACAACTGTCACTTTGTTGTCTATACTGTTACAAGCATAAATAGCATTACGTGTGTTATTTCCTAACCCTTTCCACATTAGCCAAGAAGGTTCACTTTCACCTGGCTTGGTATTTTACTAATTTATGCTTACACAGCTTTCAAACTGATTGAGTAGAAACTTCTTTTGCAGAAACTACAAATTGTTGTGCTTTTAATCATACCCATAATTCTGTTAAAAAACAACTTTTTAAAAAATCTTTAGCTACTCGGCTGCTGTAGCTGCCATCAGCAGGAGTAATTTTGATGAAAAAAAAAAAAAAATGCCCATAGCTTTCTTGAATGAGGAATAAGGGTCTAGGGACTAATTCATCCCTGTCTTATAGAACCCCTTGTGTCTATGCCAGGTATTAAATGCTGCTAAATTAAGCCTCTCCTCAGCCTGTAGACTGTGAGCATTTCACAGCTACTAGGAACAGATGTAAATGGCGTCGCAAGTGTGTCAGGGACCTGATTCACTATGGAGGGCTGCTGGAGAGCTGTCGTCTTCACCCTTGTGCTGGACACTGTTACCACTGCAGTAGAAGTGCTACAACAGACAGCAAATCACCTATTCTGCTAAATCAGATCTCTGCCCAAGCTATTAACATAAAGTGCCTTCAATTTCATTTTACATTAATGTGCCAGCTTGTGAACTGCAGTGACTGAGAGCTCTGATTCGTGCTTCCTGTCACCTTTAACTGTGGTAGCTGATGGTATTACAGTTGAGAAGAGGGCCCTTTTTGCCACTGCCCCTAAATCTGACAGAAATGGACATTTAGACCCCTATGGACCAAAAGACTGCAGGAGTTGAAACGATTGTTTTTGTTGTATGGACCATCAAGAGCAATGTGTATACAGTTTATATGTTTTTAGAGTTTTGTTTCCAGTATTCATACAGACTTTGAGGGGACTTCGGACAAGGGTGGCCAAAACCAGTAAAAGTCACTGCCAGGTCTTTTGGCAGTTAAATTGTTTTCTCGTTAGATCTGTGTGCCACTCAGTCCACCTTCAATAGAGACGGAATAAATTCAGTGACATCTCCTCTTAGAGATCTTGGCAGGAGCACTGTCTTGTTACAGTGCTTCATGACTCTTACAACTAGCAAACATGAGACTGAATGTACAGAAGGTCAGAGGACACTAAAAGTGCCTGGGAACACTTCTAATTTCCTCTAAGAGTTTCACAGGCTTGGAGGAACTTGCCTCCAGAGATTCACCCCATAACTCCAATGTCCTGTCCATCATCATTTGCGTGCCTCAAGCACTATTACTTTTTGAGTGTGACAGATATATCTGCAAAACTTGTTAACCCATTCTGTTGGCTCACATTTCAAAATATTTTGTTTTTCTTGTATGTTATCTATATGATATTTAAAAAATTGTTTTAATGAGCTCAAGACACAAGTAAACATACAATTTGAGTGTAGTTAATTATATGCTCTTAAGATGTAGTCATTGATAACTCTTCTTTAAATATATCTCAGGTGGTGGAGGAAATATATTTGAAATAGATGGAATACATGGCAACATTAAGATAAAGAACTCTCCAGACTATGAAACCATGAATAGGTACAACCTTACAGTGAATGCAGTCAACAATAAATCTGCCCCTTTCCATCAGGTAAAAGACCATTATTGTAACAGTGACTCTTCTAGACAGAGAGTGGATTTTGAACTAGTGGGAGGGAGATCTATCAAAGACGTTATTGTGCGGAATAAATTAGTCACCTAATTGTGTTTAGGGTCAGACTTTTGCAACCTTTGTCCATGCTGAGTAATATTATACCCCATAATTAGTTGAAATACTTCATAATCATGCATGGTAGAATTTGACCCTGAATTGTTTGCAGTCTAACCTGTGCTGGGGAACCGGAATTCTTGCCTACTGCTGTTAGTACTGTAAGTGCCTGATAATTTTTCATGGGAGAAAAAGTAATTTTTGCCAGATTGTTCTTGTTCTGCTGTATTTCTTTTATTTGAAAAGATATTACATGCTTATTTAACAGAACTAGAACATGTGTGGTTCCCTTAACTGCATCTAGCAGCAGCAGTGGGACATGTTGGCCTCCTAAACAAATCCTGTTCTTACTCATTCAGGCACCTTTCAAGAAGTAAAATCCTACCTCAATGTTGAATTGTATTCTCTTGTATTAAAATCCTGTAGTGATCTCTGATGTTGAGTTCACGATATTAAACCTAACACAATATTTTACTACAGAATTTACAAAGTCTAATTTATACTTCTTGTTGCATATGCAAATAACAAAAAAATCTCCAAATAAGACATTCTAAATATTCTAAAGTGCATGAAACCCTTTTGTTTTCTAGGCAACTACTCATGTCACTGTTCTAGTGATTGATATGAATGATAATGCTCCAGTATTTGCTCAGAATTCCTATTCCGCTTCTATAAACATGATTAATCCTGTAGGTGCTCATGTCATAACTGTGAGCGCTACTGACAAAGATCAGGTAAGTACTCTTGTTTGATTTTGACACTGCTTTAAGCTGCAGCCCAAATATATTTTTCCTCCATTCTCTAGGCATGAAATACCAAATGTAGCAGAAAGTGAATTCTGATTGACTAACGGCACTGGGAACTGGAAAGTAGGACTTCTGATGCTTCTGCCTTAACGCTGATGTACTCCCTGTCTTTGGGCATGTTCCTTCAGCTATATTAGCTTTAATTTTCCCCTTATTATACAGAGTTGTACCAGTCTTTCGGAAGTATACAAGCAATTTAATGTCTGAGAAATTATTTGAATTTCTGAAGTAGAAGAACCTGTAAAAGCTAAACATCATATAGTTGGCTTGAACATGGGAATGCCTGCTTTCCAAACGCCTCTGAAGTGTGGTAGCCCAGCTAATTATCTCTGTCCCCATTTTTTAACGTAATTTTGTTTGATATGTCTGTACTGCACCCATCCAGTAGTATCCAGGCACTGGCAGAGATATCCAGTAGTCAACCAAATCACTGTGACTACACCACTACTAATTATATCATTTAAAGGATGACACATCTAGAAGTGACAACAAAATAGGTGTAGCAGGTGCCTTCCTATTTCTTCATGCATCGTTTTGGTTAAAATAGCCGCAGCTGTGGTATATTGCTGGAAATAATCTAATGGCCCCTTTTTTATCGCCCTTCTCAATTATTTTATATAAAAAGAGAAATTGTTGGCTGGACTCTGTGAGATCTTCATTGAGACCGTTGTGAAACTCATCCTTCTTATAATATGTCTGGTCCTCTGCCGTGCAGAGTGGCACTCATCCTCCCTGTGCCACCCTTTCAGGATTCTGGGGCAGAGGCCAGTACTGAAATTATTAGACTTTGTCTCTATTCCTCCCTGTTCCTGAAATAATTATACGTCCACAGATTACTCAGTGACAACAGATGTTGATGGTAGGGTTTGATCCTGCTGCTGCAGAGCCATGGAAGAACAGAATCCAATGCTTTTCAGAAATACAGAGCAAAGTGCAATAGAGCAAACCCCAAGGGTTTGTCAAAATGGTTTGTCTCAGCAGAGTGAAGTGATGTGCATAGAGTAAAACACGTCCAATTCTCCTGTGGCAGGCAGGAACAGAGCTTACCCTCATAGCAGTGGGGAGGCTGCGCTTCTCCTCAACACGTGAAAAGGATCCAAGGGACTTTGGCTTATTCTCCTTGACATCACACTTTTATACGATTCTCTTTCACTACTCTGACTGTCCCCCTCTATGTGTGTTCTTAACTTATTTTTGTTAGGGTTTTTTTTCTTCACATTTTTACCGTGTAACTGGCCAACTGCTTGTGAATTTTCTCCTGCTTTGTGTTTTTATTGGCACCCATCCTACCATAGCTAATCCAAAGTTTTCATTCTTAAAATAAATTCACCATTATCGAAATAAATTCCCTAGAGACATTTAGACATTGTCAAATCTCTTGTTTCAGTGTTTATCCTACTCTTCAAAATGTACTCCCAGTGCACGTAGTTTTCTTTAGTATTGCTACGGGTATTGTTTTGGATCTTGGAACATCAAAATTAATTTGAGGGGGTAGGGGCTCTGCCCATCGGCCCTTTCCCCTGCTGCTGCTCTTGTGTTACAGCTTAACCACAAAGTAGCTCTGAGCCTGGGTCTCTCTAGTTATTTAAAATGCCTCTGGCGTTCTGTCCATTTAAGCACGGAAATACTGAGATTCCAGTGAGTCTGTACTATGGGACTTGTGACACTGAAACAATGTGGTCCTGCAAGCGAGACTTACATGAAGTTGTGTTCCTTTCATGGCAGGGGCAAAATGGCCTGATCGAGTACTACATCCTCCCTGACAAAAACTTCAGCCAGTTCTTCCTGATAGAAGATACGAGTGAGGGGAAAATAATTACAACTGGAAACCTGTTTAGTTCTGGAGAGATCCATTTGACAGTGATGGCTAAGGACAAAGGCTCTCCATCTTTAAATGACACTGCTATGATTACTCTTAATGTCTTTGACAACCGTCCATTTGTTCCTCGGTTTAACAAGAGCGAAGTGAGGTGAGGCTTTCATACGAAGTTATATAACTGATACATATTCTCCAGGTAGTGGAAAACGCAGTAAAGTTGAAAGTTGAAGCTAATTTTCATATTCTTCCATGCAGAAGAAAGGACATCAGGTATTTTAAACAAAACATCCAGAAAATTTTGCTATGCCAGTGGTTCTGTGAACGTGATGTGAGGCATCGCCTTTTATTTCTTTATCGTGCAGCTTTTATAAGCCAGACTCTTTGTCCCTTTCCTCTTGCACACTAATAAAACATTCTTCCTTAGCCTTTACTCAAGGAAAAACAAATGCCTGGCTAGAGACGTAGGGCTTGCACTGCACTCTGAAAGTCAGTGAGCTCTAGCAAACAACTAGAGGGGAGAGGGCAGGATTTTCCACACAGAACTCGCTCTTAAAGAGCTGAATTTCAAAGCCTGCCAGTGCAACAATTGCTGGGAAATTTAACATGATTTATCATTTATTTTCTATATTAGCATTTCAGTTTTGGAAAACACAGGAGTGGATTATTTTGTTTACGCTTTTGCTGTGGTTGAAACTCTAGGAAAACCAATTGATTATACAGTTGTATCTGGCAACGAAAAAGGTGAGTACTATTTCCCTTATGAGTTAAAATAGCTAAGATAACAGACTAACCTGTCTGTTGCGTGGCAGATGTCGCCGTATATAAACGAGGAGATGGAGATGAAGGATTAAAACTTGTGTCATATTTTTAAAAAATGAAAGTGCACAAAGAATTTCTCTGAGAGCTCTTCAGCATAGACTTTGTTCATCTTTGGCTAAAGTGGTGGTGGTAACTTGCTAGAAAATGGGCTCCTGTACTCTTAAGTTAGGATAATTTGCAGGCTGAGGGAGCCAAAATACAAGTTGTTAGCAAGCAGCGTCCTCCCTGCCAATCGCTTTTAGTCTATCGTTTTCTTGCACTTGCACCTCCGCGGGGCATCTGCCCTCCTCCAGCTTTTGCGGCTGTGCTGCAACTCCATTTGGCACACACAAAAAAGGAAATCATTAGAACCTGAGAGAAAACTTGGAAAGCAGTGAAAAAAGAGTTGTGTAACAAGAAGCTGCAGTTCTGATTTCTAAGCATGTTGCGCCTTTACACGTTTAAGGCCTGTTTGGTCTGGGATAGGACCCCAGCTATGGTGCCTTTGCTGCTCAGCCAGTGGATGTGTTGCATTTCGCATTCTTAAGAGCAGAGAGGACCCATGGAAACATCCTAAGAGCAACTAAGACACAAGAGGTAGGAGGGACACAAGTGAAATGGTACCTATAACAACAAAGGTGCATGTTTTTCCTTTCAGGTCATTTTAGATTGGATCCAAAAACTGGTCAGCTGAAAACAGCGATTAATTTGAACTATGAGGAAGTTTCTCAGTACGTGATTTTAATTCAAGCAAATGAAAATCTCTCATCTGCCACAGAAGTCCAGTGTTCAGGTAACTTTATCTTTTGAAGGACATTCCAACTTAAATCAGGAGCAATGAACACGTCTTCTGTATTTGCAACCCAATATAGGAATCATAATTCTCTTTAACTGAGAAGTCTGATGTAAAAGATGAAAAGCTGAAGGTCAAGGTTGTGCAGAGAAAAGCAGCAGCCTTCCTCCAAGGGTGCAAACCCTCACAGGACTCTACCGTGGTCTCAGAGAGAATGTAATAGCTGAGCATTGGACTCAGCAGGAGCTGTGGAACCTGTCTGCTCCTTGCCTGGTAGAGCACAGCCACCTGGAGAGGGCTGACAGTCCTGTCACCTTTCGCCTTGAACTGCCCTGCTCTCACTTGAAGCCCCAGCAGGAGTTGAGAGTGAGCTCCTCTGGGCACATCCCTGCTGCCTTCCCTTTCTTCTCCCTCTTCCTCACATGCAGCAGAGATACTGCTGCAAAGCCACAGCCTCGCCTGGTCTTTGCAAGTTGTGCTTTGCTGGTGTTGGTTGTTGGAGTTAACTTGTGTTCGTTTAACAGGCCTGTTTGCTCAAAATGTGGCAATGCTGACAATCTCGGTGCAGGATGTAAACGAAGAGCCAGCATTTTTGACCAACACCTACTCTGCTCGGATACCAAACTCTGTGCCGTATAAATACCCGGTTATTAGAGTTGAGGTACAGTATCTTTCTGTGCTCTTCCTGAGGACAGAAATCTTTTGAAAGATTTGGGTTTCTTCCACAGTTAAATTGGGTTAAAGGAGCTGTTTAATCTGCTCTTGAAAGCTTGAGACAGATTCTGCCCACCACCCCGGTTTAACATAATGTTGGTGAAGGATGGGGTGATAGGGAAATGGTCCATACCTGTCCTATCTACCTACCTGTCAGAAGGGCTTTACGGTCTGTTCTGACTCATGCTGCTGTTACGGATTACATACTGCAAAGACTACCATTCTCTCTCTCTACTGCTAACTGCTTCGTTATCTATCAGACCCAAATGGGAAAATAATTACAAAATGGAGCAATTCTCATCTTTTTCAAAGTCTGGTGTTATCCCTCCGTTCTAGCCTACTCCTTTTGTGCTTGCAGCTGTAGAATCCTTCAGACTTTACGGGGAATGTGTTTCCCCCTTTATATTCTTGGTCTGATTCTGATAGTTCGTACCCCACTTTGTTTAGTGCAAAGAGAAAAATATGACAGCTCTACTCTAGAATACCCCAATCTTACAAATAGAAACTACAGAGTTTAATGATTGAAGAGCAATGTGCAGCCCAAAAGCCACAAGCTAAGTTTCACAAATCCCCTTTTTTAAACCCAGGCCACAGATCCAGATTTGGGAGACAACGGACTTCTGCTCTACAGCTTAGTGAATAATCAAATGAATGGATTTGACATCGATGAAAACACAGGGCAGATTTTTACAGTTTCTGTAGCAGGAAAGGTTGGAACGTTTTATCTGGAAGTCCAAGCTGCAGACCAAGGCACAAGAAGACTCGCAGCCCGGACAACAGTCAATGTAAGGAAGATTGCTATTTATAGTCCTGGTTTGTTTCCACCTCAAAACTCTGTATACCAGAAGGGCTAGGTTTGGTAACGACAGAAAAAATGACTTAACACCATATAGTGAGACTGTCAGATACACCAGTATTTCCTGCATACTTTCAGGCTAGAATTACGAGGTGGTCGTTTCCATTGACATATAAAAATATGTTGGCATGAAGACTGATTTTGGAGGAGAATTATTGTATATCAGAGGGGTGTTTTGTTTTTGTTGTTTTGGTTTTGTTTTTTTTTTTTTTTTAATTTATTAGGTAACCATTGATTCCAGTTCCAGTAACAACAAGGTGGTGGTGGTACTTAATCAGAAGATCAACGTTGTTGAAAAAAACATTGCTGAAGTAAAAAGGTATTTTGAAACTTCTGATATATCTAATGACAAATTTAGAGCACCTTTGACATAGGCATCTGACAGCCTACAGGGGAGGTGATACAGCCACTGCCCATGAAAAACTAGGTCTTCAATTTGATGTAGTTCAGAACAATTTGAGGGAATTACCACAAATCCACCAGTTTTTACACGGTAAGGCTTTGGCCTGAGCTGACAAATGTCAAAGAGGTCATTGGACTAGATGATTTCAAGAGGTCTAATCCCACCTTAATGTTTCTGTGATTTTTAACAGCCTAGGATAAAGTTTTTCATGGACAGTAGGCTCAAGATACAAACGTGGAGACAGAGAGGACAGAAGCCACAAACCAAACCCACCTGTGCTACACATGAGAAAATCCCTCGTGTAGCACAGCAGCAGAGCTTCTCAAGGAGGCTTCAGCCGTACGGTGCTAGGGGATTAGCTAGTGATGTGTGGATGGCCACGCTACGTACGTAACGATACGTACAAACGTTTTTTGGCCTTTTTGGCATGTCAGTGAAGACACAAGTTCTTTTGTTTGATTATACCTAAACATATATTTACATTGGAAATATTGAGTCTTGGGCTTTTGAGGGGATGAAGGAAGGAAAAATGAGTTTGTGATGTTGACACTATTATAGCACAAGTTTCTTGTTGGTAAAAATGAAATGGAAACTCCAGAGCTGCTCTGCCGCTTGCTTTGAGGCAGCTGGGACTGACTGATATCAGAATGATGGATTAACTGGGCCAGTGGTCTGATCCAGCATGAAAATCTCTGAAAAAGGAGGAGAAAACAATGAGGACTATGAGACTGAATTTCCCTCCTCCCCACCTTTACTGTTTATAATACTCTATAGGTATCACTGCCTGGATTTATAAAAAAATAATGTCAAGCATGAAATGAGTCATATGTCAGTTTGAAAAGCATGACTAAATATATTATATACTATGCAATATTGGTTATGAAATCTAGGTATAAGGGTTTGTTAACGCTCCCTTTCTCTAATTAATTGTTCAGGTTTGCTAATGGCACCTATCTAATAATTTCCAGGCTATGTACAGAAGTTATAGCATTTACTAATGAAAAGTATCGTTGCTTAACAGTCAGAGACAAGGACTGGATTTTTTCTTTTCTCCTCTGCTACTTAGTCACTCAACGATATCGGGCAATTCCTTTATTGATGGTAATCCTGCATTTTTACATGCTTAGATTAAAATAGTAAATATCTGCAAAGTGTTGTATTAAGTGCTACTTTTCTGTCATTTAATTTCCAGAGTAAAATAATTTGTCACTGCCCAGTTAATTTGAAACGTTTTCTTAATATGATGGCAGGGTCCTGGAAGATAAACTTGCATGGAATATATACATTGTTGATGTTTATTCCAATGAGTATGAAAGAAAAGCAAGAAGCAGCACTGATGTAACCTATGTAAAAATTATTGCTTTTGATGAGAAAAACCAGGAAGTACCTGCAGAAGATGTAAAAAGGTCTGTACGGCACAGTCTGTCTTCCGGGTGTCAGCGCTATGCAGTTAGGTTTTGTTTCCCTTAAAATTATTAATGTCTTGGACTGGACAGGTTTGGATCAAATAGCAGTTTATCTGAGACATATCTCAAGGCTTGAATGGCATTTTTAGAATTCAGAGAGCTCTCATTGTTTATTGCAAGGTAATTTTCAGAGTTTGTCCAAAACGTGAATAAGGCTGTTTAATTGTGCAAAATATATTTAAAAGTCAGTTTTAGACAAAACTGAGGCAGAAAGAATATCATTAAAATAGATATCGACTTCACTTCAGAATTGCAGAATGTTGATTAAAATCTTACGTTTTAGGTGTATTTTACATTTTTTCATAACATGACAGTGGTACGAATGCGTATTCTTATAAACATTCTGTGAAGGGCAGCTGCTATTTAAAGACGGGATTTCTAGACTCATCACCTCTCTTCTACTAATGGAGCCTGTGGTCATAGGAAAGAGTCTCCACGGAGGAACCTTTTCCTCTGAGGAAAGTGCTGTTGGTATCTGTAAGACTGTATGCGGCTGCCCTGACGTGGATTTAGAGGATACTGAGCTCTCAAGTTCAGTTTTCCAAGCTTTGCAGCATTTCAGTTCCTAAGCACCAGGGCCCGTTACTAGAAAACAGAATTTTTCCCCGAACAAAAGACATGGCAATTCTGAATCTTCAGAAAAGGTCTTGCTGCACCAGGGAGTGGTATTCTGTTCTTTTCGTCACTACTCTTCAAGCCAAAATGAAGGTCTGATAAATCAGCAGCATTTTACTCTTCTACCTTCAGAAAACTTAGGGAGCAGAAGAGTAACATTGAGAGAGAGCTGGAGCAAATATTCGCAACGTCTGTTACTGCTGCCATAGAAGAGGCTCCTGCAGACTCAGCAAGTCCTGAACGCGTTGCAGCGATCGTCCTCGGGGTTCTGCTGGCCTGCGCCCTCATAGCCTTCCTGGCATACCTGCTTTTTACTATAAAAAGGAAAAGGTACAAACGGTTTTACTTTAACAATGCGATTTAGACGTAAAACTAATGTTTACTTCAAATGTCAACTTGAAAAATATTTATCTGATAAACTACTGATATTTGCATGCAGAATTGCCTAAGATTTGCTATAAATCACAATGCCTGGTGGTGTACTGTAGAGATTAGATGCGTTACGTGTAAATGAAAGTTGGTTTCTTCTTGTGTTTGTCACACCGCACCAGCAGAAACAAATACTTTAAAAAAAGAAAAGGGAGAAATGCGGATAGCAGAAGTTTTGCCTCCGAAGGGGGGGCACAAGCAGCTGTAATGTACCCACAGAAGTCTCCTCTCACCCCGTGAATACTGAAATCGAGGGAGGTTTTGCTGCTAACTTCAGTGGCAGCAGAACTGCGTAGTAGAGGAAAACGAATGTTTCCAAGAGGACAGTGGGTATTTACCCTGTTACCTTTAAATATGTAATCTAACAATTGTGTAGAAAAATAGGAAATACTCCAACTAACCCCCAGAATAATACTGAAAATAAATGCTGTGTATTAAACTTATGACACAAATGCTTCACGTTCTGTTTTTAAAACAACCGTAAAGCCAATCTTCAAAAAGAATTAACAATTTTATTTTAATGTCGTTATCATTTTCAGAAAGGATGATCAACAGCATTTGGTTAAGAAACAAGATGAAATTATGGAGGGTATTGATAATGTGTGTACAGCTGACAAAAACGGAAGTCTGAGAAGCTTAGAGAAACTAGAGCACGCGAATAATGCGTAAGTAGAATGCTAATATCACAACTTCATAAAAAATTGCGTATCAGAACATGCGATTCTAGTTTATTCTGGTAACAAAGGATTTTCCTTATATCTCTCACTAGTATATAGATCGATTTTTAAGAACCCTTACAATTCTAAGTTAAGAACTCTACACTTGAAGGAAGCTAATAACTTTTAATCTTGTAGCAGAAATTACAAGGGCAAATTCCTACTTACTCTTTAGCAAATGGTTAAGCCTTTTGCAGAAAAAGCCCTTCAAGATACAAGCAGCTACTTAATGTTCCCCTGGGTAAAATCCCAGTAACGCTGAGATCAGTGTACACGCTAATCTCGGTTTCAGAGCGGCTCAAGGCTTTTGTCGCTTAACTATTTGCAAGCTCAAGGTGTTAGGAATTCTCTCAACTCTTTCAGGAAAGCTGAAATGATAGCGTTTAGCAACATGGACGATGCTGACAAAGACACGCTTCCGGCCAATGACGAATGCGATTACCTTGAGACACTAGATTGCAACAGCGAACACGAAGAAAATGCAGCATCTGAAAAAGCTGCTGAACCTGGAAATGTAGGCGCCCAGCCCACTGCGGAATTCGCACCAAACCAGGTGATTAGCTTTCCAGCCGCACAGAATGGAGTGACAGATATTTTATCGTTCATCAAAAAAAAACGGAAGATTTATCAAAAAAAGTAAACTTGTGATGGAAATAATAATCTTATGTGATGAAAATTTTCCTCCTGCTTAGAAGGAGGACTTTGTGATCCAGAAATGATGACCCTCTTCCACTTTTTTACAGACTGGGTAAAGGGTTCTCATGTGCTGCTCCTAAAACTTTAAAAGCAATGCAGCCTTAAAACCGATGCTTTCTTTGCAAGCTTCAGTGAGAGAATACATGTGCAAAAGTTACGTGACTTGTGCTGCTTTGAATTTGTCCACGCTCTCCCCTTTGTAGCTTTCTGCCTCATCTGGCTTATGTTTTCTCGCAGGATTGCTTTCTGACAGGCACCGATGAAGAGGCGGCCCCTGAAAAAATTAAAGGAGTAAAATTTTCAGAAGTGGCTGTTATTTTGGACACGGAGTCTGAAGATGATGAGCCTGGTGATGATAATAATGCTCTTTAATCATTAAGAATACTTGCTGAAGAAAAGTTTTAGGAAAACCACCATGACACTCACTGGAACGTTACAGAATGAAACGAGCAATAAGCATAAGGGAATGCTGTCCAGAGATTAATTGCTGCTACTCCTCTCCTTTGTGCTGTTAGAGACGGACGAGAAAGAAAACAATCCATCGCCCCGAAGGGCTGCAGCGTGGCGGGAGCGCCCCGTTACCTGCCCATGTGCGGTCTTACGGGGGACTTAATTCCTTAGGGCAGGTGTACCGGGGCAAGGCAATAAAACCGGTACCACGCGCGACGCCTTGTCCTTATTTCCCACGGAGAGCCCCTCGGGCCTCGATTGTCTCTTCTTCCGCACGCAACCGACGGCCGCGGTTAATTGCTGGAAACGCGGGGCCAGTATTTTCCCAGTCACACGC
>VZSZ01010054.1:276534-424737 GCA_013398815.1 Ibidorhyncha struthersii
GTCTTTAAAAAAAACCAACAAACCCCCCCCCCCCCGTTATAGAACTTAAGGAATCTCCTTGTTGGTTGTGTCGCAGTTGATGCTGTGGCTTCCACAGATTCCTCAACCTCTGCTGTGTAGCAGGCAAAGCTGTCTATACTTGAGGAACTTGACTAAGCTGCTGTGGAGGTGAGATACTACATTTATTTAAGTCAGAACCCAAGAGGACTTATTTTTAGCAAAGGTAGGATAAACTGAGAGGATAATGAACTCGAAATTGCAGCTGTCCTCTGAATATAGTAAACAAAGCCAAAATACTTTCCTTTGTTGCCAGAACCCAAACTGCTCGTGTTTAGATGCCTCTCAGACCTTGTAATTTTTCTGCTTCTAGATAAATGTTAGCAAAAAGAAGGGGGAAGGCGATGTTCTGAAGGACCTCATGAGAACTGAAGGCACCACAAAAGTCAGAGAGGCCCTGAGAGATTACCTGAAAGCACTTAAAACAGGTAAACCAGTATGTTAGGCATGTTCTTACGCAGTCTTTCTTGAATACATTGGTAATACACTGACAAGTCCTTGGGTTTGTATTGGTTTTATTTTTAATTGCCGCCAGCTGAGATGAAATAAGTTAGTCCTGCCAGTCAAGACGTGGCAGTGTCCAGAAATGTCCGTAGCATCCCAGGCCCTTTCACGTTACGGGTACCGACCACAGAGCGCGCCGTGAGGCCTGCAGGCTGACGGGCTGGCTAGCCAAGCGAGGCCCAACCCTCAGCTTGTCCGTTCTTGCTGTACTGTACAGAAGCTCGTGGAGATGGTGCATCCCTTAATGGGCAGATGTTAGTAATTTTGGATCAGGTAACTGAAACACCTGTGTTTTAATTGCTGTTTAGGCTCTGTTGCTAATAAAAACACGGGCAAGGCGGGGAAACTGGATTGGAGTTGGGTGTTCCGTTCTGTGCTCCCACTCTCCACAGTTCTGGCCAGCAATCTTCACGACATAGCTAAGTGTCAGGGTGGTTGAACAGCTCAATTTCCTACTGAAAAGTGCTTTTCTTTATTACAGAGTTTACCTTGGGAATGATTCTGCCAACAAAAGCTACTGCCTGTCAGGAGCCGGCCACAGAGCGGAAACTAAGTGGGCACACCATGCAAGTATGTTGGCTTTAAGTGTTTTATGAATTTAATATTATTACCATAAATGTAGTCCCTATAGATTTTGCTGTGGTAAGAATTGCATATTCCTGTGCTTACCGGCCAAAGGGCAAGCCTTTGGGGCGGAACTGCTCTTCACTGCTGTGATCAGGGCCCGTAATACAGAAACGGCCCGTCCCAGACGCTGGGCGCGGTTCTGCAGGAAGCAGCATGCTTTGTTCTGTAACGCTGTAGCTTCAGCAAGCGGAAGCTGGAATTCACCTGCTGGAATTTCAGGGTCCCCGGTCCAAAGTCAACTTCGGGTGTCTTTGGAGCAAATGACGCACTCATAGTTTTGTCACTCACTAAGTGTGTACTCATTAATACTGACAAATAAATATGTACCTAGAGTGTATAATTAACATACATTCGCAACACAGTATGTTTAAGAATGCACAGGCAAGAACAATCCTGCCATTCCAGTCCTTTTAAATGTTTGCTCTTGCACTCATTCACATGAATATTATTTGCTTTACAGGATTCTGTTTCATCACAGTCTTTGGATGTAGTTGGTGTAAAAATTCCAACAGCGAAGATACTTATGAGAGAAATATTCAACTCTCCAGCGGATGAACTTTACAGCATCTTCACTACTAAGGAAGTAAGTGATACTTTCCAGAGGCACTGTAACTGAATGCAGATGCTGTCATAGCTGTGTAGTAATAACTGTGTCACAGTGTCCAGAACAGATAGTATTCCTTATGTACATTAAATGGAGAGATGCGATTCTCCAGAAACTGAAGGCTTCACGAGCTACCCTTTTCTTGCAACTTCACTAAGTACTTGTTAATTGTCATCATTTGCTCCTCAAGTTTTGCTGCGTAGCTTCACCTTCTCAGTGCCTGAGGAGTTTCAGTGGTGAAAACGCAGAAGGACTGAGGCAGTGTGCCAGTCTGGTCTCTGAGGAAGGAGCGGAGGCCGAAGGCTGGGCAGCTGGCCTCACTGGCACGGTGTCACGTCCTTGCGATAGCAGTCAGAAAGCTCTAGAAGGTGGCGGTAGGCTCACTCTACTTTTGCCTTTTTAATGAGCTTATTAGGGCGGCTTAGACCTTTACTTTTTTTTTTTGCCAGTTGTTACCTTAATAATAGGAAGACAAGCCAACTAAACAAAGTGAAGCCCCATCTTTATGTAGTTGTATGCGGCTCAATCATGTGCTCCTGTGCTAGTGAGAAAAAGCTTACTTTTTTTTTATGTAGATACTTGTCATTCAGGAGCCTAAAGTGCTCAGTAATGGCACTCTTACCCACAGCTTAATTAGATGAACTATTGGATGTGACGATACTGTTGCTTATAGGGCACAAAATAGAAAGTTACTAATTTTGGGTTTGTGTCCTTCAAAAGAGCCTGGTCTGGTATCAGAGACCTTTAAGTTAGAACCCCACCACTACCAATGGGAAACAATAGTGGCTCCCAGCAGTTCTCTTGCACCTTCCTAGAGCCGCGGCTCTGTCTCCCTCATTTCCAAATCTAGTAACAGCCAGTCCAGTCCGTGTGTGCGCATGTGTCTGTGCTTTGTCTGTGCCCCTTGCAGGCGGCTAGAGGCTCTACTGGTCTTTGCATTTCCCACGACAGGCTTCTTTCTCGTGTATTTGCATTTGCAGTCTCATTCCCTCACCTCCTGGGCCCCTGCTAGTACCACAGAGCTCAGCTGGAGGGCTGTATAAAATGAAAGGCCCAACGAGTGCTTTAAGACTCTTATGTATATTACAGTTTAGTTCGTTTCTTCAGCAAACCCTCCCTAATACGCTGCATTATGCGTCAGTATAGATTTGTAGTTAACTGACTGGTGCTGTTTGTTTTTTCTTTTTGCTAGTTGGTACAGAAGTTTTCTAAGCGTCCTGCTGTGGTTGAAGCCGAGAAGGGAGGCAAACTGCAGATGTTTGATGGCTGCGTCAGCGGCGAATACACAGAATTGGTAAAAAGCTCCTACTTTGCGCTTTAAAAATGGAGGGTGGTGGGGTGCGTGCAGGGGTGTCAATTTCTTCTTTGAGCTAAAAACTAGCGTAAGTTTCTGACATTTCACTTTCTCTAATGCATATTTAGTTCCTCTATTTAAAAGCCAAAAAATCGCTATTAGGTTGTGCGATTTTTCTTCCCTATCAAAGGAGCTGGCACTGACTACACTTACTGACCTGCGGTGCGGGAGAATGCTCAACACCATCCTTTTTTAGGAGGAGGCATGAGAAAGCAGGTTTATCGCCCAAATCCTTATCCATTCTTCTTGTGACTGGAGAAACGATCTCTGTTCTATTCAGGGCAAATGTTACGCTCTCCCCAGCTGAATGCTTTTGCAAATAGAAGGGAAAAATTGATAATTAGAGCTCAGCTCCATTTTTGAAACCTCTGAAAAATCATTTTCACAGTTGCTGAGCTTAGACTTGGTATCTTAATGTCCCTCCAGGTGACGAGCAGTAAGTATGACTTACAACTGAACAATTTTTAAAAAAGCAAAGCCTTGGAAAATTGGATTTTAGGCTGAACCTAATAGAACTTGTTGACTCCCGGAAGGGCTCAGTCTGGACAGACAGACGCTGCAGAACTGTTACACCTGAGACTGGCCCTCAGTGGGAACATCCCATTATGAAAGCTGAACAAAGTCAGTTATAGTCCTCAACCTTTGCAATTAGATAAGGAACTATTTAGATGAAACAGTCAAAATATAAACTTAATGGCTTAGTGAAAGCAGTAAGCCTGATTTAGACCAAACCTCAGCTGACTTAATGCATATGCTTATGCTGAAGTAAGTGGTGCCTCCCCTTCTCACACGAGCTGGTGGCAGGCTGTAAGGCATTTTTATGCAGTACTGCCTAACTTGTACATTAAAGCAGGCTGGATTGCTTCACGGAAAACAGGGGCATGCTCTGTGTCACACTTAAGAGATTTGAGGTGAAAACATGACTCTTGCGCCTCTTCGGAGGTCGCCAATAAAGCCCTTGTTTTATATTTAGTAAGTAATCACCCTGACCTCTTCCCATAGAGAAAACAAAACAGAGGAACGTAGCAGGCAGAGCGCTTGACAACAACAGTTTATGTAAATAAACCCAAACACCAAAACCCAATCTTTGTATTGTTTACATGCATGTGTCTACCATTACATAAGATAATGCTGCTCTCCTTATTTTTCAGGGGAGAATTAGCACGGAGTAGTCATAATATGAAATATCTCAAACCTCCTTATCTTCTTCCAGGTCCCAAGCCAAAGAATTGTCCTGAAGTGGAGGTGTAGAAGCTGGCCTGATGGTGAGTCTTTCTGGGGACCTCTAACAGAGGCTACGCTTTGCAGGGAGGAGGGACAAACATGACAGGTGACAGCCTTGCTTAACTGGAAGTTCACCTAGCCTGCGTCCTGTGGAGAATAGCCTGGTGTCCGTAGCAGCTGCCATCTGTGAAGAGAGGCTTTGCTCAGACACAGGCAAAAGCAGATAGAAAATTAGCACCAACAAATGCGATTCTTTAAAAACCACTCTATTGAAATGTCTTATTTTCTTCCTTCAGAACATTATGCAACGGTTGCCTTGAATTTCAAGGATATGGCTGCTCAGACGGAACTGCAGTTAGAGTGCAAAGGAGTTCCTGTCTCTAATGAAGACAGTACAAGACAATGTTGGAAGCAGCAGTACTTTGAAGAAATACGTACCTTACTGCAGCAATCCAAAGACAACATGGAATGAGAACAGCACTGGCATTTTGTTAGGGCATTACTTTTTATACTTTGTTAACATTTGTTTTTTTTTAAAAAAGTAATTTATTTGTGGGAAGAATAAAGACCCACTTATATGATACTGTATATAATTTAAGCATTATTTATGGATTTTTAGTGAATGAGGTGGTGAGTAAGTCAGATTATGTATATAAACAGTTTTACTTGGGGAAAGTGATCTCTGTTCTGCTTGTCTGCAACTGAACTTCAGAGAGCAATAGCGGTTGCGCTGCAGTAAAGTTCTGCGGTCAGAGGTAGGTAAGCTACCTGAATCAATAGGAAGCATTTTCAGTTCTCTAATACGCAGTGTAAATTAAATCCCTCGAGGAGATGGGCTCTCTAAAACTGCTGATACATCTTTCAAGAAATGTGGGGGATATAGTTTACAGCTTCTTTAAATACTTCTTCAGATTGCTTTAACTGCAGACTGAGTTTGTTTCTAACTCTGTAGACAGTTTTAGGGAAAGATAATTAACGATGTCATGTAATGTGGGTTGGTATGATGGTTACCACTGTTAAGTCTGCATGCACTGGACTCCCTTACTTGACCTCAGTGTGAAATTTAATTTGGAAGAAACAAACAGTAATAATGCTTTCCTTTTGCAATTCTGTAAATGCTCCACTTAAATCATTTATGGCCCTCTGCAATTCTGTAGCTCAAATTAGCAACCAACTGTTAGAGAGATTTGACAGAAGAGCTGTTGGGATATTGAAAGTAAACAATTGTTACTCTTAATTAAGCCACACTGAGGTTTGCAAGGATAATTTAATTCTCAAATGCTTTATAAAAAGTGTATGAACTAAGTATGCAATTTGAAACAAATTGACCAAAAAAGGGCAAGCTGCCTTTGAAAAATGCGTTTGGCTCAATAAAACATGATTCTACATGCAGTTTATTTTCTCCATTAACTAATACTGCCAAACTAACTGAGCCTGTATAGAAGTTAAGTCCTATGTGTTTTATTTTTACAGGACACCAACATATAGCAACCTTACCACACACGAGCGTACATCCTCCAGAAGATAAAGATGTGCTGCTCTTTTCTACAGGCGAGGCTTCCCCTGGGAAGTTTGCAGTCAGTTACCCCTTTGAACTCTGGGTGAGGCTCCGTGTGGTTACAAGAACAAACGCCTCACAGTGCAGGATAGACACGCCGGCTGGTTGTGGTTTCAGCGTCCAGATAGAGGGCGGAGAATAGCCTCTGGACAAATGTCACGTTTTAGCATTTTTCTTTTTCTGAATGCTCAAAATTTAGGTATCTTTTTTGATAAATATTCAAGGACAAAGAGCCTAACATTTAGAATACCAAAATGATTTAGAGTATTGGTTGACAAGGGGGCAGCCTTTAAATAAAAATAGGCAATCTAGGTGTAAGACAGAGATCAGGCTGAGCAGTTTTGTGCATAGATGATGCAAGAGATTTTGTGACAGTGTAGTATCCGAGAGTAGGCTGTCACGTGTAATTACAAGTTTCTTCAACTGGTGTGTCCTACAGCCCTAGAACTCCTCTGGGAAGTACGTGTCGCCACTTTTCCCTCCCGTCTAAACCCTTCTATCTTCAGGTCACAAGTGCCCACTACTTGTATGTTTTGCTAGTCTGAATGTTCTTGCCTCCTTCCACTAGCAGGCGCAATCAGCTGGACCAATTGCTAATCATCAGTGTTAAAATAAGGAGTGACTTACTTATGTTTCCAGTGTTGCACCACTCACTTCCGGGTGTGAGACAGCCAAAACCCTCAGAAAACTCTGCAACTGCTGCTGGGAGGTGCAAGAGTGTGGGAGGAGGAGCAGCCCCAGCCAGCCCTCATTTCCTCTTTAAGGAGAGCATAGCGAACGGCAGATGATGTGTCTTCTTTAGTGTTCTTGTTCCTTCGTGCCTGCGCAGCTGTAGGTTTGGTAATATGTACATGCTTTCTTGAGTTAAAAACATGAAGTACGCACCTTTTCATCCCACTTGCAGGCCAGCCTAGCGTAAGAAGTGGGCAGTCAGCTTTCAGGCCCACAGGCAGCCCCTGATCGACCATCCTTGCAGGCAAAAACTGGACATTTTTTATTCTTGCTTCACCGACGTTCCTGCACTCTTCCCATCTTCACTGTATGTGCTGAAACTTCGCTGACAATAGTATACTGCCGACCTGAAAGTTCAATTTCTGCACACAGTTATTTCGGAATTCAGAAAAATCAAAGAGAAGTTTATTTCACTTTGAGCAGGTCGCCTTCAGGAGGATTTCTGGCACCATCAGCCAGCCGTAGCACAAAGGGGGCAATCAGCAGCTCAGAGAGGCAAAACAATTTATTCTTGAGCACTAAAATGTCTCTTACTCCTCATAGATTCCCCGAGAGTTTAATAAAACCAAAGAATGTTAAACTACTTGTTATCCTCAGCCCTTGAGCTGGATGGAGCAGGGTTAGGAATTACATACCATTTAGTAACAGTATGATGATAACGATATGATGGTATCATACATAAATCATACAGTATCACAGATAATGAAGTGACAGTATCATAAATGTAGTTTGTTTTCTAAATAAGTCTTTGTGAAGAGTACCCTATCCGAAAATTTTCTCAATATAAACCAGCAGGAGTGGAGACGCATGTAGAGAGTTTGAGTGAAATATGCTCAAATTTACTGGAATTCACGTGTTTTAAAAAGAGACTAATGAGCATAAAAGACATTCCAGGGAGGGCGAGCAGCACGAAAGAAGAGACAAAGCAGAAACAGGAAAAGACAGTTTTGTTTGTGATGTAGTGCTGTTGTTTAAAAGACTGAATACTGGGAAAAAAATCCCAGTAAAAATTGCAGGAATATTCAAGGGGGGAAATTGGAAGGTAACGTAAGGGAAGAGCAGTAAGAATAATGGTACCTCTGGTGATCTTCACACAACTTTTGAGCCAAATAATAGAAAATCTCGTGTTAAATTCAGTCAGTTTAGAACTACAGGATAATCATTCAATTAAAGCAAACCAACATGGTTTATAATACCTTGTCAAACGTGATGTAGCTTGTTGCAGAGGGAACTGCTGGCCTAAGACAGCTCATAGGTACCAGGCGTGTCTTACGACGTAAAGGTACTTTGTGCTTCCAGAGCCACCGAACCCCAACACAGCATTTCAGATTACGTTTCAGTGATGTGGTAACAACTTTGTTAATGGAAAATGGTTATCAAATAAATGGACTCCCAGTGGGATTCTAAATGGCCACTTAGATATTTGTGAGAAAATAATTGACAATAAAATACAAAATAACTACTAATAGCATTTGCAAATTGCATATACACGTCTGTAGGGGAAGACATCCTGAAAATAACTTAGTCAATAGTCAGTGACCAGCTGAGCACAGAAAGGCTGATGTTCATCAGCAAAAAGAGAAGAGGAAGAAGAGCGTATCACTTATGAAGTCATCATTAAATACTGTTTACAGTTGCTAGATGCTTCAAAAAGGGTTTTCAAAATAATGAGAAAACAACATCACAAAGGACAGAATCGTACTCTTTAGTAATGGAATTGGAGTGTGATCTCATCCTGTAAAAGAAGCTAAGGCCAACAAAGCGCTACAGCTGAAAGGTGAGGTTAGACAACATACCAAAAATCAGATGCACATTTTAAATAAGAGTAATTAATTAACTGAGGCTACTCACCGAAGGGTCGTAATGGCTGCTTCATCTCGTGAAGGTTTTTAGATCAATAGGGGAGTACCTTCCTTAAGGCATCTTAACCCAACCTCCAACCAGCAGGCTTGGTAGACGACTTCATACGTGAATTCTGGTATTCATTATGTGAAGTTTTGACTAGAAGCTGTTGATGATTTCTCTGAAATTACAGCCTCTGGAGAAGTCGATCAGAAAGGCTAATAAAATTATTCCTAAAGAGAGTGAAAGCATAATTACTTAATGTCTGAGTAATAATGAGACCAACTTAAGCACTCACCAGCATCAATATAGTGTCTGTAAATGCAGGAATAAATGCGCTTAATAAAGGGGAATGTAAAGTCTAAAGACAGAAATGATTACGGAAGGTTCAAAAAAATGAGTAGATTCAAAGAGAGTAAGAGGAGTCACAAAAGCATCACATAATGGAATTGCAGAGAAGCGAATGGTGCTAAACGACATTAAATGGTAGACAGAATGACGGAATTCGGAATAAGAAAGGCCCCGATAGATGTGTTATGTAGCCAACAGAAAAACAAATGAGCTAAGCAAATGGAAAATTAAGCTGAAAATGGAGTTTAATCAGATATTTAAAACCACTATCATTGACAGTCGGAAAAAATCACATAGGAAATGGATATTGCTTAGAAATAACAGGAGGAAATGTGACAGGGAAAGGTGATAAAAGTCACTCCAGCAGTTCTGGGGATGGAGAAGCTGTCAAGAAAGCGAGGGAGCGCGGCCAGATGAGTGGGCCCCGGGGGAGCGGGGGCAGAGGGAAGAAGAGAAGCCCGTCTGCAGATGGTGCAGGAGAAAAGTACGACTGAACACAGGTCAAAATTAGGGATATTAGAAGTTCCCCTGGCTTCTGAAACCACCGCTTCGTGTTCCGACACACTGGGGAGAAAATAAATAACTGCCAATCCCTCAACTGTGCGACTGAACATTCATGCAAAGTAAACCAGAAAAGGAGCAAGATTTACATCAATTACATACATTTGATCATCATCTCTCTCTGCACCCGTTTCATTTTTGAAGTTGTCTTTGATGAGAAATCCAAAGACTGAAGCAACATATTATAAACAAATGAAAAGTCATCACAATCAGTTTAATGAAGTGCACAGAATAGCAATTGATCATGTCAATAAAAATAAAACAATTAATTTTACATCAAGTGTGCTTTATTTCCTCCACAGGTATTCTGTTAAATAAAGCACCATATATATACTGCCAGGCCACAGCTAAAGAGGATTCTTTACAGAATCAAATTTCTTGTGGTTGTTTAGTATACAAGTAAACTTAATTTTGATAATAAGAACCACAGCGATCTGAGGCAATCTGCCTCTATTATAAGGTACAAAACTGGCACAGAGGACACCATATTATACACAGTAAAAATGCCATAAGTTTAAATTACATCATACAGGGCAAGGAGGCCCTGTTCTCCCAGACAGCCATATTAAATGAAAGCCACTACAGTGAACTCTTAATTACATAAAACATAGCCATTATCTGATTGCCCTTTAAGAAAGTGTACGGTAGATGCAAAAGAAGAAAAAAATAAAATCTGGAGTTCTGCCTGACCAAGAATTAAGCATATAAATCTATCTTGCCATTCAAGCAGAGAGCACTGGACAAACTGAAGCACAAAACAGAAATAAGCAAAACTTATACGAACAGCATTTTGGGGGGAAGAAAAAAAAAAAAGACTTAAAAGCAGACATGCTCCATCTAATGTCAAGAAGCAGCTTGGTTTCCTTTTCCAGATATCCTTGTGACCACGTGAATCGTAGACTCAATGGTCCTACACAAGATGTCTAAAATGTCATGCTGCTGCATATGACTAAAGAGTCCTCTGGAATGGCCACAACTGATGGATAAACTACTTTCAGGGTCCTGGGATGGTAAGGCTTGGCCATCGCAGCTCCTCAAATCTGCGAGGTCAGATAAAACTGCTGAAATCGATGTGGAAGGAAACTCCGAGTCCTCCTCGGCTCCAATGGAATCCTTGGAAGTCTGCAGGTCTTTAAATTCTTTGCATTCTTCAAATTTACCGTTTCCTGACTGCTCTTCCGTGTGCTGTGACCGCGTCGCTAACATTATGTCTTCTGAAAATGAAGATGGAACTTCCATTCTGTACTCTTTGACAGAACTGTTTTCAGGGGAGGGAGGGTCTTGCTCAGTGCCTGGATCAATGATGGAAGAGTCCCGTGTCTCGTTATCTGAAGTGCTTGTTGGGGTCAACGCCTCCCGAGGTTCAGTTTTTATATCACTGATACAGCTGTCTACAGTGTGTTCCTCATCACTGCTGACCCGTCTTCTCTTTACAGGGGTAGCTCCTTCATCGTCTGTAGGAAAAAGAAAAACTCGCTTAGTGAAAATGCATTGTTTTCATGCCGTATGTCCAAGTAATAGGCCTCGCCTTTCACATTTTTATCCTCTTCCATATTAAACACAGTGCTTTAATAAATACTTTTTTTCCTTACAGAAAATTCATGTAATTGCCCAGAATGTTAGCTCCATAATAAAATAGTGTTTCTTGTGTAGTGTTGGGGATTGGAGCCAAGAAATGGCCCACCCTGCAGCGGTAAGGAAACAACGCATTACGTTAATTTTGTTAAAACCTTAGAATTGTTAGAGTGACACCATTATAGGAGGCAAACCTTTAGTTTTTCTTTCTTTGGCTTCTTGCTCTTGTAATGAGTTCCTCTGTTGTTGACAAGCTCTACATTTGTTTAAAAGCTCTTGTAAAGTTGGGATCAGGGCTGAATTGAGCTGTTTGGGAGTGTGCACTGAAAGCAGCAAGGCAAGTGCTCGGAGGTCCTGAAAAAACAGAAGTAAACAAACTTAACTATTAGCCTTATTTCAAGCTCGCATTTGATTAACCCTACACACAGAGAGATCTGTACAATACGCACAGGTTTCAACACACTCCGAACATTCAAAAGACCAAATTCTAAATATGCTTACACTACTGAAATTTCCCACTCGCTACTAATACGCTGACCTCAACAGAGTTCTGTCCTAAGCAGATGACGGTACTGTGCTGCTCACCATAAGATGAAGTCTTTTGCTGGGTTAGAACATTTCTAGGATTAACTCTACTGCACTTTGCACTAATGGTTCTCCGCAACCCTCTGCCCTCCTCCCAGTCTTAGGGAGCCCACCACTGGCTTGGTAGACCCAAGTACACGTGCTGGGCACACTGAGATGGAACAGAGAATTCTGGGCAGCACAGACTGCTGCTCTGTAAATTTATGTCTGTCTTATTGGTAGGGGTTAACACCTCCAGCCAGACAGTTACGGTAGCGTCCCATGCTCCCACCAGGAGTCCAGCTTACAGACAAAGTAGAGCTAACGATGCCCACCTCTTCAATTAGAACCTGGCACGCTGCACTGAAGAGTTTCCACAGAAAATAAGTTGCCTCCTAAATGATGCTGATATTTGAACGGCTTAGAAAACTCACCCCGTTTAAAGTAGAGCTTGCTTTGGAAACTTCAACTCTCTGGTTGCTGAAGTCACATTCTAGGCTTTGATACTGATTTATTAGATTTGAAATTAGAGTATTGATTAAGTTGGCACAGTTTGCTTCAGAAAACACCTGCCCTTGGACCTGTGAAAAGAATGTATTTTTTTTTATAACCACCAAAAAATGGAACTGTGAAAACAGTATCCTAAACTGAAATAACATATATGACCACATTTCTTGAAATAGACGTTACCACTAAAAGACTACATACCTTTAGAAGAAAATGGGTCAAAAAGGTGTACACAATGTTGTTGTTAAGAAAGGTCCTTTCATCCATCAGAATACATTTTATATATTCTGCAAAAACTGGATCTTCACAGAGGAGCTTTACGCAGTTCTTTGACATTGCGGACTGGTGAAGAGAGAGAGAACACTGCAAAGTCATCACTGGACGTATGGCACTGCAGTAGCGCTGTCTGCAATGGCTGTCTCAGCTGCAGACATCTTACTAGACCTACTGATGTTCTTAATTCATACGAGACCGTTCTTCCTGATAAAAATACATCAGCTCTACCAGGTATCAGTAAATTGTACAAATTAACTATTGTCAACTATTACTTCACGGTTTCCTTTTACGAAATTTATGCCGTAGGAACGCCACTTTACCACGATCAGTACGGATCTGCAGGGCTGGTGTCTGTGAGCCAACTACAGGCTCCTCTCGCAGAGGTGCAGAGGCCCCTCCTTGCAGTGGGCACACGACGATACCCAGACTTGGAGATCTCCCAATTTTTATTTCATCATACCAGTGTTTATGCTACAGAAAAAGCTGGAAATTTAGAGGCAGGATGAAGTCATTTTTGGACACTGCACAGACTGCCATCCTGCCAATACTATGTGCTGCGCAGGACCTAGGGCGTACTGGGCTCAAATACAATTGGCCAGATTTTTACACCTAATTTAGCAGGTTTTAATCAGATGACAGGCAAAACAAGCAGAGGTATTTTTTATTCAAAATACTAGTATTTTGAATGATTAAACAATACCCACTAGTTAAAATTTACGGGTTAATCTCCGTTTCGCAGTTGTCGTGTTTTACCTGTATTTCTGTTCCATTAGTTCTCAAACCCACTGACTCTTACCTGAGTCTGACAAAGCTCAGTCCAAAGTTTGGGGAATAACGCGAGATGAAGTGGTAAACCTTCATATGCAACTAGGACACCTGAAATTTTATGAGAAAGTAAGTTATTATGTGAGAATTTTGTTGGAGATACTCACTTCCTGATAAAAGTAGTACCAAGGTGCGATATCATTTTATAAGACCACATTCTAAGTGTTTTTTAAAATCAGAAAGACCTGTCGTCTGCCAAGTTTTTACAGTACATTTAATAAATACATGTATCCCTTCAACGTTTCTGTGAAATGTAAAAAAACTAAAGAGCCGTCTCTAGTTATGGATTTCTAAGTAGGTTATTTTATTAGTCTTACGTTTTCAACTGGTCACTTAAAGGTTTTAAGTATCTTTTTTTTTTTAAAAAAAACAGCGTATCATTTTTAAAGGGTAATCTTCATTATTAACCCAAGCACCATCGTTACCCATTGACCATGAAAGAATTAAGGGATACTCTGAACAACAGCAGACGATGCACATTCCCAGCAGGCTTTACACTAACACAACCTACAGTAAATGTTAACGGTGCTGGAGGTACAATCAGAAGAGCCTGACAAGCAACAAGCACAATGGTGATTCAGGGGATCAAAAGAACATTCTACTATCATTGCTCTTTGGATAAAATTAATTTGCTATAGTTTTATTTGTCTAGAAGTGGTATTTAATGCTAGCTAGCCAGCTTCTGCAGGCAGACAAAACAAGAAAACAAGCGGGTATTTTCAGGAGGTGGTTCAATCTGCTTAAGATATTAAAGAATGAAGACATATTTCTCTTGGAAGGAATCAACATGTCTCCACTGACTACAGAGGAAAATCTGGCTATATGTCTAATTTTTAGACAACAGAGGTGAGATGGCCCCCAGTCTGTGTGCCCACGTAGTAACTATGTGTGACACTGAAGTTTGTGCATCTGCACCTACTCCCTGGGGAACTCAGCTTATGCTGGGGTCCGTGGTGGAAGACAAAATTAAAAAATGAACTCCACAATGCGCCTTTGGAGTAGCACGTGGACTTAATGGGGCAATTCAAGGCGGGATGCTCTCCTGCAGAATGGCTGGAGTAGTCAGACAGATAAAGCCACGGATGCCTCGTTCACACACCAAAAAAATAGGTTTACATTGTGACAGGAAGAAACCCAAATACTGGTGGGATCTACTGGCAAAGCTGAAACAAGTATCGCGTACAAACTACATGACTGAATAGTTATAAACTTAATTAAATGTTGTGATGGTTCCCCAAACTATGGAGTAAAATAAACCCAGGTTGGTAATAACAGAACCAGTGCCGGCAGTGGCTGTCTAGGTGGTCAGGCACGCTGCTGGGGCAGACTGCCAGTTCATGCCATCGGCAGAGATGCTGAGGATTCAGGAGCTGACCCAAAGCCATTTAAACTGCCAAACAACAACAACAGCAGCTTCAGTGAGTCCTGTATTAAACTCTAAACATGCAAGGAGACTGAACTCTCACTGGAGAGGCCTGAAGCGTGACAGTCATGTAGGTATGATAGCACTACATTCTACACATCATGCAGTTTTGTGGATAAAAATAATGTCCTGAATGATTAATGCAGCAGGTTTCACAAGCGCTGCTTTTTCTTAAAGATTCTGACTATAAAACTTAGTGGAGAAGCACTCACAGTTATCACAGAAAAAAAATCCTTAGGCTGTTTAACCTCCATACTTACTCATTTTAACTAAAGTTTCAGTAAACTTTTCACAGTTGATTGCAACTCGACATAGTAGATGGATGAACTGATGATAAGAAAAGAAGTAGTCTAGCAGCATACGATCGTAAACATCATCTTTGCCCTGAAGATTTAAGAGAGCTTCATTTAAACTACATAAGCCACCGGACAGCAACCAGATTTCCTAAGCATCCAGCTTACTGTTCCTGCACTGCTTGCCCAAAAGTGTTTCATCAAGTACTACAAGAAAACACAATGGGAATTTCCAGGTCTAACCCAGGGCAGCTGCGTCTCCTCACCCAGCCCTTGGCAAGACCAACAGCGAGATGGGAGGAGGGGTGGCAAATGCCATTCCCCCACCAGTAGGAACTTTTATTGTAGGACTCTGCATTGACAGACTGAGAAGACGCAAAGCTGCGCGAATACCCCATCTTGAAGATGACAAGAAAAGAACGCGATAATTTTAAGTCATATACAGATACCTAAATATATATATACGCTACTGCTTTTAAAATCAGAATTTGTCAGTTACCATCTCTAGAAACCAGAATTTTTTCAAGACTGAGCTTCACAAGCTTTCAAAGCAGTATTTTCAGGAGTGTCTCAAACCAAATGATAAATATATGCCAAGGGGGTTTTGTGCCAGTATTTTAATATCTTTTGGATGTATACACGTAAAATGGCATCAGCTTCTGTAGACCAGATAGCCAAAAGGGAATCTCAAAAACTCAAGCAAACAAACGCAATCTTATCAAAACAAATGAATGAAAAATAAGCATGCAAAACCACAAGGAAACATAATTGGGTATGTGGTTTTAGAGGCTTAAAAATCTCCTGGTTCCTAATATATATGAATGCATTATAAAGTGTAAAATACTGCGTCACGGAACATGACGACTTTTTAAGTTCAAATATTTACATTATTTACTGTCACATCCATTACCTCTGGATACATGATGGAAAAAAACACTACAGAAAATTTCTGGTTCTACACGTTTTTTTAAAAAAACCCTTTGGTTATAGAGTAAATTTGATGGTGCACAAATATACAAAGCATCATTTTGAAAGCTTTAAAAAAGAAGGGTTACTTACCCTACAGTAACCGTGCTTCTTCGAAATGTGTTGCCCACACAGATTCCCATCTACGTGCACATAGGCCCCATGTGCAGGAGATTGGATTCTTTCTGAATAGCAGTGTCCACTGGGGCTGTGCCTGCACCCAGTGTGTCCTTGCGACCACTGTACCTGAGGGCATAAGGGGTATGGCGGCTTCAACCACCACTCAATTCCTTCACCGATAAGAATCCCCTATGACAGGACTCGGAGTTAGCACAGGGGGACCACCACAGAATCTGTGTGGACAAAGCATCTTGAAGAACCACAGTTACTGTACAGCAAGTAACCAGTTTTCCTTCTTCAAATGATTGTCCATACATATTCCTTTTAGGGTGGGATTCACCTTACCTGACTTCAGCTATCTAAAATCTAGTCATTTCAGTATTCCCTGCAGTCAGTGGGGAGAGAGAGAGAGAGAGAGAGAGAGAGAGAGAGAGACTCCTCCAGAGGAAAAGCCACCTCATCCAGACTCAGCTGTCTAGGCCAGGAAGGAGGGCAACTATTTCTCTCCTTCTGAGGGTAACCATTCATTGCCATTAATCACAGAAAGAGCTGGACACTGACCTTTTAGATAGGTAAAGTTACGTGAGCTGAATCCCACCGTTGCTGCAACTGTAATAATGGGACGTGGCGAGTGACTAGGAAGTAGCCCCACCAAGGCTGGCATCCCATCAGGAAGCCCACAGAAGGGAAAGTACGAGACTTAAAGCCCTATACGATATTTCAGGTATTTTACCCAAACAAATAGTAGATTGTGCCTCAGTCCTGGTGGAATGGACTCTAATGAAACCTGGAGGATCTACTCAGCTGTCTGGTAATAAATCTTAACATACTTTGTAACCCATCTGGAAAATTCCTGGCAAGTTCCTGAATTTTCTTTATAAATGCCACAAACAGATTGGAAGATTATAAAAATGTGTGCTCTGTTTTTTCCTGAATACAAGGTTCAACCTCTTATCATGTCTGAAGTATGAAGCTGTGTATCACCAAGGGCAGGGAAATGGTGCTTCTGGAGTGCACATCTAGAATGGAGTATATGAGGACAACACATCTTGAAGAAGAATTATGCTTTGTTTACAAAGAAAAACGTAGATGCATTATGCTACTGGATTCTTATAATATTTTTATACAAAGGGAAAACCATAGAGAACTAGCGATTTATCAGACCACACATTTACGTACCTTGCTGGCTTCCACCATGGTAGGCAAGAGGCACATGTTAAGTTCAGGACGTGGAGGACGAATATTGCTTTTCCCCCCTATTAATTTCAAATTTTCCCGACATGGAAAATAAGGTCCAAGAGACACTGTAGTGTAAGTTAGGATAAAATAGGGATATATTAAAAAGGTCAATATTTTATATTAGCAAGGAACACAATACAGTAATAATAGTGTAAGAGAACTTCAAAATACGATCACTGAAATACTTACTTGGGATATTACTGTGGTGGTATGTACAATGATTGTGCTGTAGAAATGGAACCAGAGTATGTAGGAAATCATGCGGACTTAAAAGTACAAGCTCCTTGAGGACATCTACAAACAAAAAGTTGGTTTTGCTATTACACATTTTTATTTCTTAACAGCAAACAGTTTAACTTCAGGCTCATGCATTTTCAAACGCTCTTTCATACCACTTCTGCTCCACTTAGTGTGCACCACGGAGGTGGGCTCTACTGTGAATAACGCGTAAAGTGAACACCCCCGAATCAGTCGCAATTCCCTTCACCACTGCCACTAGGAGAAAACCTGCTCAGTGGTAGATCAACCACCAGTGAGAGGGTGCCAGCTTGCAGAAAGGAGAAGCTCAATGAAATTACCCTCTTTCTTTCTTCTTAAACAGATCAGGTTTGATGCCTGGAAAATGTCAACCAGCAGCAGTCAGGAGGACACTGAGAAAGGCACTCAAAATAAGGGGAGAACGCATACAAATCACACCAAAAATGGTAATTTGGACACAGTTCCTTCACACACAGTGTTCCTTCACAGTGCCTTCATCGGCATGCATTAAAAAAATGCAGATTATGTCCATTAAATATTTAAAAAAACTAAACTAGAAAATTTTTTTGAAATAGGTCTTCTAATGCAAAAGAGACACGATACATAATGTCTAGGCCTACAATTATAAAAGCAAATTGAATCCATTCAATTCTACAAGCTACTTAAGCTTTACATTCATTATTATACCTTACAGTAATGGATTACAAAAACAGACGCTAAAAGCTGTTACTCAGACTAACTAGGTCATTGTGCAACCTTCTGAGTGGAGCATTAGTTAGTATTTGAATTTTAAGATAAGATTTGGGATTTGATTCTAAACTCACTGACGCCTGAATTTAGGAGTTATTCCTTACACGTGCCCCTTGTCAGGTAGCAAGCCGGTTTCTCAAAGGGAATGCCGACTTTTTGTGCACAGAGTCTGCGTGCCTAGGGAAGTAGGAATATTAATTTTAACCTGACAAAAGCAGGATTATTTAGAATAGGAACAGTGGCAATGCTGGTGTATTGACAATGTTAATATAAACAACCCCAATCTACAGAGTATCTAGGAAGCATATACACTTGCAAAAATGGAATTTAAATTTCAAAGCAGGGAACTGTGCAGACCAGGTCCTTCCTGACTGCAGTTACACCACTGCGACTTACCAATACAAGCGTTTCTAAGTTCTGGAGGACTATAGGAATTTAGCAGAGTCAAGAGCTTATGGGCAAATTCAATTCGCTCCTGCCACTGAATGAGAGCTTGCTTCACATCTGCAAATGCAAAAACCATAGAAATCCATTAGGTTCATGTCTCAGAATCTCACTAAATAAAGCATAGAATTTTACTGCTGAAGAATCTTTTTCCTCTAGCATGATTTTAATCAATCTAGAACTCACTGGTCTACTGCTATTAAATTCACTTAATCTAGTTTTGTATTATGTCCATAAATAATCTAGTAAGTAACAATTTAATAAGTTAATAATGGTATCTCCTACTGTATGGGAAGTTTTTAAACACAGATAATAATCAAGATAAAATACTAGGTTTGGGGTCATGAAAATTAATACACAGACAACCAGCACGATCCTTGGAGGAGTTCCAAGCAAACCTTTTCTTTGAAGATACGGACGTGTTGACTTAAGAACCGAAAGGAAAATAGACAGAAGTTCTACCAGGTCTCCAGTCACATGGCAAGCTGTGGCCTCGTGGTACATCATGTGCAATGTGTTAAAGGACTATAAAGAATAAAAAGCCAAAACTTAACGGTGCCAAATTAACACACTTGTTTATCATTTCTATCTACCCTACAGATACCATTTTTACATTTATTTTATGCTCAAAAAAAGATGTATCAAAATATATGGCACTATATAATCACAAAATTACTCAAAGATAACCACATTTAAAAACAGAATAAATCTGCATACAAAATCAGTGTATTTACTATGAACAAGAATCTTTATAAAAAGGTGGGGGNAAAGGGACTGAAAGACAGAGGAAAGAGAGAGAACAAATGAACCACCAGATTTCTTCTATAACAACCAAATATAACTGTTGACCCGGATATCTAGTTCTGGTACCAATGAACAACCAGTAGTCTTGTATAGCAGGTTAAACTGAAACTTGCTTTTGGTCTTAAGGCTTAAAGTGAATCTTAAGGCTGATTTTTCTTCTTCTCACCTAACCCAAAAGCCAGAGTCATATTAAATTTTTCTCAAGTGCATGCCAGAGAGAAACCGAATTTGTAAATTTTATTACAACAATAACACCCTCTACAAGTAGCTACCACCCACCTCAACTCAAGAAATGAACATTCTTGTGAGCACATCCAATACAGCTTATCGACACAAACATTGAAAACAGCCTTAAGGTGTTTTCAAGGTAAAAGCTTTCTATTAGTGGCTTAATATAATTACAAAGTTTTCACACATAACGTTTATTGAAAAGTCAGTAAGCAAAGCATAATTTGAGACATGGCATTTTTTTGTATGTCTGTAATCCCAATCTTTCCGTGCCAACATGCGAAGTGGTATTAGAGATGCGTAGAGGCAGACATGGGCATGTGAATTTGGGGAAAAACCGTATGATTAATAGAGATGCTAGTAATTTTTCAAAATGCTGCTTAAGGACATATGCTACACGATTATACATCAGATGAATTACTTCTTTTATAACTAAAATGCCTTCTAGGCAGCTGTGATTTATAGAAATATTTGGAAGGAAAAGCAACTAATTTCTGAACTGCAAAATTCTAGCACAAGATGTATGAAAAGATAGTTAATCTACCGGGATATTTTAAAGACAAAGAAACGGTAATCTCATTCCCTATAATGCTTAATATGCCATTTTTATATTATTGTGAACACAAAAGACACATGGCCAACCCTGCTAAGCGGAAAACTTTTCTGGAAGTGACAACTCCTTGATGCAGTATTTTTCACCACACAGAACACTTCCAGTGAACAAGTGAAAATATAAGGCCTGGTAATTTCGAGCTGTAAAGCAGCTCAGCTAAAAGCTGAACAATAGTTTTATCTAACTTCTAGCAATGTTTTACATAGGATAAATTGCATCTTATAATAAACATTCTTTATTAACTTAATTATCCATTATTGGTATGGATCAGGGATAACTAGAGCTGCTAAACAAGTTCTTTTTATACATATGTATGTATGTATTTTATTCTACGTATGAGTTTCGTGTATGAGTAGTTACAGCTCAGTTCCTAACTTTTTAGCCCAAGATTACTGAATGTAAGCTAGATAACTAGAGCTAATCAGAAGGCTTACACTTATAACAAACTTGTGAAAACTCGATTTTCCAACAGTACTGCAGTATCTTAATTCTTATTTTTCTAACTGATTTTGTAATTTCAGCTTTTTCTATCACACTTTGTCCCAGAAAATACAAACTAGTGACATAAAAAAAAGTGAAGAGATTTTTTTTTGTATAAACCATATAAAAATGGGGTTGGAATCAACCTCAAAGCATCATCTAGTCTATCCATGTGCCTTAAGGCAGGCTAAATATCTTCATATCCTCAACAGATGTTTGCTCAAAGTCCTCCTGATGACTTCCATTTGTGCTGGCTGACACCTTCTGAAGCAACCTATTCCAATATCCCATTGACTGTCCAGCTACAACTGCCTCCTATCCACTTGTCTGGCACCATGGATTTTTACCAATTTATTATCCCTCCCTGAATACACCATTCTACATATGACAAGAAGGAATTGTATCTTATTTTTACACTTTCTCCAACACATCCAGACAATCTGGATTTTTCATTTTTGTTTCAAAAGGACCAAGTGTCCTTCCTCATTTTGCATTGCCAGTATATTTAATAAACACATGTTCTCGTCCATCAATTCAATAATGGAAGTGTTGAATAGAATCCAAGAGCTTACACCCATCCTAAGAAGGACAAAAGAAAAAAAAAAAAAAGACAAAAAAAGACAAACACTGTATGGCCCTTTTTTGGTCTTCTGGTATCTCACTCATCTTAAAAAAAGCAGCCACTAACAGTTCAGAGCTTTTTCAGTAACGTCTTTTAGGCTTTTCCTACATTATTGTAGGACAGTACAAGTGGATCTGTAGAGTGAAACCATTGGTGGGCAGGGGCTTGACATCCAACCTGTACCCATTTCAGGGCTGTGCTGTTTTTTTTTTCTCTTTACTTCTTTACTTTGAATTAACTCCGATCTGGTCTAATGGACCAAATATCCATTTACAACTGGAATATACTACATGTGCTCCAGAAATGCATCTTTAGGTTTAGTTTCATTGGAAAGAAAACTAGTTTCTGTGCTCTTAGACCACTCCTTCTTGGAAACAAAAGCACAATAGGTAGGAAAGATGGGGAGAATTACCTCGGAAGTGCCTCAAGAAGCATTTAGAAATATTAATCACAACTGCATCTGAGTACCCTTTATTTCTGTATTTTAACCTGTTGCCTTAACACTTCTTAACTAGTAATAATTGTGTGACTGTGGTCAGCCATTTACTCACCATCAACCTGTAATAAAGAAAATGACACCAAAAAAGCATAAACTCACTCTTCTCAACATAATCTGTCGGTAGTTTACCCTCTGTCTTAGAAACAGGCAAACATTTTCCTGATCTTTTTACTACTAAAGAAATCTTATTAAAGACGACAGGGGAAGTATCTAAGTGAAGAAAGCCAAGTCTGATTTCTTACGACATCTCGTTGCGAATTGCAACTTTTTTAGTAGACCTAATTCACTCTCCTTTATGAACCTCAGAGCAAGTGTATCTATCCTTGATCTATGAGATGACATCACCCTTTTATTTCTTCATCACCTTTTCTATTTAAACTACATCCTTTTCTAGTTATCCTACCAAACCACTCTTATGAACTAACCTGTTATCTTTTCTTTATCCTGTATTAAGATTTTGTATTGCCTGAAATTTACTCACCGAACCTCCCACATCAGTGTTTCGACATGCAAAATGTCTGGTCAATCTTTTTTTGTCCTTCCTGTGATCCTTAAGAATTTAAAGTTTTCCATGTATGCCAGTACTCAATCAACATATTTCTTATCTTTATGTTAAATGATACCATATTAAAATAATTTAAAGCAAACACATTGTCAGGAAGGAGGGGATGACTTGATAAGAATGTGAGGTGTTTATTATAATTAAATGACAAAGTATTTACCTCGGTCATCAGAATCAATCCTCTGTTAAACACAACAAGAAGTCTGTCTTCATCAGATTCTAATAATATTCTGAAGGCACTAGGAAAAAAATCCAGACATTGAGAACGCTGAAAAAAACACATAATCTTTTCATAATTCATACAAATGCTTAAAATTCTTATGCTCGTGATATACTTTGGAAAATAATCACAGAAGAACAAAGAAACCCTCAAAGAACATAATTATTCTCTTCATTTTTTCCCCGTTTTTTAATTTAAAAATACCTCTGATGTCAACTTCCTTTATGTTATCGAAAGTAATTTATAAACAACCTTTACAGAAATATTTCCCAAATAATGTCTGCAAAAATGCTAAAAACTGAGAAGAATAAAGTATGTCAAAAGACAGAAGTTTGTGCTTGTCAGATGATACATTTAAATAGATTCAGTTAAGCGTATGTTTGGACTTTTAAATGTATAAACACACTTCTATCCGAACATTTTATGCTTACAGCAGAACAGAAAATAAACAATGATCCATAACTAATGAAACATTCCTCTCAACATAGCAGTTTTTCCAGAGAATTTGGGAAAATGTGGTTGCGCGCTATTACAGATGACAGTATGTAATCCCTCTAAGTTACACAGGTCATTTTCCCTGTTTTCACAAGAGCATTTCAATGCATCAACAGTTGCATTTAAAACCCCAATACCTGACCTACATACACAGGCAATTTATAGTTATACTGAAAATACCTAAGCAAAGTTTCAGATGTACTAAGATAGACTAGAAATGAAAAACTATTTGAAGACACGATATAATAAAACTCTGTCCCACCGGCAAAATTCCTAAAAAGTATTTCTGCCCCAAAATAACACATGTCAAGAACAGCAGCCGAAATTACTGCTTTGCCAAGCTAGACTAAGCGCGGTAGGCAGAGAATGGAATTTCAGCTTAAATGCTGAATTAGAACATTGATGGATTTGTTTTTAGCTTTTTTTCAAGGGCTCTACCGATGCAATTTTGTCATAGTGTTTCTTTTTGAACCCTCACAATACACAACTTGGTTTACATCTGTTTATTGTAAAATATTTGCTTAGTTTTGGAATTTTCAGCTGATGAAACATTCTAAAATAAATTATATTCACTAACAATAGGGTTTGGGAAAAAAAGTTACAATTGCAACTTTCTGTTTGCTTACTTTTGAATAAAAAAATCCCCAAAACTTTTTCAAGAAAATATCAAAACAGCAACACTAATTTTTATTGTACTTCACCTATGGCAAAATATAGTGCTTATTCAAACAGGATTAGATTATTAAACTACAACTTCACTACTAACGTACCTTATTAAAGTAGTCCAACAAGACCGTCCGTCCAAGCAGCGCAGGTAACAGCTTATGGTTGTTTTCTTAAATTGCTTTATGTCTTCTATCTCTTCCTCTCTCATTTCTGGTCTCTGAGCTACAAACAGTTGCATGAGGTTAAACAGCTCTTCTACTGCCTAAAACACACAAAAATATTAAGTTAGAGTAATCTCTCTCAGTATGCTATGGTTTATTACTAAGTAATGCATAGAACAAACATACCCAAGCAAATTTAGATGAGAGTATTTTTAAACACCACAACAAAGTTATAAAATCAGCAGACAACATTTTAAACCTTAAATAATTAAACTAAACGGTTCTGAAAAACTAAAATTCTGATGTAGAAATGGTGGATACGTCTTACCTATCTTGAATGCAGTTTGCTTTTACCCTTTACTATTTACTGCATGGATTAGGACACAGATATTTGAGATAACCCTTCTGAACCTTAAAAATGGATGTTTTGATGCTTCCTAACAGCACAGCTCATTGCCACACATATATATACACACACATATATATATAGAAAAGAACTTGAAATCCTGATCCATGTGACCAAATTTCCTGTCTTTCCTTAAGGAATGTAGTAGGTCATCTACGTGGTACATGGGTATATGCATTCTCTGAGGATAATGTGATATTCTAAGTAACAGAATTCAGAAACCTGCTTGTGCTAAAACTCGCTGAAGAGCCATATGGATGGGAAACACTGAAGACAGTGGAGTAACTAAAGTCCCAAGCAAGACAAACTGAGACTTCTGAGGGGAGATGCAAACAACGAAAGCAGCAGGAATACTCCCAGGACTGTCAGAGTAGAAATTTACTCTGTGAGCTGAACTAGACAGAATTTCAACACAGAAGATTCCATGCATCCTTCTCTTCTACATAGCGAAAAAAATCTTTGTATTCTTTCTGTCCTTGTACACCTATAAAGGACCTCAAAGCAATATTCACTGAGTAATCACACAAAAATGCATATTTTTGCCTCTTAAAAACTATGCAAGCCTGTTTTTTCACCATTACACATGGACTATGTTAACTAGTATCAACTCTTTACTGCAAGTGTCATCATGTTGTGGAGACAGTGCAACAAGTCCCCATGTACCGATGTTTTGCAAAAGGTACACAAGCATTCCCAAGGCGAACATCCGGTCATGCTCCATTTGAATGCAGCAGGTTAAACCTTGTCCCTGTTCCAGAAACTGAAAGCAAAGAAGGAACTCACTAGGAATTTCTCCAACTTAGTGTGTTAGAATGTAATGCGCTTTCTTGAGGCCACCATTAAAGGCTATTTCTTGTTTCTTACAACTAGACTGGTGTACAAAATATTGAAGAACAGTGGAAACACCAGTGTCTGCTCCCAGGAAAAAACTCTCTAACTGCTACACAGCAAGGAAGAAAATCCAAAACAATCCCCCCATAAACTACAGTGATTTGATCTAAATGCATTATTAGTTACTTATAGCAGGAAATCAAAACCTAATACTTTCACCGCTGGATACATTAAATAAGTCTTTTCATATCCTTCATTAAAAGAGATGTTCCGTAAGAGAGAAAATACTAACAATGAAATGGTATTTTTTAGTATCGATCTACTTACTCCTGGGTACTGACTGGCATGTGGCGTGAGATTCTTGAAGGCCCACTGGATATTCTGGTGAGAAGCCAACTGCCTGGTGAACGCAGGGGACTGCTCACAGCAGAGGCGCAGGATGCCATAGTAGGCAGGCAGCATCCCGCGGTTAAAGAGCACCACATCCTGATCATCATGGTCTGCGAGGATGTAATTGAAGGCAATGTTCTTCGTCACCACGGGATTCTGTACAATAAGGCGTACGTTCTCCGGACAGTCGACACACACATTATACCAAAAAGACAGCAAAGCCTGTTTGTTGTGGTTGGTGGCTATAGCCGGCTCAGAAAGTTTAGGCTGGAAAAGGTTCCATAAGTCCATGAAGTAAGTAGAAAACATGAGTTTCTCAGTTTTTGAGATCAAACAGTATGTCATGAAACTGAAGTAGGGCACAAGTTTTGTAGTGCCATGAACAGCAGCATCAACATATAGCTTAGCTCTTGAAAGAAGGCCAAGAAGCACATTATAGACTTGATGAAGAACTACTGTAGTATCTGGACTGAGAGGCAGATCACGTGTAGGGATGTGCAAAGAGCGAGTTGATCGGAACATCTGACGGAAGGAATTGCTTGGAATAAGCGACACCAAGAGATAGGCTGCGGCTTCAAACAAAAACAAATCTGTTACACCTTTGAAAAATGACACACATGCTTAACAGTCATTTAATCAGAAGTTAAACAACATCGTGTGCTCCGTTTACCAATTTCAAACCATTTTACTGAATCTGGTATTACTATATTCACGCTGAAGATGGAAAAAAAAAACCCAAGTAGATAAGACTAGCACCTTAAAAGTGGCGTTGAGATTTGATTTACGGCCTCTTCACCCCATATTCCTGTCTGCTGCTTGGTTCTAACTATTTTAACACAATGTAGTTAAACACTTAGCTAAGTTTTAACAACACAGAAATACAAACCCGGATGCCTTCTATGACTAAATTGTGTACTGCTTGATCAAGATGTCATTACCTCTTCTTGTTCCTGGCAGAACAAACTAGAGAGCCAGGACACCCTGGAGTTAGGGAGATGCACAGGCGGCTTCTCCTTGACCCACAGGTTCTAAGGGCTCAACTAAAGATTACCCTGTGATGGGTGAAAGAAGAACACGTACTGCTCCTACAACTATGTGATGGAAACTATTGAGAACCTCTTGAATTATTTTTGGTTTTTTTTGATTTTCCTGGATCTTGTAGATTAACCACATAAGATAAAGAACCTACTAATGTATTATTCAAGTTACAAAATGAAATCATGGTTTTCATTAAAAACAGGTAGCATGTCTTAATAAGGCACAACAGTTGTATTAATATTTTAAAATACAGCAATCCTAAAACAACTGGAAAAGGAAGAAAAGACGAGTACAAAAGTATGTATTTAATTTGTGACAGGAATACCACATGCATAGTAACTTGCTACAACAGAAGAATAGTTTTCTTCAACTTAAATTAACTTACAAGTTCTCACTCTAGGGTAGTTGTGTGCCAGAAGAAAACGTTCAACCCAGTTTTCCATATTTTGCAGCACCCAGCTGTGAGCTAGTTTGTTTCGAGGTGTTTGTACAGCCAGCCAATCCAGGCACTGAGATGGGTTGTATTCAATGACCTGAAAGAAGAGTGGAAAAATCAAAAAGAATGTATTAACCTTGATACTGTGATAAATAAATAAATTGTAAACTTTGATTACAATTTTCTGTCTGGAGCCTAAATACTTATCACAATACTATGTACTGATTATATTAAAAAACCCTAAAAAATAACTCTTAAAGACTTTCAAAATATTTTTTCAAAATCACATAGGGCTATCAAAGCACCTACAAGACTGAGGTGCTCTGGCAGGCAAAGAAAATCCTTATTAAAATTTCACTGGTTTGTGCTTCTGAATCTTGTTCAGAGCTTCTGAAAGTTCAATCTAAGTCCAGGAAGATACTCTACATAGCCTTTCTGCATATTTTGAAATCCTTAAAAGTTGAAACGCTAAGGACTTAGAAAACTGAACAAGCTTGTCTTTATAAACAAATAAATATACATTTTTTTAAATAGCTAACACAAAACCTTAACACCGAATCAGTATTTTTATACAAGTTATATCAAAAGAACGTAAATGGCATGCAAATATGTTCATACAGCTTCATGCCGAGGATAGCTATTATGTTTTTTATGAATATGCGATTTCAAGGAATAAATTCACCCAGTGCTTTTCAAAGGTAATGAAAAGACTGTGGAGTGCTGTTGTACAGTTATCAAAGCCATACAGATAATAAGGAGATAACGCAGCTTCCTGTGCCTTTCTGGTTTTGTGTAGTTAAAAATTGGTTGACGTATTATTAGGCCAATAAGTGGAGTTCACTCATTTGCTAGTTTTTAAAAATTGTTTTCATTTTATCTTGAGGTCCAGGTGCCCAGACAAGGAAAAAGGAACTCTACATATTTAAGGAACCACAGGCAGTAACTGAATTGCTGAAGCTGTTCCCAACTACTCTAATCCTCCTGAAGAATATGAGCGGCTGACATTACCAAACCTCTGCTTATAAAATTTTAATCTCCATTTAAAAATAAACACATTAAGAACAATCTCCTCCCTTTTTTTAGAAAGGACAAATTGATCTGTCAAGTTTCCTTTGTAATAGCTGGAGGATATCTTCAAGAAAGAGATTATTGCTGTTCACTGTCTTCATCGCTCAACCACTTTTTAACGACTTCTAGAAACTGGAGTGGCTGCAAAAGTAGCTTCTGCACCCTAAATTGTCTGTCTATGCATTAGCCACTGGGCCTTTCACCCCTGCCTACACAACTTATATCTCTAGACCTGTATCAACAAGGTAAGGATAAGAACACTGGCAACACCAGAGACTGAACCGATGACTTCTACTGCTAAAAGCCTGGCTTTCCAACAGAGACCTGTCACCAACTTGCCTCCTCTGCAGGTTCAGTTTGTGCACTGAGAATAAGCAGGGAAATAAAAAAGAGGATTGCTTAACAAATTACATAACATAAACTTTGTGGCTACTGTCTGAAGCACACAGCACATGTTCTTCATGCCACAACTTGGATATTAGCAAAAACTCTTGGAAAGGTTTCCTTAATGCTGAAAGAAATTCATAAACCTACTGCTTCCCTGTATACAGAAAGCAGCTAGATGTAATTCTTGACCTTGAGATCTGCTGTTTGAACTCTTCTTACCTGAGGTACAGCAGTTAAAGCTAATTTGTATTCAGACCAGACACCTAACAAACACTTGGTATACACTTTCCCAGACTACTTAGTGGTTTCTATCCTATAGCTGCTCCTAACCACGCGTAAAATACTTTTGATCAGGAATCCACAATCTATCCCATAGCACTTCACACAGGTTTGTGTTTTACCAGAGGTCTCAACTCTGCACAGTAATAAAACCCCACTCCCACTTTTTAAAGAGTATTAAAAGGAATGAATGTTCAACAGCTTGTCCTCAGCAGTCTTCAGGCGGGACACACTGTTCTCAGACAGTAACAAAGACAGTAAATTGTGCTGGGAACTCAAAAGAGCAGCTAGTTGAAGTAGCCTTAACTCCCAATCTATTTCTCAGATCAAGGAATTTATCCCTGTGCCAACTTCGTGAAAAAGTCTCTTTCTTGCTTTAGAAATGCAAGCAAGAATGGTCCTGCACCACAGCAATTATTCACTAGATTCAATTTAACACTATTTTATGAGTTTAAAAAGTTAATGAGTATTTTACAGAGAACAAAAAATGTCAAACTACTTTTAAAAGAACCAGTACATAATGGATCAAAAAAACCCCACCAAACTACCCAACAAAGGATGGACCTTGAAAAATTTTACAGTCCTTACAAAAGGATAACTGAGAAAAATAAGTGGAATTTCCCTAAAGAAGCATTCTAGACTCTTACTATGAATCATTAATTTCTCATTAAACTGAAATTTAAAGTTTAACTGAAATGCCAGTTAACCAGAATGCTGTTAAATTAACATTAAAAATTAGAGTAGTACTTTTAAATGTCTATTAGCTGTTGCTGTTTATTTGGAAGAGAAATGGTCATAAAAAAAAATATTGATGCAGCAAGGATGATGATGAAATGTAAAAACCTTTTCATAGACATAAAAGAACAAACAAGAGAAAGACAATTTAGCTTCTGTTTTCTTTTACATGTTGTACCTCCCATATCCTCTGCAGAATGTAAGAAGCAAAGGGTGGCATTCCTGGAGGTCCACCAGCAAATTCCATTAGCATGGTCAGCAATTTGAAAAAAGGATTGGCTGCCTGTAATGTACAAAAATAAAAATATCCATTTTGATCTATTTCATTTCATCCACTAATTTTTTTAGAGACTTTAAAACAAACGCCAAACATCTGCATAAAAATATATTTCTGTGAACTTCTGACATGAACATTTATATTACTTTTAATCCCTTATTATTTAATCTGTAAATAATCCACCTATATATACACCTTAATTCTACTGTATCCATGCATGGATACAGTAGAATTAAGCCACTTTTTATAGCTAGTGCTAACATGATCATACTAGATAGGATCAATTTAATAGAAGTATATAGTTCCAAGGAAATAACAGTAACGTCGTCTGAGACAGTCAGACAGTATTCTGAACAAAGGGGGGAAAACTGCTGTACAGTCTTGAAGAATTCACCAATTTATCCTGTTTTACATATATAGCAGATTTTGCTATCTCAGAGAAGCTATTATTTTTATGTATTCCGTAACACGTAATATGGATCCTGTCAAGTTTATCGAAAAGCAGCACATTTTGAGGGTTTACACTGATCACTATTATTGGCATACTGTTTTCCTCTGAAATCGCCAACATTTCTACTCTAACATGTTGGCCCTAATATGATTTTCTTTTTAAGTTTGCTAAGACTCACTCAGCTTTTAACAATGCTTTAATACAGTGGTTACTATTTTTATTATGTATTTTGCACCTCACCAAAAATGTCTCTGGTGCATGTGTATATGTGTAAAGCAAAAAAGCATAAAAATGTAGCAAATGTTAGCATGACAGGAGGGAAGTAGACTGTCATCTGATAGTGCCCATTCTATCACACAAAGCAAAGCTGTCATGAGAATGATTTAGTATGTGCTTCTTTTCCAACCACGATCATGTCTCCTCTGCTTGACGTGCCCTCAATTTTTCCTGATTATTTTTTCTTTTCTGACAGAAGCATACAAGAACGTCCTTGTGCAAGCATACATTTCTCCACTCTATCTATTTTTCACGTGGAATACATCTGGAACTCTGGACTTTTGTTATTACCAGGGCAGGAATTTATTCTGAGAAATGTGTTTGCATGCACAGAACTGCAAAATACTGCCCCAAAACTTGAACAACCAGACGATAATTACATATCTCCACTTATTCTAGCATGCATACTTTATTGTTATCAATTTTTTTTTTTAAAATTCATATAGGTGGAGAATCTAGAAATACGTTATTGGGCTTTGAATAAAACTTTCATCTTAAACTGCATACCAGATTTCTGCTTTAGAAAGCTTACTATACAGTGCAGTTAGACTTCATCTAATGTCACAAAAACTTCCATGGATCATCTTCCATGCAAGACTTTTGATTAGCAAAGGATTATTTAAGTAATTTTCAACATTAAAATATTAATACAAAATATTTAATATATAGGTAGTATGTTTACATACCTCAGGAGTCAACTTTGCTATAGATGTGAAAAGCATGGACACAATCTTAAAAACAAAACAAACAAAACTCACTTAGACTTGTGTTTATTCAGTTGAAGTAATAAAAATCACCCCATTATACTTATTAGATAAGATTTGCAACAAATAGCTATAGTTTCTGATACTTACATGTTCTGCAAGTCGATTATTGTACCGACACAAACTGAAAATGAGATTGCAAGTTTGCCTGATGTTGATACCATCACGGATATGTTGAAACAAAAAAGGAAAACCCTGCAACAAATAGTAATATATTAGTACACTGTCTACAATTACATACGTACACACACTTGCTTTTTTTTTTTGAGGCTTATACAGCCATATTTAAGTGAATTACCTTTCCTCCTGTTAATGCTGCCATGTCGTTTTGTGACAAAGTCAAATGCCTAAAATGCAAAAAAAACTTTATCATTTTACTTCAGAGATTATTAAGTAAGGTTAAGGGGAAATACAGCACTGTGAGTGTTAGTTTATATTCTTCAGTATCACAATATACAAGAGGAAATAAAGGTATTGACCTAAAACGGAACAAAAATAATAAATATTCGTACTTAGACCAAATAAAAAGAGAAATCCAAATGTGGGCAACTGAATGTGTACAAGGATTTCCCACATATTCTATTTGGTCAACAATGACAAAACATTTATGTTTGAAAAGGTTAAAAATATAATTAGCCCATACACAAGCTCATTCATGCTGTTAAAAAAGCCCACCAAAAAAAAAAAAAGAAAAAACAAACCCATAAAATCTCTAATTCCTTTCTGAACTAGTTCAGATCAGAATTTACTTTGGTTTTTCGGAAGCTCTTGCCTTTCTGAGCGAGACTGTTCAACTAGAAGAGCAATCAAGGCAATCATCTTTTCAAGTGCAGCAGGCCTGTATTTTTCTTCTGCTAAAGAAAGTATATCTTCCTCTTCCTCCTCTTCCTCCCCTTCTTCCTCAGAAAGTACTTCAACCTGTGGCTTGAAGGGGGGAAAAAAAAAAGATAACTTCAATGTGGACATTTTGAGCCTTAATTGCAAGGAGCCAGTACATGGTTTTGCGTATATTCTCTCCTTTTATTCAAAACAACTTAATAAAGTTGCATGAATCAAACCAGGCAAATCACTTGATTTTCATGTTGAAGCTTAAACTAAATTCTATTTACAAATGCAAAAGCTAGGTTGGTTGAAGCCACTACACAGCCTGATACGGTGGTCTATTTAATTAGAAAAGCAAGTAAATTTAAAAGCTTAAGTTGTACAATAGGAGTTAGCAATCGTTACCATTAATAGCATGACAAGGTCAAGTTTATAGGCTTCTACTTAGTACCTATTTCTATACTACATAGAAATAGCCCATTCAGTATCTTTTTAAATATTATATTCACTTAAACATTGAAAAAAATTGCATGAGTGAAGCAATTTTAATTTAACAGCTGAAAGACTGAAGGACACAGCACTAATGATCACGTACGTAAAATATGAAAGACTATTTCTTGTTATACAAGATATTCAAACTTACATTTTCAGGTCCTTTAGTTCCCATGTAGAAATGGACCATTGTAGATATAGCTTGCAGTGAAAGTAAGAACTGGCTCTGAAATACACAGATATTGAATTATTTGAAAATACATACATGCCTATACATGCTTAATTCCCAAAACTACAAGGCTATACTCACTTCCTCTTCTCCCATTTTAGCAAATTCGTAAAGGAAGGCAAAGTATTCTGTGAGATGTTTACTGTGAGGCTTAACACCATGCTCCATAATTGACAAGAGTGTCTTCACAAAGCGTGTTACACAAGAGCGACTGCCGATGTCTTCCACAGGACCATCCATGTCATCCGAACTGAAAACAAAATCCAATTTAGCATTTCACACAATACATGGAACAAAATCATCCTGAACCGGGGGGGTGGGTGTCAGAAAAACTTAGTTTTCTCCTCTGTCCTACTCTCATACTCAGATCTCTAACACTTTCTCTTATGCCAAGTACAGCCTAGATAACAACATGGCTTAAAGTAAGGTAGCATCTGTCACTCAAAATGTTGAAAGGTTAATAAAATCAGTATTCTCAGTCAGGAAAATAATTCTTGAAAAAACAGTATTAGGGGATCTCCTACTTAAAATCATCTTCTTAGGGGATTGGAACATCTTTCATATGAGGAGAGGCTGAGGGATTTGGGTCTCTTTAGTCTGGAGAAAAGAAGATTGAGGGGGGATCTTGTTAATGCTNATCTTAACACGAGGAGGAACTTCTTTACTTTGAGGGTGGTGGAGCACTGGAACAGGCTGCCCAGAGAGGTTGTGGAGTCTCCCACTCTGGAGACATTCAAAACCCGCCTGGACGCTGTCCTGTGCAACCTGTTGTAGGTGACCCTGCTCTGGCGGGGGGGTTGGACTAGATGATCTCCAGAGGTCCCTTCCAACCCTGACGATTCTGTGATTCTGTGATTCTTGATTTGCATGTCAAATTTCCTGAGTTTCAGGAAAAAATGCTGTTATAGCTAATTTTACTGTGGAACTAAGGAAAGGCAGTCTGCTAAACACAATACACAGGATCCTGACAAGGCAGAAAACATGCACTTTCAACCTTACTCATCTACTGAAAGTTGGATCTCATCACTGAACAAAACAAGTGACAGAGTCTTTTAAAGTAAGGCTTCCAGAGAAAATTAAATTCTATGTTTTGTCACAAAAAATGTATCTTTATGTCCTGAATTTTGTTATGGCAGCATAGTTATTACAAACTTTGCCATTTTTGCTCTGGAAAAAAGGATCAGAAGCTGAACCCAAGAGATGAAAGAAAAACCACTTTTTTTCTTCGTCTCATTATGTACCAAAATGAATAAGTATTTTGTAACTGGAGACAAAGTGACAGTTCTCTTGATAATTAGCAGAACAAAATAGAATCCAATAGTTTTTTACCTACTTTTTGACAAAAACTGTGATTTAGCTATATGACACAGGACTACTCATCTCCAACCTCTTTTACTGGATGTACAAATTAAAATTTGCACCTATAGGCCTCTGGATCCAATTTACAATCGGATTCTCATGTATAAGTAGTGAGATTTACACTTGCAGCATATTACTGGCAGTGAAAAGAAAGACTATGCTGAAAATCTAGTCTAAGGGAACAAATGTTTCAAAGAATGTATCATTAGACACTGGCTTTTCCAACCGCAATAATATTTTTTAAATAAATCAGAGCACTTTGGGTAGAATAATAAAGAACGATTAAAAACAGTACAATTTTAGGTTTACAAGACCATTTTGAATAATTCATTAAACAGAAGTGGTTGCTGTAACACATGTAATAGGTAGAAGTTTTCAGGTGTTGTTATTTTACCAGTCTTCCATTCCTGGCTGGAGATAAAGATGTGCATGCACTGGCCTCAGTCTCTGTATCACATGAATACACAAACGCTGGAACATCTGCAAATGCAGAAGTAAATGAACTCCACATGTTCATTCTTTTACATATATGTCAATACACATTTTCTAAGCAAAGAATATTCTGTCTCCAAGTACCACTTCCAGCTCTACGTGATTCAAAGTTAAAGCTGAGATTGAGACGCCCACATTCCATTTCTTGGTGTACTGACACATCGTATTTTAACGGAGTAGTCAAATCTGGATTTTATAAACCAATCTGATGGAGCAACCCTAAAAAAAGTTTTTAATATTGGTGTGCACTGCATATTACTTAAACATGACTTAAGACTGCTTAAGACATGATTTTTTCTTCTATTTTCTGAAATGTTTAGAAATTTTTGGCAAGTTTTTCTTATTTGGCCCCTGGCTATAAGAATTTATGTCAAAATTTTAAGGAAATTCCTTCCAGTAATTTTTCATTTGTAAAACATTCATCAAGGATTAGAGCTTTGCCTAAGATCTTGCATAGTTTTGCCATGAAATATATTCCTTTAATGATGTGTTGCATACAGGAACTATGTGTGGTTCTATATGGAAATATTAATTTAATAATCAGAAACCCAATTGAAGAGTTCAGTTGAGATAAAGTAATTGCTAAAGTTTTTACCTAAACGGCTTGCAAAGAAAGTATATTTATAAGTGAGACTGTTAATAATATTTGTATTTGTGAATATGCAAATGCTACTAAAATAGTTTTTTTTTTTAATTTTAAAAATTTCCAGAAAAGGGTATTAACAAAACTTTGTGGTGTAATATTATAAAATTAAATCTACCCACAAAAACCAAATGCAGAATTTCAGAATTGAAGCTTTAAGGAGTACTGAATGTACATAATTTATTCTTCTTTATTTTCTGAATGTGTATCTTGATGAGTTATTGTTGAACTAGCTAAAAATCCTCGCCATTTTTTATGTAAAGTGTTCAAATTTGTAGAGATAATAAGGGAGTTGGAGAAACCTTAGTTTGCATCTATTGAGACATTTTGTGATCCTAACTGTACAACTATGGCACTATATTAATATCGATTTTGTTTCAAGCAACAATGATGTTCCCATGGCCAAATATATTCTCTAAATCATATGCAAGAATAGAAAAGATGATGACAATTAGAGATATTAATAAAAATATTCAGAATCATTGTATGTGTCATAATAATTGTCCATTTCTGAGAATGGGTCAAGTAGTCACCTGACTTATAAAGGAACATTTTTTCTTACCTGTCTCACAATCTGATTGGGACACTTTATTAGAATCTGCATTGGCCACCAATCATCATCAGCCATACGATCCAAAAACCACTGCAGAAGATACATACTTTGTTAGTTTTGTTCCAAACTTGTTCTAGTCCAATCTTCTTTTTGCATGATATTAAAGTCTGAAGAGAAATTGATGTTACTATTATTAAGGAATAAGCAAGTTTTAATCCAAGGGAAATCTAAATGTCTTCTGTGCACGAGAAGAAAGTAACAAAGATCAACAGCAGTAAACATCAAGATAAATTTATATCCAGTATCTTCTCATCCCTGTGTTCTGCATGCCATTATAATCAACTATCTGGAAGGACACGCTTCTCCTGAAAAGTGATGTCAACAGAATAAAAAATGATGCTTACAATGAAGCATAAGCTGAAGAGCCTTGTAGAATAAGGATAGGCTTAAACAAGAATGCAGTTCCTGAATTAGATCCCTTTTGCATGTTAACATGTGGAAAAGCCTTACTACCTCCAGAGTCAGAAAAGGTATAGAAAATAACAGAAATTCATACAAAGTTTGACTTGGCAAATAATACAGCTGAGTACCCTGACTCCCAGAATTTTGTCTTCCTCACAAGGAAAGACAGTTTAAAAATAAAGAATCCAAGTTGTTCTTTGTCTTATTTTAATTGTACCTGAGTATTCTTTACTATATTAAATGTCTTCACTCATTTTAAGCATCTTAGGACTACACCTTACTACTGTTAACCGCATCACCCAAATACTGAATGTTACATAACAATTTAACAACCTAGAATGAATTTATAAAAAAACAATGATTTTAATTCATTTCTACTAAATAAGGTCTCAAGCAGGATACAGTACATATTGGGCTCCTTGTACATTTAAACTATCACAGAAAGTCTATCACAAAATTTTCTTCAGTATCTCAAAATTGTTTTCACCAACACCACAGTGAATTCTTTGTCTATGGTTTCTCAGTCCCTTTTCTACTTTGTCCCAGACACTCTTTCAGGCAGCACCCTGAAAAGTTTTATATAAAAACATTCCTCCATTTTCTCCTTCTTCTAGGAGTTTTCAGTCTGCCTACACATGGGGTTCAAGATCCAGAGCTTCACAAACAAGGCGCTGTATGAATTTGTTTTCAGCTAAGTCTGACATTAGCTGTTCTTATTCCCTTTCTAAGCCTCTTCATTGCACCTCAGCCTTTTATCTCACTGCCCACTTCCCTTGGGTTCAACTCCAGTCCCTGCCATTCTAGTCCTTAAACATTAGTCTGTCTTTCCATTTCTCTTGTGTGATTTCATTTAAACACCTCTTAAATGACACAAATCAGTATGTAATAATCAATCAAATAAAGAGGTTGTGACACTGTGTCTCTCTTATTCCAGTGACAAAATGATTTTGACCTGTGGTCTCACCATAAGTTTCTGAAAATAAAAGTCACGTCATTCCCCAGAATCTGCAGTAATCAGAGAGGATTAATTTAATCTCATAGTGCACAAATATACCAAATACAGTAGTTCATAGTCCAGAATATTCCAGGGATACGAACCTCCAGGAAAGTTAAACAATATATAGAAAGTTGGTTTGTACTTTGCTGAGTTCCTAAGTCACTTACTTCACAAGCTGCCTGACTGTTATTAAACTGTTTTGTTAACAGTTCAATCCACTGAAGCATTGTAGGCTGTAAAAAGAAATACAGAAAAAACTTTAACGTAAAATAATAAATTGCAACTTAATCTTTAAACATTTCTAAACAGTCAGTTAGGACAACAAATTTTAAGAATGTAGTTATAAACACTGAATGCTTTATAAACTAGTAATAAGTTGCACCTACACAAAAATAACAGTACATACATTGAAACTAATGCAAGTTACATGTAACGTGTAGTAGCTATTCATGTCCTTCTGTCCAATTGCACTTGCAGTGATAGTCTTACTAATCCCAGACAATTTAGAATTAGTAGCATTAGGCCAACACAGATGAGAGAGTAAAATCTGGGCGAGAATAAAGATGGTTCAGATCGAAATACTAGCATGAACAACAAGAAAGTTCTATCTTAAAAATTCATGAGCTCAACTGTTGCTCAATGGTAAACAATCCTCTCCACATCAGACTTTAGCAAGTGCTTGTTAAGATCTGAATCATCCCGGAATTTTCAAATGAAATGAACACCAGATGCGTTGTTCCTGACGCTTTGCTAAAGCAAGGTAAGCTAAAACCAGAACCCACATTTTTTCCATTGTGCAGTGCTTACTATGAATGTTTTAAATGACAGCCTTTAACCATAAACTTTGTATCATCTATGGTACTTATTACATCTCAAAATCACACTTTTAAAATGAAAAAGTACAGACATACTTTTAACTATATTCATGCAGCTACTTCATGAGAATTTACAAGTAAATAGAATACCTTTTCCTTTGAATGAATAAATGTCTCTAGTACAAAGGAAGTGCTTAACTGGAAAAAAAAATAGTTGTACCATTAATTATAGAATGTCTGAATTAAAATGTAAACTATGTAAAATTTAAAATAAGCATGATATACTTTTGAACTACGTACCTTTGCTGTCATCAGGGAAACGGCTTTTGGATCTGGTAGTGTGCTTGGGATGCTACTACACAACTGCCACATAAACCTAGAGTCAGTAATTTTATTTGTTAATTAAAATAAATAATGAAAATCTGCAAGAAGAAAAGAAGCATTATTACATTTTTTAAGAAGAACTTACCCAAAGTATGTATGTTCAAAAATGTTCTTGTCTTGAAGAAACTGCATGTTATCATGCCATATCCACTGAAGAAAAAATGCTAACATCAGATACAAGAAAGCAGTTTATTTCACTACATAAGCATGATTTTAAGAATATTTAAACGCCTGCCACGGCTAAGAAAGCAAAAATTTTTCTTATGAAAAATTGCTTCTGGAAACATTTTCTTTATTTTGAAGGACTGGCTTAAAGTTACTTTATTCATACTATAGTGAACATTAGTTTTGCCTGCCATACAACTGCAGAACAGAGCTCAGAACCTTCTCTTCTTTTTGTGATCTCATTTTTACAACTTAATTACATTTTTAGGCTGAAATTTTGAGAAAGGTAAAGAACCACAGTTTAAGACCATATTTTGACGTCTGTGACAGTGTAATAACTTAGAACCCCCCAAAACTCTCTAAACACATAGTTTCACTGAGATCAGTTAAGACTATCCAGCAGCCTAGCTAGGGATGTCTAAAGGCTGAAGTTCTGACCCAAAGCCTGATGAGTTCGGTGAACTTTTGATAAATTCTTAAAGAGTAAGATTTGACTCTCCATCATTAACCGGAAAAGGATTTCATGCCAGGTCCCCCTGTTCCTCTCTCCAAAATGACGTTTTTGACCAAATCTGTTTGTAGTGTTTTTCACATAAAAACAGTTTAAAAGTTTGATTCTCATAAAATTTACTCTTATTTTTAAGACTGAGAAGGATAAAAAGCACGACTTGATTTGCTGGCTAGAGATGAAAAGTCCTTTTAAATTAAGAACCTAACATGTGATAGATGATAAAGCAATACTTCTGGCCAGAGGGAGCAGGGAAACTGGCTTTTCAAGAGATAAAAAGGGAGAAGAACGGCTTACAAATCCCGTAATTGTGGATATATCTAGCACAGTGAGATCCCTAGTGAAATACTCTGCTCCCATATGCTGCCTTTTCCAGTTCCACAGGCCATATATGGCTTAAATAGCATCTTTACGTAAATAGCCAGGTATCCTAAGAACAGCCCTCAATCACTGAGGAGAACAAGCAGGCTTAGCTGTTACTGTGTTTTGTTTCCCCCACCCCTTTCACTAACATCTGGGCTACTCTATGGATATGGGGAGGAAGGGATCCTTTTCCGACTGATGCTCCTCATCATAAAAAGCACGAATAGTCACAGATCAATACTGCTTTCACATAGAATTTCACAACCCACTAGCAAAAGTGCAAAGAAACAGCTGGAACTATTCTCTTATTCTGTCCCCCCTCAAAGCAATAAGTTGTTGAGGAACTGAAGGATGAAAAGGATGGTGCAACTGTTCAGAAAAATGTTGATAAGCACTCAAAAAAACCAAACCAAGAGCGTTCTACCATTTTTTACAAATATAAAACAGATTGATTCAGATATCCGAATTAAAAGATACAGGACAGAATGAGAAAACACCTAAAATTTATGTATTGTGGAAATCTTAATTTACTTCCTATCAAACAACATTCTTCTAAGGAAGATGGCTAAATGAAAGGACTGTCATCTTATTGATTTAAATTTTGCTTTCCTATGTTTATTCTGATTCCTGATTTGTTTAGGATTTCCTATAGTATTTTAAAATTGGTGTTAAAACAAATCAACTTGTACCTCCAGCAATTCTGATGAAACATCAAATTTGTAGTCTTTGCCATTTTCCTCCTCTGGTTCCATCCGTTTATAAAACAGCATGTAAGCACTGTGCGTCTTTAAGAAAAAAACATCTGTATAATTTTTGCTTTGAGAGATAAATCATGAAAGTAGAAATAAAATCATATAATAATTGTTTGGAAGAGAAATACCTTTTCAAAGGAGAAGTCCATAAATTTATCAGTAACAGAATCATAAGTTTTTGTCTGTCAAGAAGAAAGTAAAACCATTAATTACAAGCTTTTTTAATGGCCTGGTTATTGACAGTTTGAGGTAAATGTGCAAGCAAACTATTTCAAGTTGTTTGCAGAGAGGCTGCTGAGAATTTATTTCTTGCTCAAAGTAGTTGTCTTTATTTTTTTCTTCTACAGTGGCCTATTCTGATTTTTCAAAGTTGCTATGCAATATTGTGACCTATAGCTCATCCAATTTCCTGTCTCATCCATCTCATTGACACCTCTTCTTTTTAGGCACCTAAAGGTATTTTATCCATTTGCCAAACAAAATCTGGTTTTGCACATTCTTGTTATCAGATGAGAATTTTTCTTATTCACAGTACTGGTTTAGTAAGATAATGCATTATTAATACTGTGTTTTATATGATGATATGTAATTATATAAAAAAAAAATCAATTTAAGCATAACCTAAGAATGTTTGTGTTGTTCAACAGTTACTTGTATTAATACTGTGTAAAAATATTCAGACTGATATCAAAGGGCAGTGGGCTGACCCAAAAGACAAAGCTGATACTGTATTAAAAACCCCTGCACTACTGAAAGCAAGCAAACATCAACTTAAGAAACTTTATCTTCTTAGAATAAAAGGAACAAGCAAAACTATTTAAGCCCGTCGATCCATTAGCTTGAAAAAGCACTTACTGATACCAGAGCTCAAACTTTCCTGCTGAACAGCAGCACAGCTTACACAGATCTGACAAGTTTTTAGTTCAGTTCTATCACCAATGAAAAACAATCTGACCGTAAGAGGTATACAGACCATAATCTGGAAATTACTGACACAATGCATAGACAAAGATCAAAAAAGCCCCGTTTTTCCAGAATAGGCATAAGCTTGGAGTAATTATTCCTTAAGTCAACAGTCTGAACAAAGCCATCCTAGTGAAGGATTCCTCAGTTAGTTGCATACTCACTTTTTTATAAGTAAATAAATAATATAATGATTAAAAAGCAGATATAGTGAAGAAATACCACTTCTTTAGAGAGAGACTCCTGATTCATTTTGATGCATTAGTAATACCTACGCTGTACTTCTGACACCTGTCTTTTAAAACTCATAAACTTACAAAAATATCAAGGTTCATATTCACAGATTAAATAACATGATAGTTGGTACGGGAGAAATTAAGACCTCCTTTATCAGCTTAACTTCTGTTCTACAGAAAATGTAGAAAAACTAGAAAGCTTGCATCACAAGCTTGCAAGCAGTCTCACTTTGCCAAGTCTTTCATCTCCCAAAGGAGGGGGAGACCCTTTGAAGAAACCCTTGGTGGCAGAACAGCTATCTACATGAACATAAGATAAAGTATCACCTGCACAACAAAGATATCATAAGTTTAATAAAACCCAGCTAACGCTTCTAACTGTTTCATATGCATTCACAACAGATGGCAGACCAAAGGTGAACACTATGGAATCCTTCATGAAAGCCTTCAGAAGAGATATGGTAATGGTTGAATATGACAAAAATAAAAGTTGTAACTTACAGTCATTTCTCCACCAAAACATTCTGAAGCAAGCTGGGCAGAATCAAAAGGTTTTACTTCAGCATCGTTGAAAAGATACCTGTAAAACAGTATGATTTTGAGACGACTGCTCTTTGTCTCTAAGCACAAATAAAGCATAACAGGCACTTAAAATGAATCTTCAGATTTAAGTGTTCCTATTAATTTCTAATATCTTGTTTGAATCACAGCAAACTAAAAACTGATCCCAAAAGTGAATTCCTTTCAACAAGATCAGGAAGTCGGCATTTCAACATTCCTTGGTTCTTCTTTTAATCGGGAGTCTCATTACTTTCCCCATTTTTCCAGCCCGACTCTGGTCAGATGTGGTTTTAATGCAGCCAAGATTTGCCTTTTCCTTTTCAATGGGAATGACATCAAAATAAAAATTTAAAATAGAAGAACCACTCCATGTAATAGCAGAACTCAAACTGGAAGGGGGCAGAGAAAAGTGGTACACTGTTACGGATTCCCTTTAGAGCAGGGATTGGGCCACTGGTTGGAACCATTTAAAAAATGCTCCAGCTAGCTATTCTAGAGAACAAGAATCAAGGAAATCTTGTCTCCTATTCCATGGCCTTAGCTAAGAATCTGACATATGACATCCAGAAATGAGTGGGGGAGAGAGTTCCCTGCTTTCTTATGTCACCTAGAAAGACCCTCCCTTATTTTCATGCCCATGTCTCATCCCCTTCCCAGGCTATCTCTGCTAACTTTTTCTCCCTCTTCACAACCACAGTATGTCCAATGTATGCAGAAGTTTCCAGATTAGAAGTGGGATGTCACAGGTAAAAAAAAATATTATTACTTTTAAAACAAAATACTACATTGCATTTATTCATCTTTCTATCGCTTATGTCTGAGAAGAGCCTGTCTCTTTTTTTAATCTTTGAAAAGAAGGGACAGAAAAATAAATGCTATCAAATATTCTAGTACATCACTGTAAATTGCATCTAAGAGGAGCTGGCCAACAGGGAAAGATCAGCAGAAAGATAAACTAGAAAATGAAATGTGAAACAAATTCCACACATAAAAAGCACAGTAAGAGCAGATGTAGATAACCTAGGTATTGTAACACCATTTCTGCCACACAGGACGCAACAAGTTTAAAGCACATAAAAATGCAAATTGTTGTTTCGCTGAAAACAGACAAAATGAGAAGGACGGAATTCCACAATCAGAAATGTAGCTGTATGCTCAATCCAAGCTAACAACCCCATTTTGTGAAGGACAATCTATTAAATCTTACTATTCATTTGTACAGATAAAACAGAGTCATAGATGTTTACGTCAGAAACAAGCACCGGCTGTAACGTGAGGCTAGCATGGCATTCTCCCGCTGCCCCTGTGCCCAAGGCACTCTACGACTATTACAGCTACGACAAACAAACTTGTGTGTTAAATTAATATACTTAGACCTAAACAACATCTTGTGCTTTTAAGGGGAACCTAGAGCACATATCTCCTATACAATTTCATCTGACAAAGTCAGCAAGTTTTAGTTATTTAAACATAAGGAAATAATAAAATTTTATTTTGCTTAACTCACCATTTGTTGTTTTTATAAGCATGGGGATTGACTATATCTCTGATAAAACTGTAGTAATGTCCACCGTCTGCTGTCCCTGTATGAACCGTTACGCCTATCAGATCATACTCGTAACTTTCAGTTTCTTTCAAATAGTCACCATCTTCCTTAAAACCTGAAATAATTTAATACAATATTTAATCAGTTATTTCCTAAACACCTGAACTTCACTATTACATGTTTCCTGTAGTTGCACTTAAATTTTCAGAACTCCACAATGAAGACAGCTAGAAACTCCATACCCAAAACAAGCAGCTTCGATCCCAACTTGTGAAACAGTTACAGCTTTTTTTGCAAAGCATCATTACTGAAGAGATCAGGACTAATAACTAAGTTATTCCAAGTTAGCATATCTTATGGCAGTTAGTCAGCCATTTGCTGAAGTTCAAGCATTAGCCTGCAAAATCAAAATAGGCCAGTGACAAACTGCATGTAACTATTTGTAATTTCTCTCATACTTTAATGACTACGAATATTGGCTGATTAAAACTTATGTTTGATTTTATCTTCTTAAAAAGAAAATCACTAATTGTATGCGTATGTTATGTATACGGAAAGCCGGACACAGATGAAAGAGACAGCCTGTTGAATTCATTTTATGAGGCATACCTTCTTTTCTGTCACTTTTTCCCATGAGGAAATCTTCAGTGTAAGGTGTCATATCCAAACGTAAAGGGAATGAAAAATGTGTATTGACTTTCTCCTTCATCATGGTCACCATATTAAATGTGTATCTCATTGTGTTGAAGCTTAAGATACGAGGTAGTTTCTTAAAACAAGCCCTGAAGGATTACAAATAATCATGATTTACGAAAGCTTAGTGGCTTGAACTGTATTTTCACAAAGATTTTCCACACATTTATTTCACACATAAAATTGGAAATCTTTGCTAAGTCACATAAATATAAAATTCAGCTATCATAATGCCCTACAGCAGAGCAGTCTAACTGGCAGCAGAAAGGTCAAAATTAGCCTATTGAACGATTCTATTTAGCCTGTCGTCGTGCCTTGAAAGAAACATCAAATATGCTCAATGGCATAAATGACAGTTTTCTAAGACTGTATCGTAAAATGAGTCAAGAATGAATTTAACAATGCAAATCCCCTCATTAGACGGAGTCATTAGTCTTGTAATGGCCAAGTTTCAGTGCAGAACACATCTTGTATTAAATCTCATAAACTTCACAATAGTGATTTTAAAGTAGGTTACTCTTTCACCCACAGCTACAAAAAGAACTAGGAGGTTTTTAATCTCTAACAAATTTGTTAGTTGCAATATAAAATTTTTTATTTAGCTTTTGCTTTATTAGCAAACTTTTAAAATATGGAAACATTTTTAAAACTACTAATTTGAATTAAGAAATTTGAGGTTATGTATGAAACCTAAGCAATTTTTCTGCATAACGAATAACACAAATACTGAAAAAACTCTGAAAGAATTTGATCTTTTAAAAACGGGAAAAGTTACAGATTTCAAAAGGTATAATTTCTACAAATTTCTTTTTATTTACATTAAAAAAGGTCATGAACATTTTACTGTCTAGGAGATCTTTTGCTTAGGTACCTTATATTCTTTGTTTTGGAAATTTGATTTCTTCGTTATGTGCTCATTTGCACAGGGACCACATCCTCAACAGGCATACACAGTAGCAAACTGAACGAAACCACAGTCCTGTTTCATGTAAAGGATTACTCTAATTCAAATAGTAATTTCAGTAATTTACTAAAAAGAAACATGAGGAATGTTCAGTTCTTCTTAATCATACCTTTTTTCAGCCCGTACTTTCTTTCCACAATGAGAACATGTATACATGTTGTCACCTTCCAAGGTATCTTTAATAGTTACTTCATCAAGAGATTCCTACGTATAGTAAACAAAAAAAAGGAGCTTATGTTTATCTTACTTAGATCTCGTGCTTGCACGGCCTGCTTTATAACCCCCTCTCTTTCAATCTTACAGTAAGTTTAATTAACAATTCCATAAGTTATGAAAGGTGGTCAAAGGCATCAAAAAGTTTGCAAAAAGAACATGCACATAAACTAAAAGAAGAGTTTGACAGGAAAACCAGTTCTGAACCCAAACACAAAATTAAGAAACCAATTCAGAAAAGCGTTACTTGATATTCCAAGCTGTCCCAAAGAATTCAAGTGCTTTAAATTCAAATTCCAAAACTGTGAGGATTAACAGCTGTTTAAAAAACTCAAAAACCTAAAAATTATTTTGGTGTAAGTTTTAAGTTATCTTAATAAGCAATAGTACATGTATATATAAAATCTTTTGACATTTACAATTTGCTTATATAAAACATGGCCATAGCATTTTTAAAACACGGAAGGGAGAAAGCAATTACTGACTGTAATACAGTCTTTTATCGTCAGTTCCAAATGCCACCAGCTGATTGCACGTTGCATTGAAAAGATGAAACAATTCGGCCAAATGACCTAGTAATACCAACGTAGAAATACACCAAAACTAGCCTACAGATACAGAGAGCGTCAACATATTCAATAGCATGTGGTGCAGTCTCTTATGCTTGACTGCACTCATTTATAATTGTGATCTATGCTACACATCTCAGGCTGGCATTACTTACATAAATATTCTTCATATCTGCCACCTGGCATCTTACTGTATAGAACTCTTCAGCGGTCTGACTTACGTGCTCACAGTCCTAAATCACAGCAATGAAAGAAAAAAGCAATGACATAACTGTTTTTGAGAAGTTAAAATAAAAATCTTGAAAAGATAAGGATAGGGAAAGAATACTTACCAAAGAAACAACATTGTTTGTGATAACACCTCCAAACAAACTTTTCACTGTATTTTTCTGTGAATGAATTAATAAATACTGTCAAGGAAATCTGAGCAAATCCGTAAGTTTTCAAGCTCCCTTTTGCTCCCTCTTGATAACTCACCAGTTCTGGAGACATTTCTTCTATTTTTGTTATTAGGTCAGTGAAGAATTCAGTCATATCTTTCTGCTCTCCAGTGTTCAGTGGCTGCTTATCCATGGTATAGGTTTTACAGAAAGGCCTTGGATTGTATGCTTTACATTCACTTTCCTTTAGGTAAAAAATATCAAGCAAATCAAATCAACACAAATCCTTATATTTTGAAGTTACGCAGATAGACCGAACATACATATATACAAGTGTCTGTTTAAAAAAGGACACACCTTTACATACAGTATCTCCACATGCGTATAAGGCAACAAAGTTTTTTACGTGCTTAAATGCTTCTGGTGAAATGTAAACCAGATTTTAACTAACTGATTATCATTATTATGATATTCATTATTAAAACGTCATTAGAAAAATATGATTTAATAATATTTAATAAATAATAAAATGAATCAGTAAAGTTAAAGAACGTGGCTGAAAATGTGACACATCCAGTTTCTGCCTACCTGTTTAGATACAAAATATAACATAAGGAACATCAGCCTGCATTTATGTATTTCTGGACATTAGTGACTCAGATCTTGACAAGCACTTAACTCTCGTTTAGACTTCTCTACAGGATAAAACTGTAGCATCTAGTTCTCAACGGCATATGTTCAGTCAGAGAAAAGAATCTGCAGTATAAAGCAATTCTTTAGAATACATCCCTCATTCCACTGCCTTGCACACTGGGAATGCAGAATTTATATACCGCAGAAGGAGCTTTGTTCTTGTAAACAACGATCTACATACTGTTTTTCTTTAAGGATGCGTGGCAAGACAGTGCTTCCTGTAAATATTACCTTTTTTGGAATAAAGACTTTCTTCAAGATTTTAACAATGGTACATCTTCATATGATTTTATGTTCCTGTATTATTTCATGCTTATGTAAATACCTAGATTTATCTTTTTCCTATGATTCATGGCAGGCACTATATGCCTAAATTCCTTTCCTCTATTTGTCTTCAAAGTGGTTAGGAATTTCTTTCACAAAAGCCAGCGCCAAGAGCACAAACACTCAGCTCTCCCCAGTTTTCTTTTTTCATTATTTCGGAAATGTTTCACTATTTTAACAACACTGAGCGCCTGTGAACTGCCTCAATTTTGCTTGGTTCTGAAATTGCAAAATTGCTAGTTGCTTTTTAATGCTTTATTTCAACAGATTAACCTTTAAAATACTGGAGCAAAGAAAATGCAATGAACAAAACCAATATATTTTATTTTATCACCAGGGAAACTGGGGCAAAAAAATTGTTCCACGATTAAATGAAGAATCAAGCTCAGAATCCTTTACATCAAGGTCCACGTGAAACAGGATGAATGACAATGGTGTTAGACAGACCCTCATGGCCGAGTGTTTGTTAAAAAGAAAATATAATGTATTGGGATCTCGGCATGGTGCTCACACATAGAATCAAAACATTCTAACAGGACAGCCAGTAGGTGTGTTTGGGGGTGATGGAAGTCTGTGGCTACGGTCCTTGCAGCGGCATCTTCAGTTAGACCTGAAGAGACTCCTCAAATCACCATTTTGCTAAATTCTTATAATCCAGAATTATAGATTCTTATAATCCAACAGTCCTATGTGACCTCTCCAGCATCCGTGTAATTCATTGCCCTAACTACATATGAAGTATCTCTCAAATATCTTAAATCCATACAAAAGACTGTCCTATGCGGTCATTTCTGCAGGAACAGTTTCCATCGACCGTTTACGAAAGTCAATCTGGAAATTGGACTAGACACAGCATAGGCAATAGTAGAACTGTCCCAAATTCCCAGCTGGAGGGCTTTTGTAACAATCAGTCAAATACTTCATTGGGAAAGTACAGACCAACGTTCAAATCGGTCTATTGTCTCAAGCTGCTCTGTTATCACATCTAAGGAAGTGCCTGGCCAGGGTGCTCCTGGACCACTCAGAGATTTAGCAATGGGAGTGCACAGGATGTCCATAGAGGACACAGCCCTGATACCCAGCTACTCTAGGACTGTAACTAAAAAGCAGACTCAATTTTCACACTTGTAACTCACTTGTAACTGAAGTCCCATAGCTATGGTAAACATCCCGTGTTCACCTGCGTGTTAACGTGCTGTGGGTAAAATGTTTAAATAAAGGAAGGACTCTCAAACTGTGGCACCTGAGCCTGACATTCCCATCTATTCACTTCACAAACATTTTTTAAGAACACAGTAGACAATCACTAACGTTTGAGAGCTGGTCCTTGCTCATTATAGTTGATTCCCAATGCTAAACCCTATCTTAGATTAGGATTTACATTGCCTCTTTGTGAAAACTATTATGCCAATGTTTGCTTAACTGATTTGCTGAGTAACAGCTTTGAAGTGGCTAAAAACTATTTCAGTTAAGACACTCATTTACAAAACTCAGGCACAATGGACTTAAGTTGCCAAGAATTTATATACAGAATGGTAACTGCCTTTTTTGTTGCCTTTTTTTTTTTCTAAAAAAATAGGATACTTCATAAAACATCCTCTTTTGCACCTACCATTAAGTATGTAAACATTTTCTGGAGTTCTAGTAGAGTGGTCTTGTGTTTCATATCTTCTGAATACTAAAAGAAATTCATAAAAGACGACTTTATCTTTTTGCTTATAACTTTCCAAAACCAGCCCTTAAAAAGATGAAGCAATCATCTTTTTAAGTAAAAAACCAACCACTTCATTATGGACAATTAAGAAAAATAATTATGCATAAGAACAAACAGTACACTATTTCACACTCATATATAAAGCACTACCTACTTATTTTTTGGCATGTCCACATTAAACCTAATCAAAAAGTAACTCTATTTTCTAAAAATTTACTGCAGCTAGGAACTTTTGGGAAGATATTACGGAAGACTCTAGTAATTTTGGAATAATTTTTTTCAATTCATAAATGATGTAGGAGTTCTCATCAACCCTCTATATAAAGCTTTTCATGTGCAGATCAGCAGCTTCCCTCTTTTATTTTATTTTTTATTTATAAATGGCTACTTCTAGATGAAGTTAAGTGAGAACTACCAATACCTTAATAACAAAAAGTGATACGGTCACTGCCAGTTAGGGTGTTTCACACATTATATATGCCCTGTTGATTTCAGGGACCAAAACAAAGCTCTCTCTTTTACAATAAACAGTTAGAAGTAGTATTATAGTATTTCTGGAAGTTAAGCAATGTGTAATAATTTACAGGACTTGCTGTACTTCTGGTAGCATGAGACACATGCTCTGGGACGTTATAAACATTCAAGAATGATATTTATTCTAACAAAATGACAAATTAGCAGTTAAGAAACAGACAATTCGGTAAAACCAAACTTGAATAGATCTAGTTAATAGCAACAGAAATATGAGTTTGAGAATGTGTAATATTACAATGCCACCTTAAGAACCTACTGCATTACAAATATATTAAAAAAAACCCAACCACTCTTCACTTTACATATCAGCAAAGGAATCCAACTGAACAAAAAGCAAACTGAACTCCTGATGAAATATTCTTTATCAAGAAATAAGTCTTCAAAGTAAGTTTATTAGCATTTGCACTGATTCTACATTTAAACTTCTACCAAAATCTACACAAGGAACGTAAGACCCTAAAGCATACCTTTGCAGTAAAGATTGCTTGTCTGGCCTCTGGTATCATGTACAGTTGCTGAATAGTGGATGCCAAGTAACATGTTGCTCCAAGATTAGTTAGACCCACGAATCTACATTCAGCACGAACATCATCATGTGGCCAATAGTCCCACTTGTAAGGTGCATGGGAAGCTGGAAAAAATAAGTCACACATGCAGAAAGAAAAATCAATTCAAAGTACAATTTACAAAGACATAATACAATTAAAAGTGTTGTGCGTACATTAATAAAATACATCTTGTTTATGTATTCTCCATTTACAGACGTGAGCCGGACTGTACCTGCTCTTTAAGAAAACACACTACAGGTACATCTGGAAAATCACTTGATAGAGCAGTGAGCCTTTCTAGATGCCACACTTGGGCTGCAACTGATTTGCTGTGCTCTCCAAAGCATTATTCACAGCAAGCATCATCTCTTACACTTGTTCTAGTGGTAATATTACACATAGTAATGGTCTTCCAGCCTCTACCTTTAAACTAAAGTTTGGTAAAACCACATAATGTTTTCATCATCAAGAGCACCCATAAATTCTACACATGTGCTGCTATGCATTTTTTTGTACATAATAAAGGGGTTTTTTTATAATACAAGCCAACCACAGCTCTCTCACAACACTTGCACTGCCTGAACCACTGGAAACATACTTAACTGGTAACACACAAGACTTACAAGTTCCCAAACATACACCACCTATTCCTCCACCTCAAAAATTACTCATCACTTCTACTGCCCATTCCTATATACCCTTATGTCACATTGAAAGAAAGCAAAGCAGAGTCTCTGCGCCCAGAGATTCAAGTTAGGGAGCCACAACACAAAACACAGACGCGGTAGCAGAGATAACCCCACATGAAGCGAAACCTTTCTTTTCCAAAGAGAAGATGGTTTCAGAATGACATCTACTATAATGGATGCCAGCCTAGCAAAAGATCTTTTTGACCAGTACAAAAGATGCATAGATGCCTATCAGAGATAAGACACAAGTGCAATGAAATAAAGTGGTTGGCTACACACAAGCTTGAATAAACTTGGGAATAGCTTTTATAGGAAGAGAAGGAATGGTTTTTACTGCACTGCAAAGCCATATATACCAAAGAAATCTGCAATCTACAAGAAAAATAGGAGTAAGCAAGAAGTGAATTGCCTAGAGAATCAGATTGAAAAGACATTTTCTTTAAGTTTTCTATTCCTCTATATTTCATACCAGATGTAGCAATCTATTGCTTACACAGCATGGCACTAGGCAAGTTAGGCGAGTCTGACAGTCTCTTCTTAATAAGTCTTGTTCTGATATGGCTGCCAAGAAATGGGAAGAATGGGAAAGTTCTCATCTGCCAGTCAAGATGGTAAACAGACTAGACAAACCATTTGTAAGTGATTAGTACTGCTTCTAGACACCGACAGGCTTCTCTTCCTAGCATCCCACGCAGGAGAATGGAATGGGGAATTAATCATTTGAGCTGCAAAGGCCAACTAGATGACACAAGCACCGAATTACAGAGGAACTAATCCCGCGTCCAAAGAAATTCACCACAGCCTATCTTCCTTGGTATGCAAGACATTTGACACAAAACTTGCAATGCATCTAGCTTTGCTATTCATCTCCAAGGACATAATTCTCCAAAAAGGTAGAGTGTCCTACCTCTGTTGAAGTATATGCTCAGATATACAGAAAAAAAGCAAAAATGTAGTCTGGATTTATTTTACAATCCACAAAAGCTACGTGCGCGTTCAAGATTTAAATTTTAAATCCTTAATTATTTGGTTAAAGATTAAACGTTCATTAAGGATTCTTCTCAATTCATACCACCAGCTGTAAATTCAGGAAACTATTTGGCATCCTCTGAACAGATCCTCACATCTTCAGACACCAGACCCGCAAGACATTTTGTTGCACAACAAATAATTGTTGTAATCTTCCTTTTGGCATTGGCATCAAAACAACTGCAGCTTCAAGCAGGGAAGGAGTTTTAATTCTCCTGTTTCAACAAATCTCAGTAGCGTGACCTTATGTTACCTGGTTACATTGGGCTGATCAGCCAACCGAAACAAAGCTCTCCTCCATGTTTAACCTCCTAAAGAAAGTAATTAATGCGACGGAAGAACATAAAATTCCCTCCTTTAACCGAAATCCTTAAATTGCAACATCTTAATTCACCCTTTCTGATGTCAGGACTCAGCATCTATCATTGTGCTCATAACTCATCAAGTTGTAATTACAAAGAAATCAGAGGACTTCTTTATACTTCATGAGAACAGTTGGGATTATCTTCCTACTCCTACTTCCATCTGACAAAGGGCTTTCAGAAATCTGACAAGGAATTTCTTCGGAAGATCGTATTTTCTCCACCCTGGGATTTTTAAGCAACTGTCTTCATTTTGATAATAAAAGCTTTCCTTCTTCTATATGGATCTTAACTAGAAAGGTAAATTTGTGCCTCGTTTATGTGTCTCTTCTTTATTTCTCACTGTCATTATAGAAAACAGCCTTTTCTCAGGAAGAAATAGGGAAACTTGTAACCAAACTTGAAATATTCACGTTGTATTTTAAGCAAAATAAAACTGAATTTCTTCCTCTTCAAATGACCGCGCATTTCTCTGTATTCTGATCATGCTTCTGCTCCAAACATAACATCAGACACTATCTTAAACTTCCCGGAAAGCTGTGCAGACCGTCTTGTTTCCCTCCTTTGAACAGAATGTTTTTATTAGTCTCGGTCTTTAAAGAAAGCAAAACTCCAAAACACTGCAGGAAATGTTATGAACAACCAGAGGGCATCCAAATCCCCTCTTCAGTAAGATCAGAGTCTGCATTAAGTGTAAGCCTGCCCTGTTCTGAAAAGCGAGGAGAAAAGTCAGCTGATCAGCTACTTAGCAGTTCACTTCCTAATTATCACTTGCTGAAAATGCATGAAGGCTTCCCCATGTCTTCAGTTAAAAAAACACTGTATCTGTGAAGCAGAAAAAAGCAAGCAATAATTCTCTTCTTCTATCCATCAATGAAGGGAGCTATGTTAGTGGAAATTTTAAAGAAAAATGCTGCTGCAGTTAAAACTTTACTACAACTACTTTACATTAGTCATACTAGTATAAGTCTGAAGAACAGTATACAGCTGTACATTTTAATAAGAACAGAATTCTGCTGGAATAGTCTTAGTAACAGCATTTTTAATCAGAAACCTAAAATATTTTTTTTTTCTGTCCCAAGGAAAATATACTAGGTTTCCTTTAATAAGATGTTTTCCTTTTGAAAATTTTGCTTTCTTTCGCTGCCATCTCTTAAGAGCATCCTGGCTTCAACCAGTTAGGAGCGTGACAAAAAAATGGTAGAATAGCAGAGACAGAGAATGGGTGAGACTAGAGGACAACAACGGTACAAGTGATAGGATTGAAAATTTCTCCAGTGAACCACCGAACTAAAACATTAAAACCAAAGACAGGATGGATATTTATAATATTTTCCTTAACGTTTCTCCCTAAGAAGGAGAGACAGGCCTAAGACTAAGAGATTTTTAAAGACTAAGATTACAGAGATAAGCCAAGTGGAAAAATCCAGTTTTAAGAATCTTTGGATCACATCAATGGAATAACAAGACTTTAAACAAATGCGGTATCAGAAGTCCTGTGTCAGCTGCATTATCAGAAAGAGACAATGGCACTCTGCCAGTTGTAATAAAATTAACATTCACGAAACTGAGATACACTGAATATGGAGCAGGAGCATAGAGCAGATGGCTTTGGAGAACTCAGGAAGGAACAATCTAGAGAAGAGTATCTGGAAGAAAGTAACAACTGTGGAAAATGTTACAAAAAACTTTAGCACCTAGGAGTTACTGGGATTTGGAGCAAGAAAAATACTAACTGTAAAAAATGAATGATTGCACCTGGAGAGATATAGACAACCTCAGCAGCAGATGTACTCACAGCAAACAGAAATATCCAGTATTTTCATAAAATATATTCTTCAGAATATTTTCCCTGAACATAGGGGATTTCGGAGGCTTTTTAGAAAGCCCCAGGCATATGAGTACAGAACACAAAACATTATGATCAGATTTCTCTTTTGCTTCCTGAACTGTAAGACACTAAATCAATTCCATAGATTATAATAAATTACAGAACCTCAGGTTACAGGAATTTAAACCGGGCATGTGAAAGGAAACCTGTCAAGCTAAAAATGCATAATGACAATTTGCAAATCGAAGATAAAATATTAACTAACTTCAAATTTTGGTAATTTACATGTTATACATAGGAATTGAGTTTCCAAAGCACAGGAAGCACAAAAGCCAAGAGGCATAACAAAATTGTATTAGCACTGTATGCAGACATCTGGGTACAGACTGAAAGTCAACTACAAAGTTATCGGAGACTCTGAAAACATGACAGTACTGTTAACAGCCAATATATCTACAGTACCTCCCTGGCATTTATATACTTTGCTTTACTTATAAACATACAATGTTTCTTTATGTTATAAAGGGAAAACAGAAATTAAAACCCAGCACAAACCAATGAAACACGTAAAATCCACTCTAACAATGTTATCTACATGTTAGCGTCATTTAGCAGGACCACATACTTTAAATAACCCATATTTAAGAACAGATGATCTGAAAATTATACATGCGATTAAATCCACTCGTTTGCTAGGTGAGCAAAAGATGCCTGCATCTGCTCTGTGACGCTACCGTAAGCGATGGTGGATAAGTAGCAGAGCTACAAAATGGAATTTTAAGAGCAGTGTTAGTGGCAACGATGTCTGGAAAGTGGGACTATGCAGTTTAAGTCTAAAAATACTCTGCATCACCTTTTCCTTTCCCTGTTTCTACCTATGCATTCTTAAGAGATCATTATTTTTAGAAAGTCATTAAATGCAGACACTTCTGATGTATTTCAAGAGGAAATGGAAACTGCATGATTGCAGTACTCTTCACAACAGTGGCTAGCCATCCCCATCATGAACACACAGTCCTCAGAATGGGAGTCCATATTACAAGTACACTTCTGTTTTCTTTACTGAGCTTTAGAAATTTGAAAAACCAAAACAAAACCAAAACGAACAGAAAATGCAAATGGACTAGTTTTCCACAAAAAACTCAAAAGCTACATATGAATAAAGGTTCTTACACTGCATATGTTGTGCCATAACCCAGTTGTGGAGCAGCCTATAGTTTTCCACGGACCCCTTTACCATTTCTACCAACAAGTCATAAGCAGCAGCCCTTGAAGAATGTGACTTGCATTTTGGCTGTTGTCTATCTTTCAAACTTGGCAGCAAGAACAGAAGATTGAAAATGTCTCTCAGAAACTCCTGTAAAACAGTTCAATCAGCAGGTTTAGCGGTTTGAACACATTCTTAAAAGATGACAGTCATGTATTAACAGTCTTCTAGAAACGTTTATAGACTTTCTATACCTCTACAATTTACAGAGCTTTCTAACTTGTATACAAGTTCTGAATTACAAATTTCAAAATTTTCTTTATACTACATGAAGTGCACTGTAAACATATTATAGCCTAAAGAGAAACATATTCACTGAAAAAGAATGACAAATTACACTTGATTCATGATTGATAATTTGACAAACCACACACATGTACTTTTAGTAACTTTGCGACTAGTTTCTCCTAGTGAAAGACACCACATAACCCTAATCGCTCTACTAGTCTGAGTTTTATGAATCAGTAATTAACAATAAAACACACACTAAATTATGTTTCATATGTACTCTAAGTGTATTTTTGTATTTTTTCTTGTTTGGAATATTAACTGAACTAAAAAGGCACAAAGCACAGCTGCACCAAGTTGCCTTTGGATGACAAATACATACTACACACTGTTATTTATCTTTAGCATCCCAGGTTAATAAACTAAAAAACTGACATGGATCTGCCTGAACTTCAGTACCTTCCTTCTGTGTAGTCAATTTAATTCAGTAAAATCAAAACAAAAGAACCAACAATTCATGTGCACACTTTATGTCTAGGGCTGATGACATGATCCATAGCCTATACTTCGCTACTTCTGTACACTGTCTACAATCTTAAACTGTTTTTAAGCATTAAATTATATTAGTAATGTATCATTTTAGTTGCCTGCATAATCAGACAATAAATCCTCTGCTTCTGTAGAATTTTGATGTGTTTTTTTCCCCAAAGATACCTTCTTGAATTTTTTTTTTAGGAACAGAATTCTTCCTCCATTTGTAGAGCACAGGCTACCAATCCAGCTATTATACTTTATTCTACAATTTCTAGACTGTAATTATAAAAATGTTCTTCCTGAACTTCCCCATTCGGGCATATTCAGTTAAGAAGTCTTTTAAGGTTGAAAGGCCAGACTCTGCTGTAAAAGTTAACTGAAATCTAAATATTTCAAAAAATGGCCTTCTGTAGAGTACACAGCAAAATCACCATAAAAAAAGCCTTGTTCCAGTGCGCAGCCAAATTCCTATAATCTTAATATAAAATCTTATAACCAGGGTCTTATGTTTATAGCTGAATAATACGGAGAGGTCTTCTGGCCAACATAGCTAACCAAAGTTCTTCCAGATTTCTCCCCACTTCAGAGAAAGAAAATGCATAAAATTAGAAATAAACAGATACCTAGTTTCTTGGTAGTTAGTCTGCATCAGGAGCACTTGCGGGGCAGCAGCCTGATTCCTTTTCATTCCTAACCATACTTGCCAGGTGTTGATGATTACAGCTCATCAGCAGACCAGCTGCAATTACTAAGTGAAGTTTTAGACTGTGCTTTCAGCTGCAGCCTAGTACTGTGCTGCAGCCTTTTTCAAACAGGTGTTTTAACACACCGGACACCTTAAGGTGTCCCAGACTAGAAAAGCAGGAACTTCAGAGATCTGGATCTTTTTCTGATTAACACTTTCAATCTTGTATTTGTGCTGACTGAATTCTGACATGTTGGAGCAGGAAAGACAAAGCACTCTATAGATGGCTTTGCTCAGAGGCTAAATGCAAAAATCTTGTTAAAAATATATCTCTCTATCATCAAAGTGGCCTTAAGATCTACCTTTCTAGTGAAGATGTGCTAGTTAGTGTATGTTAAAAATGTATTTTTGTCCACGTAGTGTAGAATAAGGTAGGTGGTGATCATCTGTAAAAGACGTCAACGAAGGTAGATCGGGTATCCATTGTTGTCACAAAATGTGACCTTTAAAGTTTGACAGTACTTGCCAAACAATAATTTTGTTTAATTAGTAAGAGAAGGAATCTGTAGGGAAGAAAAGCCCCAAGAGAACATCAGAATCCTCTGGGCAAGTCTAAACTATCTTCAGTATTTGCCTGGATATTTTTTCACCAGCCTTTGCTCAAAGGGAAGCATGTGGTTTCACAATCCTGCTCTATTACTCTGAACACAATACAAAACTCTTCACTAATGCACTTTATAACGTGCAGTTAGTAAGTGTTCTTAATTAAAAAATGTTCAGAATTAAAAAAAAATTAACAGTAGATCATGACTTAGTCTCAGAAAACATACAAAGTCTGTCTCTCAGCAAAGCCAAACTCTTTTTAAGAAGTTTGTTGTGGATACTGCTCCATTCACCTTCATCTGTTTTTCAAATAAAATTTCTGGCCTCCCTATGATATACTACATACATGCAACATACTTTAGGATTCTGCGTAGCATCACTCCTCTCTACTTAAGCTTCCATTTTGTTTTCTTCTTATACTTTTCATATATCCAACCCACATAAATCTGATCTTTGCATACCTCTTCTATTTTAATTACTACATCATCCTCCACGCTGCACTCTGTGCATTGAATTCTTGCTCTAATTTAATCTGCAAGCTCTCCGTACTTAAAATACAGTTATTGCAGGAGAATTACATAGTAGTAGTCTTTTAAAATCCCGTGAGCAATGTAACTTTATGTTAGATAGTGCACAATGTGGACACTGTTAAAACTTTTGGACTGTAAAATTACCTTCAGGGGCATTTTATGATAAAAGACAGAGTAACAGACAGGATATATGCTATATAATTAGATACAGGGGACTGTTTTCCTGGTGAAACCTCACTAAAGGTCCAGTCATAAGCTCAGTACAGTCTATAGAAAAAACAATCAGTTTAAGTCCGGTTATACACCAGGCGAAAACATCAGTGTAAGTCAGCTTTTACACCATGAAGTTTTGTATTTTTTTTAGACAATGTGGCCCCAAACCACAATTTTTTAGCCGCTTCCCCTGCCTAGCCACTCTCCCATCTTACAAGCAGAGGTGGAATGTAATATTCTTGTAAAAGGTGTCTGCATCTGTATAGACGTAGAGCTTAAAAGCTGCTTTTGGATCACAAGTGTCCCAGGATATGGTCAAAGAGCAGCTGTTGTTAATGATTTTTAAACCAGTTAATGCTGATCAATATTAAAAACACTTAAAGATAATAAATGAAAAAGAAAAAAAAAATTCTGGGATGTTAGAACTCTATCCTGAAATTAAATATAGTTAGAAAGGGAAAGGACTGTATGTGCTACTTTTTAATAAAGCAATGATACGTGTGTTTTTTATCCATCATCCTAAGGCTAGAAATATGATACACTGTCACATATCGGGCCCTGTAATTAAAATAGCAGAAAAAAGGTGAAATGAAGAAAGTACTGAAAGACGAGATGACACTATTTTGATCTCTTCACGATCTTCCAGTGTCCTTTTCTTACCTGGCCTTCACGAGAAAATTTAAAGGGTGGTTTGTGCTTAATAACACTTGTTGAAAGACGAAGTAGTCCTGTAAGTCCATCATCTTCTATATTACCGTCTTGATGGTCAAGGATTTCTCTGCTATATATGCACATGTATACAAAAGAAATGTTAAAACTGTCCCACTAACAATAAATGCAATGCAACTTACAGGTGAAATAACTGTTAGCAAACCCTACCTCCGAATGCAGTCAGCCAGATGTCTTGCCAGTGCGTCTAAATCAAGCAGCGTGGTCTGATTAGAATAAAGAAAATGGAATATAAATAAAAAATAATTATGTACTTTATGAATTACAATGTGTAAGCCTAGTCTGAAACTATGGTTATGCTTCTGGATGAAATTTTGTTATTGCACACAGAAAACCAGGGACAATTAAAAATCATCTTTCAAACTTGCTTGCAACAATATTGTAATACATTTTTATAAATGATAAAACTGTTTTTTAAAATCAATGCTGTGCAGTTCAAATGAAGTAACATTTATTCTTTCAATTGCAGATCGCCCAAATAGACTGTATCTACCATACCGAAAAAAATGGAATAGTAATATTTTTAAGTGTTTGTTATTTCTCACAAGAACACACAATTTGTTGTCACAAGGTTGAAAAGTCCCATTAGCATTTCTTGCTTGAGCAACATGCAGAAGAAGTAGGCAGAACTGTAGCCCAGCTAAGAGATTCAGTTAGTAAAACAGAGATGGAAGGAAAGTGAACAGAGGAATGACAGGTGGGGAGCAAAATTTTTGCCTCTACTGGGAACATGCAGAGTTAGGGGAGGACAAGACTTTTCCATTCTTGAGAAACTAGGATTAAGGCTTTGTCTTTCTTCCCACACCCCTGCCACAACATTGAAATGAACTAGAGAGATTTATGCAGGGCCACCAGCCAGCACAAGCAGTTGCGCAGTTTACCCAAAAGGTAGCTTTAACCCTTTAGAGATCTTTCAAAAGTTGTGAAAAAGTCTTCTAACCTCTGCTAAGTGGCTGTTAACCGAAATTTTTTGCTCTTTCAGCTTTAGTCAAATACTTCATTACCTCCTCCTTAGACCACACTGAAATACCAACAGTGAATCTCTCAGATAATTACAGTATTCCCAATGTGTTACCTTCACCTAAGCTCACCCTCTTTGTGTATTATACCCATTCCCCCTTCTTGACTCTACAGGTTCAGTATGTGAAGCTTTGTTTGGCCAAGAGCTACTGAATACACATTAGAGAGTAAAGAAAGCTAGATGGAAAAGTTCCAAGAGCTGCTCACAGCAGTTCACCATATCTTAAGCGTCTCATACTGAAGTAAAAGCAGTCTGAATACCCAAATTTAAAAAAGCAAACCCATGACATGTATGAATGCAAAGCAAAACCTACCTGACTTGCATCTTTGACGTGTATGTTATCAATCAGTTTGCACAGCAGCCAAAAATATTCCTTACAACCTGGTCGCAGCACTGTTTCTTCTTCATAATCCTCTATCTGTGAAAAGAAATTGCTTTTGTTCTCAAGTACCTCAGACAAAATAACTGGGTATTAAAAAAATGTAGTAAACCCAGTAACTGTTACAAGAATATTACTTTCTACAAGCCCCTATTTAAGACAAGCCAAGTATAGGAACAATGTATTTTGCAATGGTTAACAGTGCATGTTCGATTTTTCTTCTGAAATATTTATTAATTTTCTTGAAAGATTAACAGGATGATCTGCCAGACACTTCAAAAAATATTTAAAATAGTATTCACTCCATCCTAACCACTGCAAATTGCAAAATTTTCAGTATTAGACTAGACAAAACATGAGAAACTTTGGCTGAATTCAACATTAGTTAGTACAATTCTAATTTTAAATTCTTCTGAAAATGAGTCAAATAATGCAAAATTTTCCGTAGATTTTTTTTTTTTTTAAATGTCAACAGAGTTTAAAATGAAAGCTGACTTAAACTGAGTGAACCACACTAACCTGAAATCAAATGCCCCCCAGGGTCAACAAGAATAACTGCTCGGCAGACCCAAAATTGAGGTTTACACGACACTGCCGTACAAGTCCATAAAAGTGCTCTCCTTCAGATCACTACATCAGCTGAAGGCAGCACAGCCTCCCCTGGTATGCACTGCTAGGTCTACAATCCCTGATTGACCTCAGGCTAAATCATCCAGGTTAGTTCAAACCATCTCCATTAACCTCCATACATTAACAGTGAGAACTCCTCCTGAAGTAGCTTTGACAGCATCCAAAGAATCTCTTCTACTTAGTAGAGCTGTGAAGACAATCATACTCTGTCATGGTTTGGGCATAGTCCAACAGAAAAACAGCAGCAATTGACTGGGGAAAAATAACATTCAGCCACAACAAGAGGGCACCTATGTATGCATAAAACAATGCACTGATTTATTTATGGACTTACCTACATTTGAAAGGGAAATTGAAGCATATATTGAAAATACAACTGTTATTCCCTAACAGCGTGTTATGTGGACACTAAAATTCCAGAAGAGGAGCACTTCCTAAATGCTCTTTCTGCATTTCTCTAAGCACAGGCAAGCTCTGATTTACTGTAGTGTCACAGCTTTAACTACTTTTGTGAAATTTCTGGAAGCATCTAAAGTCTTAATATCACAGTCTATCAAAAGTATGTCAGACACAATGATAACATGTGCTACCATTTTTTCTTTTTATATTAACAAAAGTAAGTTTAAATAGATCTTTGATAAAGTCTTGTAATTTCTTAAACTCTTACCCGGATCGGTTTCAGAGCTTGAGCATCAGGGAGAAATTTTAATAAAGTTGATGCAGCCAGCAGCAGAAAGGATCGATTAATTGAGTCTCCCCCATCCAGACCAGAGAGAGATAACTTGTATAAACCATTGCAAGACTCATGGCGAACGGCAGTCTTTATGAAAAATAAAAGCATTAAATGATTACACACGTTATTTAGAAGACTTTTTTTTCCTTTTATTAACTTTTCTTTCATATGTACATAATTAAGTTGCTCTCATAATACCTATCAGGTTACCAAGGTATAATGTCTTTCTAAAAACACATATTACAAATAATGTACATATATACATTACTCATAGAAAAATGCAAAAGAGACCGTTCTAACTAAAAAAGCTGATTTGTCTGTGCTTCGTCTCTTGACTTATGTATTTTCTACAGTAAAGATTACAGCCAGTAGAACAGAAATATCACTAAATAGAAAATATCACATCTGGGCAAATTAGGGAAATCTGTGTGATGCAGGAACTTACTCATTCCTAACTGTATGGTTAATTTGTTTAATTTCACTAGAAGAATTATTTTCTTGTTTTATTCTTTTCTTAAGAAAAATATCCATAGACTATTTCTAATCCAGCTTTGGAAGTTTGCACTCTTTCTTTTCCAGTGTTTTTAAATGGAGTCAGCAGGTAAGCATCTCCTGTGCTTGAGTAATAAAGCCAATACAGACACCATGTCTGTATTGCACCTTTAAGCAATGGCTAGTAAATAAAAAAAAAAAAAATCAACTATCTTCATGCAGTTTTCAAGTTTTTCTTACATCAGAAAAAAATCACTTAAAGCTAGGCAAAATTCAGTAATGACAAACATTTTTATATCAACTCTCATTCACCTCATTTTGTGATAAAAAGTATAGCTAAAGAAAAAAATATAATGGGGGAAGTATATTTAGACTAATCCACGTTAGAAGGCATCACCCAGAAATTTCAACAAATTATAATGAAAAAATTACCTTCAAACAGAAGCCAAGAACAAAGACAAGAGTTTAGGAACTGGTTTGCAATCAACCACAAATGTGCCATCTTACACGGTATTTTAACTACAACTGATTACTTCTTAAACAGGATTGCAAGTAACCGAGTCAGATCCTGCCTAGTTTTAGTAGGAAACAACATGTTTTGCATTTACTGGTAACTTGAAACCAAAGCTAGTCTTATTCCATTATTATGCACTAATTAGTGATGCAATAACCTCTCCTTTAACGTACCTCTGGAATAAGAAGGGTAAGTTTCTTTAGCCAGTCTTGCAAATGATCGCTGTCCGCCAGACTGGATTTCACCAAGGAACAGCAGTGAGCCCAACTCACCAAGAGCCACATTGAATAATGAGTGACTGAAAGACAATGAGGTAAGAGTAAATCACACTGTAACTAACAGAAGAGGCTTTTTAGGTGGAAGAGTTGCATACTTTAGCACGTATGACATTTATTTCAGTCATACTAACACACAAGACTAAATCCTTACTGGCACATAAGATACTACCTAAACTGAGAATTTTACCAATACACTTACTAAATACCGACCATTGTACTAATGATGACAATTAAATTAATTACTCTAACTATTACCAGCCTGGGGTACAATCCTTTCCTGCATCTCTACTTCTTAAGCAGTGAGCTGGTACTTTGCTAACAGGTTGCATCATGTCTTAACGTGAACATTTCCCTGGACTCACTAGTATATCTGTTTCTTTCTTCTTAACAGCTAAAAGTTAAGACTTTAGTAAGGTGATACACAGCATTCACTGAAAATTCGAGTTCATAGATATTAACAGCCCCAGGGGAGAACAAAGTGGAAAAACTGAAGGCAACGTATAAACCTAGGAGGACATACCTATATTTATGCACGCCTGTGCTGTACTTTTGACAATTACTTTGATACAGACAATCTGACACAGGTCATTTAGACCTTTTGTAAGAAACCTCCACAAGAGGGGTAGATGGGAGAGCTCCAAGGAATTCTGGGCCCAGAATGATTTCTGTAAACCAGAATAAAAGGGACTATTGGCAACTCTATTATGGTGTTATATATGCAGCTCATTGGAAGATAAGAATATGGCTGGTTTTCCTACCAAAACCAGCTCTTCTGGAGATGAAGGCATAGCTAGAGTACAAAACTTCAATTCACATAAAACAACTTCCAAAGAAGGAAAGCCTCTCTGTGTATTCCCACCTAGAGTGTAACAGACCTAACACTACCAAGGAACAGAATTTTATAGCATTCTAATGGTGGAATAAAACAAACACGTACTTCGTTATCTTCAGTATGTTTTCATTACTACTAGTTCATAACATATAGCAATTTTGCAGCACTAACCTTCATGTCTTGATCTGTGGTCAGACTGAGCTTTCAACACCCTGAACAGGAAGAAGATAAAGCCATTTGAACTTTACCACAGAACATAACAGATTATCACTTAGAAATACAAGTACATACAAGCAACGACACAATTACTCTTAAGTACCCACTGAGAAAACTAAAACTTTAATCTTAAAAGGATTCATTTCTTGCAGTATTCAAAATTGGCAACAAAAATAAAACTATTAAAATCTTCAAGCTTTACTGACTATAAGATAAAGTCAAGAAAAAATACCCACAACACATTTACTTTATCCAGGTGTAAAACAGAACTAAGAACTGACCCATACAGAAGAAAGCTAGTATTCTTCATAGCAAACCGCCCTTTGAACAAACATTTGCAAACTTCAGACAAATTTTAAATGTCTGTATTTATTTACTTACGTTTTTATAAATTGCAGTAAAAGGTTATGAAACCAAAACCATACTAAATACATATGTATTTAAAATTATTTCTGTAACTCAACTAGAGCTTAAAGTTAGGCATGCTTGCAGACTTGACTGGAAATGCTCTGAACATCCTTAATCTTTTAAAAACATGGTAAAACACACTATTCATTACTTGGAATCAAGTAATTCTACAACACCAAATGTAGCAAAAACCTGTCCTCCCCACCATTAGTCCAACTCTGTCATGACATGGTCTTACACAGAATTGCTTTTCTTAGGACAAAAGGCAAAAAGGACAAAAATAGCCTGGTTTTGAAGGTAAAATTTTGCCTTCAATACATGCATGCTGACTAAAACAATAAAGGGTAATTTCAGCAGTAATAAACTAATGTTATTAAAATGGAAAAAATAAGTCAAAACCAGCAGATGAATAAGCGGCTTAAAAGTGAATTTCTTTTAATTTCTCCTTTATATTGCTTTGAAATCCAGAACGGCAATTGCTACAGAGAAGACAAGAAAATAGTTTTGGCATGAAAATTTATGAGAGCATACTGTATATATTTTTTTCCTTGTGTCTTATACCCTGGAGAACAACTGGTTAAACAACAAGGGATTCTATGATGCTTAATTACTTTACACTTAAAAAAAAACCCCAAAACATTTCTGACAATTTGTTTAGTTCATTGATTTTTCTATCACTGACGACCATTGAGAGTTCTCGCCACTCTCTGTCACTCCTCCTATAAGGGTAGGATAACTACTAGAAGAGGTGACTAAGAAAAGCAAGTCTAACACCTGTATCAGAAATTTAGGTCTATAGGCATTAACATGGACTACAACTGAAAGAGCTATTTACTTTATTTAAAGCGGAGATGAAAACGTGCACACTTGATTAGCTTTATTACAAAAATAAAAAGGTATTGTACCTAGGTGCCAAGTTGTCATATGTATAAGCAACTGACATAAGTCGCTGAATCAAACTGGTTCCCTGGACAAGTACAAGAAACACCTTTAAAAATTGAAGTCAAAAGAAAAAAAAACAGTTAATATAACAACAAGCTTTTTGATCTATTTTTAAATTATACACACTGTGTGAATCTAAAACAAACCCACCTGTGTAGAGGGAAGAAGAGCAAAAGACAAATCATAGCATCTCCACAGTTAAAACTTGTATTGTTTTTTATAAAAGCAGATCTAAAATCCTGTGTTTCGTTGACTAAGTCTAGATGCAAAGAATTCATTCTATTTCTCTAAGAAAGACAATTTAACTGAATAGAAAAATCAGCCATTTGCTCAATCCTTTTAGTTAAAAAACAGTATTAATTTTAAAAGCATGGACTTTAAAAATCTTAGGCTTGAGGAGACAGGGTTGAGGATGAGGTTGGTTATGTAAATTTCGGCTGTCTCTGGGATCAACACATTTCATTGACTATACATTCGCTTAAATTATTAATCTCTAGAGAACCTGACAGGCTATACAGAATTTTCAAATTAAAGTCTGAAGAAAGTATTTTTAGAATATTTAGATAGTAAATCCACTGCAATCAAAAATACTCATCAACGACAATTAAAAATTTAAAACCAGTTATAGAGACTGGTAGCAGCATTTACACAGCCAACACTGAAAAACTTAATACATTTGATAATTTCCCTCTATCATAGTAGCTTTGGCAATTTAAAGATCTGTTTTGTCAAAAATACTGAATACTTAAAGAATAGTTAAGGTCTTTCCATGTATAACAATGACAAATAGGAAGTTTGGCTCCAGTTCACAGTTCAGATCTACACTTTCTGGCAATCACAGCTGGTCCTGTGCCCAAGAGCAACCGATTTACAGTGAATGCACCTCTGATGCCAAAATACTACATTTTCTTGGTCTACAATAGGAAATTAGCATGCAAGAATCTGGTAGGAAGGTTTACAGGTTTAGGTAAGTTTACCAACCACTTGATTGGATATCCTTAGTAGAGTTATTTTAGTGTTTACTAAAGGAATCTATAATGAATTTAGTGAGAATATGGACAGCCCATATAACAAGTTACCACAAAAAACAAGAGTAATGAATTTGGAAAACAAAATCTATGAAATAGATAATCACCCAAACCCCTTTCGATTCCACCTTTTAAAACTGCCAGGTTTAAAGCAATTAAAATACTTTTTAGGAGAATAATGTGTAGGATATAGATTAATATTAGTAACTTTTGCACTACATTATTTTATTACTAAAATAAAGGCTTCACACAACAAAGGAGTCATTTTCCTAATGTTCACACAATGGACACAACGTTTATGTCTTACCTCTGTTAAACGAGGTATATGAAGGCCCTTCGCATGGTCGCTTGCAGTCTTCCTTGATTTGCCTGGCCACGTTCTTTTTCTGTGACTCTCTGCTACGCCAGACCAGGCAAAGACATCATGGTAAGCTAAATCCAGATCTGAAGGATCAACGGCAAACTGGCATATCAGCTTCAGCAAGCAAGCAAGACAGTCTAGCTGCCACTGTGAATAACAAGAAAATGATATTTTTTTTTTCCGGGGATTTATTTTACAAATAATTCTATGCGTACTATGGAATTTGAAATGAAAAGCTTAAGTAAGGTATAAAGGATAAACAGCTGGAACTAACTGGTAAAACATCACCAGAATAGACACCAAAGAGGAAGGGTGTTAAAAAAAATTACTTCTTACAATGAAAACATTTTCATGATCTAGTCCTATTAACAGGTGCATTCAAGACATTCTATTATTCAGTTCATGAAGTAACAGAGGAAATGGTATAGCAGTTCAGCTCAAACAGTTAAGAGCCTTTCCTGCACTGTATTCAACTACAGCACAGGGTATAAAGTATGGTATGCAGAAGTGCTTTCAAGTTGAATATATTTAACCATGCAGAGACGATAGATACTACTTTAAAAATACCATTTTGTATTGTAACATCTCTTGTCAGATGAAAACCACTGATCCATTTAGTAACTCAAGATCAGTTTTCATGGGTCTCAGCTGTGTGGCTATGGCCAAACAAAGCACCTGCTCAGGTCCCCCAGCAGAAGGTGCATTATGAGAGTAGAAATAACAAAAGTGGAGCACCATGTCACAGTAACACATGAGGTAGGTCAGCTATCCAGCACCTCTACATATACAAGTCAGGACTCTCTACTAAGGCGCTTAGTTGCAGAATCTGTTATTATTTTCATGGTGTTGTGCCTACTTTCTGGACAGACCAATAAAAGCAATCATACCAACTTTTGTGTATATACTGAATAGAGAGAAGGACAACTTGTTTCTAATATTGAAATAATTTTTGAACAAATACATCAAAATCAGTTAAAAACTATAAAACTCTTTTTATATGTGTACCTGCCTTCTTTTTAACATTTCAGTAACTATCATCAGTTTTATACATACATGTGTATGCTTGTCCATTTACTTTTTTTATGTACGTAAGACTCAGAGCTTGGGATATTCAGATTTTTTTTTAATCAAATGCCATAGAATTGAACATAAAAGAGAAAAATTAACTATTAAAAAAGTTTTCATTATGATGTGAATTTAGCTCAAACTAAAAACAGAATAATGATGAAAAAAGACATTATGTAAGAACAACTAATAGTAATGTTCATTATTGAAAAATGTCTTTATTAACACAGTAGCCACAGTGCGCTACCACTTTTACCTCAAAGCCAACAAGGGAAAGTGATATTTCTTGGCCTCTTCAGATGGGAAGATAATTAACAGATTACTGCTTTTAAAAACAGACTATAATAAAAGTCTCCAAATAACAACCTTCCCTAAAATAAGCAGAAAAAAAGGTAAAAATAAAGTACACCCTTCTTGTTTGGCAAATTCTGACTTTTTAAAAAAAAATGTGATATGCAACGCAGTTGCAATCATTCCTAAAAATGGAACCCAGATTTATTTTTTTCCTCTAAGATGTCCCCATGATCTACAATTTTATGTTCTACAAACCAGGACTTTTTACGACAAGACAAAAAATTAAACCAAAAATACACAGAAAAATACAAAGGGTGGTTTTAAAATACAAAAAAGCAGACATATGAAGATTTTTTTTTTTAAAGAAAACAAATTCTTCCAGGAATATAAAATATCCAAGAAAAAGATGCTATTTGCACAGACCCTGGTGGTTTCAGCTATAGAATTAATTTATTTCACTTACAATAGAAAAGTAACTATAACAAAGGCTGAAAGTAATGAAGTCTTTACAAATGACAGCTATGTTATTCCGGAGAAAAAGGGTGAATAAACACCTACCACAGTCCATGATTCCTGTTCTTTAGGCTCTAAGATTCCAGAATTGAAAATTTCTAGTAACTGTTGGAGCCCTCCAGCAGCAACAAACTGTAAGTATATTATGGAACCAATGTGAGAAAAAGCAAACACGGACATATCACTAAGTTCAGTCAGATAACAATCTAAGCTTTATAAATAAATAAATCAATCAATCTGATAAATTATACAGCTGGATGTTTTATGAAAAACAAAATAAATAGTTGTACACAACTATGACAAATTTACAGGCCTGATAACACAGAAAACTTTAAAATGTTATGCCTAAATTTGAGACCAAAAACTTTTGGATAATATTTTAAATGTTTTTTTCATTTTATATCTTTTTTGAATAACTGTATTAGGTATCACAGAATACTGTAGGAAAAAATCAAACCTTGCAGCTCCATGTGTTTTTACTATTTTCTATTTGATCTTCACTGGAGTCATCTGAGTCTGGGTAAAGATCGCTATAACTTCCCTAAAGATAAACAAGAACAATTAATTGTAAAAACAGTTAAAGAATTAACATACTATAAAATAACTCATCAATATATACTTTTGTTCAGAGAGAAAAACATATATTCTGTGCAAGGAACTCTATTACCGTAGATTCGCGTCTAATTCTCCTATTGGGCTTTCCCAAAGCCTCAATAATTTCCAGGGCATACAAAAGTTTATGGGCACTTTTTATTCGCAGAAGATCCTTCCAGCTAAAGCCATCATTACCCTTAAGAGATAAAAAAAAGACAGAAAGCAATTAACACAATTATATCTAATGCTGACCTATCTAAAAATTGCAAGGAGAGGATTTTTAAAGTGACACGGACAAATTATTTGGTTTTATATTTCATCTATTATTTGAAATTAGACATTTTAAAGTGTATTTTGACACATGATTAACAATTTGAATGATGTGAATTCAGCAATGAAATTTGAGTAAACCTCCAACATTATTATAATGTACACATAATTTTAAAGCAGAGGAAGCCAAATGTTATACTCAAAACTATAACTTCCACCAAAATTTTGATGTGTGTGTCCATAAAGAACCGTAATATCTAAAAACTGTTAATATGTAATAACAACTTTTAAAAAGGCAAAATTTCCATCTACAGGGCAAAAAAAAAAGACCAGGTAAGTACCTATGTTTTGAAATTATAGAAGAGAGTACAAAAGGATTGCTATCGCAACAGTCATAATGTTAAAGCAGGGCTGCAAATGAAGAAACTGTCATTTCAATTCAAACCAAAAGACTGTGACAATTGGTATTGACTATTCTTTTCATTTATTAAATAATTTTTAAAAAAGAAATCATAAAAATAAACTTCAAGAAAACAAACTGACATCTCTGTTTAGTTTAATTTTGTAAGAATTATAAGGTTTGTTTATTAGGTTTACTTGTGTCTCAGCATAATTAACATACCTATTATTTAACATTCCTCTGGGTAAATTTCAAGTAAAACATCCATGTATAATAAACATGTAAAACAAGCATTCTTTGTTTACCTGCTCATCAGAAATATTCTGGAATGCCTGCAACATATTAGGGCACGTTGGCAGAAGCATTAACAGTTCCCAGACACGTCTGGATAAGTTTTCTGCATGGAGATGGAGTTCTTCACACCTTGCACTCTGAGAAACCATAGAACAACTTTCCTTATTATGAACTTCATTGTGAAAATAAGATTTCAAACTCCAAAAATGTATTTATTCTTAATTAAGAAGCTATCTGTTTCCTATCTAATGTAAATCCATAAATAGAACACAATAGTTGAAGTCTCACTGAACCTGCAAGAAACTAATTTCCATTATCTTTACAGCATTATCGCATATTTTGAAATATTTGAGTGTAAATAAAACTTAAAAATAAACTACCGGTTTGAATATACTAGTGGTTACTTTAATTTCCCACAAGCTAATGATGGCATATAAGACATAAAACCTGAGGTTTTGCAATAAAACCTTTACAGACCTTTCTTCAAGCCAATTCCCAAGAAATAAAAAGAAAAATAGATCCAAGCAAATAAGACTTAAATGTAATTATTCTAATAAAATTACTCTAAATTACCTCACTATCTTCCATAGCCACTTCTCCAGAAGGAGGCTTAAAAGAGGCAAGCATCTCTAACAAATCAAAAAGGGTGGTAAGATGAGGTTCTTGCAGGAGTAAGAGCATTGGAATGTTGTCCTTCTGAGGAGGAGGTAGGCAAGATGCTGGAAGCTGAACACCTTCACCTTTACGTTCTCTCCTTGGAGCACCCAGGGATACAAACACCATCTAGAAACACAGAGAAACAACAAGGAGGAGAGAAACAACTTTAAAAATTCATATGCTAAAACCATGGAATGTTTTCAACAGGATCAGAATTAAGAACTTACAGATACATTGATATCTTTGTTGTAAAATTTTTACTGAGCAGCACTTTGAGCAACTGCCATAATTAAAGCTTGGTTTGGCTTTCACTTAAGGCAGTCATGGTGTAGTTGCATACACTGTTTGCTGTTGTTACAGTAGACATTCCTGTTTCCTTGTCCGTCATCCCTTATTTTGCCATTCAGGCTGGGGAGACTCTAGTACTGGTCTGACTTCTCAGTACATTAATGAAATGGCACAAAAACTAATCCAGAGGAAAAATGAGATAAATTGGCTCAAAGGATCAGAAGAATGCTAGTGAGGGCATAGCAACACAAATAGCAGTGCAGTTGGAAAAGCAGACATTTGTTACACTGGCATAACCACATTGTGGAAAGCCATTCTCAGATGAACTGTTCCTGCTGACTAGTTATCACCTCCATATATTGATCACACTCAGCCATTCAAACTGAACATTACTGCTCCTTCACGTTCTGCAAACATAAGATTTCATCTGACTGCACCATAGGTTAATTCTGTAAACTGATCTGTGTTAACAAGAAAAAATTATTTTAAAATCTGGGTTTGCTTTTGAATTAACCCAATTCATTTAGCAAAAGGAACTAATCAACAGGTGAAGATGCTGAATCATCAGATCATCCGATTTGGAACTGCAAGAGTCAAGACAGACCAACTGCTACAAATGCTAAGAGCCAGCAATGGCACACCTAAGTGTATCAGCCAGCAACAATCCTTCTAAAAGTATGTTAACAGATCCCTGAAGGTGTGTGGTGGGAGTTTCGTTTTCCTTTAGATAGAAAAAACATATGTGATACTTTGCTGGTAAGTTTTGTTACAGTCCCACCTCCCTAAAACAGTCATGATGTCATTCACCCTTATACAAATCGAATTAGGCTTTTCCATACTGTAGACTTCAGCAAACTTTTGAGTAGACCACTCTAACAGGAACTCTGAATCAAAATAAAAAAAATTACAAATAAGCATTAAAAATGCTTCAGATTTAACCCATGAAAGGAGAGAGCTAGTCACTACTACTATAGAAATAATACGAGTTCAACAGTTCAGACAAAATGTGGATACTTGATTTTGTTTGCATTGGTCTCTAGTCTTCCTTGATGAATGAAAAAAATTGCAATTTTTCTTTCACACCTTGAGTTTTCACATCTGCTAACATAACTAGAATTAGGTTTTTAAAATTAGTTATTTTAAAGACTGACAACAGCAGCAAGGACTGACAGTATTAGTTTGAGCTCACAGGAGGCACACGTTGAATAGCGTGAAACAGCTAGTTTCAGAAAACTGCAGGATGCTTCCAAAGGAAAATATACCTTCCACCACCACTACATATATCAGCTGCACAAGACAAAAGCAACATATCAAGTAATCTTTTTCAGTGACTGCTATCTATATTCTGGTAATACCTGCATATCCTTAAAACCCAGTTCATGAAGTGTCTTTTCATCATAATCAGTTGTCAGTTCATGCCCAGATGAAATCATTCTCACAGGTCCCATGAGGCCACCTAGGATAAAAACATTATTTCAATAAATTTATGCAATCATAGCTTCATTTTCTAATGAAAGTGCTAAGACTTATTTTTAATAGTGCATCCCTTCAGCAGCGATTAAAATCAAGCAAAAATTTAATGCAATTTCCTTATGAAAAGTGGTTATTACAATAAACTAAATTTCCCAGCACTTATTTGGAAATACCCTTCTCAATAACAGTTCACCCAATCTTGTAGTGAAAAGTGTCCGCAATCCAAATTAAAACATGCCTTCCATAGTTTGGAGTAAATTATGCTATTCCAGAGAAGGATAATGGAAAACCGTTGTGATCATCAACAAAATCCCTTTGTATCACACACCTGTGAAAAAGTCAGCAAAGGTAAAGAAGCAATAATTATCTTACCTAAATGTAAGTTGGAACTGAAAATGTCATATACTCGAGAAAGGGAAAAACGAGAACACCCTTCAAAGAATTCTCAACACTGAACAAGAAATCTGAACTAAAGATTAAGAATTTAATTTCATTTGGCACAGACAATCAGGCAGCAAGTATGAATTACAATGCACAATGACTTCATACCTCAGAGTACTTGTATAGTTCTCACCACCAATTCTGGTGCACAGTCACGGACTGAAGTTTGCTATGCTTTTCAGCCACTGTTCTTACAGGTACGCCTTTTCCAACATTAGGCCCTGGTCCTCCACACCACTGAAGAGCAGCCTTACACTGCCACTATACTTCAACATTGGGATTTCAATGAAACTTCTTCAGAAACGCCTATTTTTTCAAACATCTTGCAGAAATTTTAGGAAGCACTCAGAGTTCTGTAACCTGAAAATGCTTCAAAAGAGCGTATTACCTGGCTAAGGAACACAGTATTCAAAGACATGAGTGAAAAAAACAAAAAAGCCTATATATTTGCAGAGAACTTAAACTTCATTCTTCCACTGTCATAAAGACACGCACAGTGTAGCGCATGCACAGCCAGCCTGCTTCTTCTGGTAATTACTGAAAGCCCATCACCTGCGGTCTGCAGCCACAGTCCCTGCTGATGTGTGCAGACAATAAATCCAGGTGATGCTTCACAAAAACAGCTGAAATACACAGCCAAGTGCTGACATTTCCAAACCAGAGCGATCCAGTAAGATGTACACACATAACTTCGATGGAACTGCCAGATAAATGGAAGCATCGGGCAAATATATATGTCCTTCAAATCCTGCCCAAACAAAATTTCTGGGATGGTCTTGGGAAAATATGGAGAGACAGCAGCCCTGTCAGTTAACAATAAAACCATGGAGGTTTTATGTGGAATCGGGAATAATCTCACATATCTACCATTCACTGTTCCTGTCCTCCTCAGCTGCCTGCTTTGAAACTTACCAGTACAGTCAGGCAAAATCATTTCAAACAGGTAAAGGCAGCCCCAGCTGGCAACTAAAACCACACAGCCACTCGCTCACCTCCCCACTCTTCCACCCACAAGAAAGGTGGGGAACAAGAGGGGAAAAAAAGGAGGGGAAAGGGAGTAAAAAAACCTAGTGGGTTGAGATAAAGGCAGTTTAATAGAAACAGTAACAGAGAAGGAAAAATAACAATAATAAAAATGACACCAGTCACTCACACCTCAGTGAACTGGCACCGTCCCAAGCAATGATCACTGATTCCCGCCCCCCGGATAACCCCCATTTATATACTGAGCATGACATCTATGGTATGGAATATTTAATTGGCCATTTCATCATTCTCTCTATGCTTCTATGGGAAGCTGAAAAAAGCCCTTGAATAGTGTAGACATCACTTAGCAACAACTAAAACCAGTAAGTACTATTGACATTCCTTTCAGAGCATTCAGTAAATGGAAAATTAACTCTTTCCCAGCTGAAACCAGGACAGCAGGCAAACACATGATCCACAAAAAAAAATACAGAAATCTAGCTTCAGCAAACTAGTAACAGATTTCCAAAGAAAGAATACCAAAAAAAAACTGAGAAGCAAACGCAATCTCACATTTCTCTGAGCACTGCAGATTTCAAATGATGTTACAATAGATATTGGGATCTCAAAATAAATATGTGGTAGATGTCTGGTAAATGTAAAATAATAATAATAATAAAGTTTATTCTAGTGAAAACGAGTTAAAAGGAACATTTAATAAATGTGAATGCTACTACTTACAGCTACATTCCCAACGTTTTGCCTCATTGGATATTCCCTTAACAGACGCACGATGGCAAAAACTTCAGAAATTTACCTGTAACTAATAAATGCTTTAAGGTTCTTTTAGTCCACCTCAGAACCTGCAGCTTCACTTTCAACATTAATAGTTACCTCACCTCTGTAACAATCTGTTTAACATGAATTTTCAGTGTCTTCATCTTCTCAAACTAAATTTCCTTTTAAGACACCAGGTGTTAGATGTAACTGGTATCACTTCAGGCATACCTTTTGTTCATGAATCCCAAGAGCAGTAAAATGAAAGTAACCCTTTGCGCAAAGATGCTGGAAATGAAATTGCTATCCATGCAGCAGTCAAAAGGCAGGCCAACAGGAGCGCTAAAGGAGGCCAACAGTCTAAGAAAGTGCCAGTCACAGTTAACAACAGATAAAACAAAAAGAAGCAAAAAATAGAAGTGCAAGTTTAGAATTCCAAGAGCCAAAAGAGGATACAAATACTCTGTTATCTCTGTTTTGTGAAACCGAAATCCCACCTGAGCAAACAACTAAAAACCAGTTAAGGACAACAAGATTTAGCTCTGTAAGGAAAAGGCAAGAAAGGAACTCGTACTCTGACATCATGAGCAAAGGGAATTTTATTTTTACTGGAATTTGATAAATTCTGTTCAGATTTCTTCCTCAGTTGATAAAATAATAGCCATTTTAGGTTCTTAACCAGGAATTGCTTTTTGTTTAAGTAATACAGGTATATCAAAACGGACACAGTAAAAGGTCACTGGGGCAGAGGTGTGCACTAGGTACCTTACAGTACATGCCTCCTGTGATGCAGAATGACTTAACTTTTTAAGTGTGAACAGTCAACATTGAACCATAGTTCACAGAGATCTTTGTGAACAACAAAATGTTATTAGAAAGTCCTTTAAAAAAAAAATAATCTACAGAACAGCCTCCAAATTAGGGTATGAATGAGTAAAACTACACGTTTTAACCACAAGTCCCACTTTCAGTCCCATCTTCTGAAAATTAGCAGTTGAAAAACAAAAATCATGTGACTAGATTATTCCAAACACACAGTGACATACACAGAACAATGCAAAGACACTTCTTCAGGAGTTTGGTTAATAAGAGGTTTAGCCACTTAGAGGATTTTATGCATCTCTGAACCAACACAGATATCAATTACAAGACAAAGCACTTCAAGGCTTAATACAGGTTTTAAACCTAGCAAAGGACCCTGGGTTTATGAATCAACAGAAACAAATTTCATGGTTCTCCAGTTTTCCACAGTTATGGTATGTTAATAATTAGTGTAATAAACACAGAAAAAACAAAACAACATCCACAAGAAGTGTACAAAATTATGGATATCAGCACATTCTACAAAACAAAAGACATTGTACATATGTAATATGACTGAACTACAGCTGCTGTAAGACTGCAATTCTGAATTTTCTGAATCATGTGTTTATAGAATCCCAGCTAAAACAAAAATAAAAATTTCTACTACATGGCTATAGTTGGTGAAAACGAGAGTTTCTTCAATAAAACAGCTTCTGGTGAGTGGCTGGAAAAGGATTTCACAAAGAAGGTAATTAAGATGTCTAAAATTCAGTCTGCTTTACTGACTGTTTCTCTAACAATTTTTAAGAAAGTTGTTAAATTATGAAAGGAAAGTCAGATTCATGTTTACATATATACTAATGGTCAGTGGTATTGGAAAAAGGCATTCATGGACGGAATTTATTCAGATAATACACATTAGATGCTAACTCTTGCTTATAATGAGAAAGAAAGAAAACAAGTAAACATTGAGGAGAAGATAACTGAGAAAACAATAACATTTTTAACAGCAACAATCAATAAGAATGCTATTATATGTAACATCAGTAGGATTTAGAAAATGCCCTCCTCCTAAAGTAGAAAGCAGAAATTTTCATTCACTCCAGAACACATAAAGAAAGGGAACAATAACAGGATGCACATTCATCACCCTGTAAGCAAGCAATGACCATCTCAGGAGCAAGGTGACATTCCAAATTAGGAGCATGAAAAGAGGATGAATGATCATTTTTGCTACAGGACGATCATAAATTAAAAAGCAGTTGCAGGAGTAAGGAAAATCTTACAGCTGACTGGAATACATATACACAGGGTATAAATTATGAATTTCAATTATGACTTCAAATTCCGAATCAATGGCAGAGCCAGAAATGTATAAATTTCACAAAACATAGAATAAGGTTCTATGTATCAGTCTCCAAATCACAGAAAACATAATTAAAACTAAAAGAAGAAAAATAACGTGAGGGAAAGTCGATTAGGACTTAGAGTTTGGCTAGATCTAAGGACCTTTGGCAGATCTACATTTTCTTTGCTATTTCAAATAAATGGTAATGCTTAGGAAACAATGCTATTCATTAAAACTGAGGGTGATGCTAACTGTAATTACAGCTCGAAGAAAATAAATGATAATGTTTGCTTATTCAGGATACCTGAGGAAGAAAAAGACCATAATCATCTAAGCTCTAAATGGATGAACCCTTGTAAGGGCAAAAAATACAGGTACGAGTACTATGGCTTACCAGGGAAATCCCCTTTGCGGCTGCTTTGGCCAAACTCCTGAAGCTGAGCTTGTTGATTTATCTGCTCCTTCTGCAAATTTTCATACCAATGGGTGACTTCTGCCCGTAGATCAGCCACCTGATCACTAGGATACATTTCTATAGTCATCTGAAATAAAATATGTGTTTTATTTTTCAAAGTGCACAGTGGACTTACTGAAATTCAACAATGTAGGATGTACTTGTGAAAGGTGACTACCTTGTCAGGAAGTCCAGCTGGCTGACATACAATTCTTAGTGGTAGCGACTGTTTGTCACTCAGGGCTTTCAAGTGACTGCTGATACCAGTGCCTTCAATCTGCCACTGTCTCAGATGATATGCAAACCTTAAGAAGCAGGTAAAAACATTGAAAAAGTATTTTCAACAAACTCTATTTAACACAGATGTTCTATAAACAATGAGAGGAAAGACAAACTCGCACCTTCATTCACTGTTTTTTTCAAAATAAGAGGAAGTTATTGATATTCTCACTATTTTCCAAACAAAACTAAAATAACTTTGCAGAAGTTTCTTTGGTGAGGGATGGGGAAACATGAACCACATCCATGCTTCTTTATACAAGGAGAAAAGCCAGCTCTTGTAACTGTTTAAACCTTATATATTACCTTTCAAAATTATCCACTACTGTCCTTACTTTACACAAAAAATCCCAAAGAAATGGTTACTTAAATTAAGAATAACTCATAACTCGTTCATGATTACTATAAGAAGAATGGAAATAAATTCCGTATCCAAACATATCACTGGAACTATTTACCTTCTCCTAAAAGCCTCCAGGTGTGTCTTCAGCATTAAGAGTCCTCTTTCAATAATGGTCAGACTTGAATGAGAGTCTTGCTCAAGGTTACTAGAAGCTATCATCAGACTCTCCATACACTTGCTAATAAATTCCTGTTCTTTTTCAAGACCAGTTTTACCTGTAACATTAGTTAAAGTAAATCATAATACCACAACTTTGAGATTCTGCAATTTAATACTAAGAATAAAAAAAGAGTAACACTAAATATTCTTTACAACGTTTTAAGCAAAAAAAAACAAAAATAAAAATGAAAATTCATACCATTGATATAATAAGAGTTGATATACTGGATAGCTGCTCGACTGACATCACCAGACTGTGCTCTTAAAGCAATACCCCAGAACTGGTCCATGCCACACAACTGTTTTGACAAAAGGAAAACAAACACACAAACAAAACATCGCCTTATTATTTTAGTGGGAGTGATGCTTTTCTGACCTGGATATTTTATTTGCCTCTTGATGAAATTACTAAAAATATCTCTGCTTTTCCTCTGCTTGGGCTCTCATCACTACACACACCAATTACTACAAAATCCTAACTTTCACAGAAATATCTTCATACTTTGAAGCATAAGGAGAACTGGTTAAAATTCAAGAGAGTGAATTTTCATTTTTGACAAACAGGAATACTTTTAAATGAAGCCTAAACCCAACAACCCTTATTGGTATTCATTGCAAGAATAGAATTTAATTAAAAATTGCCCCAAATCAATCCACAGAAAAATATCCTATATACCATTTAATTTCCAAGATAGTTTCGCTGTATAGAAAACTACAGAAGAAAAACTTCTAAAGCACATCATACGCAACTGAGACACATTTTACAACAGATTTCTAGTCAGAATTAAACATGCCTCATAAAATGTCATCTGAATCTTCCTTAGAAAAGTAAATGTTACAAACCCATTCTTTAAACCCAATAGTGAATACAGGTCAGTTTTGCTAAGAATATGACAAACTGCACAAAGATACACAGGCAACAGGTGTAATTTTCTTTGTGGTTTCCTATCTCTACCTGTAAAGACAAAAGCCACACATGCTCAAAGTCACAAGGGAAGGTCAGGATCACTGGCCTCTTTCTATTTCCATTTCAGTCCCATATTTGGAACTTTTGTGTCCTGAGCTTCTAGGGCTTTCCTCAAGGCAGAAGTCTGTACAGACCCCACCACTATGGGCTGTGGCACTACTATCTCAAACCAGTAGAGAGTACTCAAGCCAGTAAGTTCTCAAAAGCTATGCCATTGCAGACAAGTAATTTAACTTTCCCCTTCTCTCAGAAAGAAGAAAAAGATGAGCACAGAATCTAGGCTTACCTCTGAGTTTGAGCCACCATCATATGCACTAGTAGCCAATCGAGCCAAATTACATAAATGCTGGAAGAGGTTTAGGCCAGTCATACTAATAGTTTCGGGTTTTAGTTGTGGCATCTAAATAAAATAAATACACTTTAGTATGGAAAAAAAACAATTCCATGAGGGAACAGATAGCAATTACAGGGTATTTATAGCAAAAAAATGTCACTGTTACTACCAATCATATTCGAATTTAGTAGGTCAATTAAAATATATTGCAAAAGATCACACTCTCTGAATTTTATATACAATACAAAAAATCATCTATAATTGGCTTAAACAAACCTCTTCTCTCCACCACCAATTTGGACTGTAACAGTGCAAGGGAAACAAAAATTACTGTAACATTAGCTGCTTAAATTATCAACAGCAGGACAATTTGTTAGCATACATGATGAGTCTGTTCAAAAAGACCTCACACGCTTACAAAGCTAGACAAAACCCGTGTAACCTTGAAGAAGAACTAGACTACATTAATTATTGCACAATCTATTGATTTTGTAATGTCAATGTAATGACACGAATGGGACCCCTTGCAAAAAGCTCTACTGCCACATGTTCGTATTTTCAGTGGATGTATGGATGAAATTTTTATGTCCCTCCCAAAAAGAAGAAAAGTCATTTTTTAAGTCAGGTAGCTACCTATTGTACAGGAAAGTATAGTTTTGGGTGGCTTTCTTTTCAAATTGAAATGAAGTGCTACATAGCTTCAGATACAACACACAGGCTATTTGCAAAGAAGCACTCAAGTAAATACCAGTGTGAAAAGAATTCGCACTAAACCCTTCCCCTCTTCACTCCAGGCAGAGAAAAATCATTGCATGACAAGTGCGGCCCTCCCAGACTACTGAAGACATACGCTTCATAGAAACAATTTTAAATAGGTTTAATAGTGCTGATATGCAAAGAAACACTTTTATTAGAATTAATAAGGTTGCAATTAACTCTTTACATACCTTTTCCAAAAAAAGATGTTTGTAAGTCTCCATACCCATAGCATGCTGATCTTTACTTCGTACTTGATTTAAAAACCAGTGTAGTGCATCATCATAACATTCAGAGTCTTCTACTAAGCAGTGCCACAGTATGTCCACTTGTTCTAAACTCAACCCTAGAATTTGGGAAGTATTTTTAACTACTCCTTTATAACATCAAATATATAGCAATATGCTACAAAAGCCAAGAACACATACAGAAAAATCAGAATAGTTTTTGTTATATTTTCCCTTTTAGACTTGGCAACAGCTATAGTTTTTGGTCATTAGCACTGTCAGTTGTTACTAAACCAACGAGTAGCATGGGCTGACGTGAGATCTCGTACCAAACAGCAGGTTGTTTCTCAGTTCGTAAATAATTATTGGGCACAATCTAGAGTCCAGCTTTGAGCTGGGTTTTGAGACTGTGGCTGAAAATAGTATCTCCGACTATTTCGCTGTTACTCCTTTCAAGAAAACTGCAGGTTTATTTTCTTAGTTGGCATATAAACATCTCTGATCCAAACAAATTTCTTTAAAAACAATTGTGGCTATCCTATTAACAATAGCGAATACAGTGTTACAAGTGTTTTTTTTCTCTTGGCTACAGATATTCTCATTCCTTCCTGTACTCTACTCTAGCAACCAGAACGACAAGCCATGCATTGTATGCCAACTTTGACTACCTATAATGAGACTACCCAAATGACTCTTCCCTTGAGTTGTTTTAACAAATGACCTCAATATACAGTCAACTGAAAGTATGTATAGAGCTGATGCTGAGACACGACTAAAGGCCATTAGTTTACAAGGGCTTAAGAAGAGAGCAGCCAAAACCATTTACGGAAGGGAAAGCCACCAAGGGTTACTAAACCCACAGAAAATGGCGTTTAACTTCTAACTCCATCAGCCAGATCAAAAGATTTCTATTTTTAACCTTTTAGAGTGAAAAGATTTCAGCCTCTGTACAGATCAACCATCATACAGAATACCACTTCTGCAAAAGACCCTACAGGGACCGTAAACCAATTTCTAACAGTATTAAAATATAAAGAAGTATTCCTTTTTGGTATCAAAACTTACAGTGCATTCCAGTAAAAGATCTCTGGGAACATTATGGATGTGAACCAAAACCCACAAATATGGAATATATTATCTTCATTTCAGTAATTACTACAGTCCTAATATCTAGAGAAACTGAAGCACAGAGAACGTAACAATTTGCTCTCACAAAACTGCAATAGAATCTAAACTCCAATGTTTGTTCTGTGCTTTTGTCAAAAAATCTTCCTTCTTTTGAAACAGTATCAGAGATTATTTAAAACTGTATCTGTTTAAAATATATTTATTTAAGCTGACATTGATAATTAAGAACTACATGGGCCTTACTATGAGGTGCTTCTCTTGATAAGGTAACCTCAAATACTTACTGAAATGATCTGGTGATCCTAGAGTTGAAAATACACAAGTCAGGAATTGAAGACGAACCTGAACTTCTGCGCTGTGGCTGTATCTAAAATTTAAAATTGTATAAAAACGGAAGTTTATTTGTTTATTGTCATAACTTTTTTCCCCACTCACACATGTGCCTCATAATAAATAATTTTTTTCTTACAAGTTTCTTTCTGAACTTCTATTTCAGTATATAGTCTATAGTCCAGTTGAACACATTACAGAACCACACCAAACAAGTGGAATGACACACTAGTCATTACTGGGTAAGGTACTTTTTTTGTTGGTTTTTGGGGGGGATGTAAGTGGGCATGTTTTTGGCATGTAGTCAAATTCAAGTGCACCATTTTGTCATTAGCACCTTGCAGGATCTGACCTTAATTTTTGCTGTAACTTGTAAAATGCTGATATTTCTCCTCTGAATTTCTGATTCCAGCTGATGCATACTTTTAATAAAAATAATCTCATAACTTACATGAAAATACTAACCTTATTGCTATTTATAATGTAGAAGCTTAACAGTCAAAGGACCAGAACAACGTATTGTTTTGCCTGAATTTAAAGCATGTCATCCCACTTTCAGACACCTTTTGAAGTAATTTCTCACTAGAGCAATATCCAATATAAAGGTGTATGATGAAGTAAAAATTTGACCCATAAATAGCAACATTTTTAAATTGTGGATGCCCATATTTACATACTGACTTCGACATCTGTCAAAATCTGAATAGTCTATTCCTCTGGAATTGGGAAGCTAGAATTTGCATCACTTGTGTGTATACACCTAATTTTAATCATACAGATTGGAAAGTGTGGATGAATGTGTTCAACAGAAAAAAACTACTGCAAAGGTTAATGATAACAGACTTTAAAACTAAACTATTTGAACAGTTTTATGACATGAAATCACCTTAAACTGATTTGAATATATAAAATCATCATGTTTTATTTGTAAACAAATATTCAACAATGTCTAACAAAAATGACAGGAGAGTAGTTGCATGGGTCTTTTTGAGGAAAAGGAAGCTATTTAAAATATTGTTTTTACAGACCTTTGTCTTCCCTAAGCATGTAATGTCCCTATAGAAAGTATTTACTTAGAAAAACACATCAGAAGCACCAGAAGCAAAGCAGAGAAGAAACATTTAACATAAAATATCACTCAAAATCAGTTGTGTACTTACAATGCATGTTTATGTCGTCCTTCCCTGACTGCCTGAATGTAGTGTACCAAATTATCAAAGAAAAGTTTCATCATATTAAGTTCCTTTTCTGCCCACCTGTGTCAATTTAAAGGCCAAAAAGTATTACAGTTTGCTTAAAAAGATCAGAAAAGCTACAGAAATTAGACACCTATTATAGGAAAATTGCATACACACAAAACCAAAGTAAACATTCCATTTTCTATCTACCATGAATTCAGGAATATTTTCCAGTACAGTACTCTCTTCCTCCTTGTCATCCATAAGACTCCACAATGTCGTTATTTTCAGGCATAGGCCTGACAGAACCTTTTGAGACTATGAAAACTTTTCCTAAAGGCCCTAATTCAGAAAAAGTCCAAGCCAAAACTCAGAACTGGGCATATATTTAGATGTCACATCAAAAAGGCAAAGAAAAATTGCTGATAATCACTGTAATCTTTCCCAGAAGTTCCAGCAGTCAGTTCTCTATAGTTAGATCAGCTGGTTATATAGTTTGTTTTAGTACAGAATGCTATACTATATAACTTCACATTTCGAAGGTTTTCTTACAAACCATGTTTTTTTTTTTACTGAGAAGCATTTGATATACAATCAGAACAGAATGACGTAATATCAAGTTATTGCAACCTTTTACAATACACTATTACTGGAGGTCTGGTACTCTCTGCAAGTCCTTTGGGTTTTTTTTTAAAAAAAAAAGGTAAATCAGTCTTCACCTCAGTTATGACAGCAGTGTGTATTATGAAGAAATCTAGGCCTGAGTGATTAGACAAGCTCATACAACGAGGCCAGACAACAGACAGGTGATAACCTTAGGTCATTGTTAATTTGGAGCACACTGTAGGAGCAAGCCTTGCAGCAGTCCCCTAAATGTCATCACCCCTGTTGGTTTAGTCTGTTGTGGAACAGGGGGCTACTTACATTGTTATCCAGTGTGTATCATAACTGCTCCCAAATTGTTGAAACGTACCAAAGAGCTTTGGAAGAAGACGAAGTGAAACTACTACTGATCTAAAGGAGAAAGAGAGAAATGATGACAATATATGATTGTTACAAAATTAAAACAGGCAATTTTAAAATTACTTTGAGAAACTCAGGTTCAGTGAGCAAACAGGCTAACCGAAAGGCTAACTGGAAATATCCGTGTGAAGTTCACCATCATGTCAGCCAATTAGTATTCTGAATCTGAACTACACATACTTCAAATTCTTTACATGTAATACCTTGGACACACAGCTGTTGGACAAGTATAAAAATAAAACAGTATACATTTTTCTTACTAAAATTGTTTAAATTTCAAATGAGAACTTTTTATTTTTGAGTTCCATAATGCTTAGCTTCTGAAATTTCTGCAAAATGAGTATGTTTTTTCTGCAAACAGATGACACAGCAGAAATAAATCTGCCTCAAACACAAAAGACAAAAAAGTAGATGTGTATTGTAAAATAACTATCTAGGAAGACTCAAGAAGTGCATAAACTGCATATAACTGAACTTTCATATTAGTGATAAGTATCCTCACATTTCTTTTACTAATTAATATCACAGTATACTTGTAACTCATCTCATAAATACAATTCTTAGCAAAAAGGTAACATAACACTGCAGGTTATGTCCAGCATTGGTTGCATCAACAAAATAAATGCCGCTTTTGCCAGTCTTCAAACTGCACCATCTCACAGCTTTGGCTGGTATTAAAGCAAGTTATCTGAGGTTAAGGTATTACTTCTACCTCCAGCTGCTTCTTCACAGAAATTAGACCCCGCAACAGACTTGGTAGAAAAGAACCTGTCTGTTACTCAGCCACTTGCACGTAAAATCTAAATATTCAGTTCAAAACGCTTATACTAAGGCACCTGACCTTGCACTCAACTGACTAAGATGTGGACCCAATTTTACCAACTGGTAGGAAGGCAGTAACCTCTGGCAGAAGGGAGAAGGGACAAATGCAACAAGATGAGAAATTCAGGATACTGATAGAGTCGAAAAATGGAACATCAGATACATCCATAACACCTTGAAAACTACTTTTATACTTTTTCTTTTGTCTGGTTTAACTTGTGTTCCTGTAAAGTTAAATAATTGTTATAGTCAACTTGGATTTCCTATATGTTGCAAAAATAGATAAATGTAAAAACACATAATTTATGATTTAAGTTACCTGTTGTTTGCTAAATTTTCTAAGCAGCCTTCAATAAATCTCATTCGAATTTGTCTGTCAGTGAACCAGCATACTAAAGAACAGAGCAGCTTCTCTGCTTCATTTATTAACCCTTCAGAGAGATGAATCTACAGCAAGTAGAAAGAAAGGTCACTGAATAGTATATATTTATTTTCTTTTAAAAAATATTATTTTCTGGTATTCAACTTACTGCATCTTCATCCTGGACCAGATCCCACAAAAGGGTATTTCCTTTCTTACAAACATTATCCAAATTAATGTCCGTCACCGCATTGCTATTATATTGATGTTTATGAACTGCTGGTCCTGAACAAAATATAAAGACCATTATAAATAATAATAAATCTTTTAATAAATAGAAGGAACTATCTAATCTGAACATTATTCTCTAAGTGCATGAACAACAACATGCTTTATTTATAAACTTGGCTACTTTAAAGCTCATACTACAACATTGTAATTGCAGCCTTTTTCAGCACATGGATTCTTAAAAGGAGACAAAACATTATGACCATACAAGAAGTCCACAGGACAGCTAAACCAATATTTACACTGGTTTTGACTAATGGCAAAGTGCAATAAAAACAGCACTTAAGAATTGCAGATGCAGGTGCCATTCCTTTTTAATTTAATTAGATGTAATTCACACTGTAATTAAAATATTTCTTAAGTCTTTCTGTAGTGTTGTGGTCCAAAGGGTGGTATCTTGATAACTACCATGGTTGGAAAGCAAGAAAGAAGCATATTTCAATAAATTCCTCTCATATTGCATGATCTCCTAAACCTAACTAAAAAAAAAGAAAAAACAAACACCATTTTTTAGACATGATAGAGTATCAAAGTATATGATTTTAGAAACTCATCATGTTGTCATAAACACTGATACACACTTCCCTTCTTCTGTGTGGTCACAGCTGGCACCATTCATTTATCCACTATTTGATACTATTTTCATGTAACAGCAAAGTCAAGTAGAAAATTTAGATTGTGTGCAAACACTGTATTTCCATGTGCAAAACTAGGGGTGTAAAAAGTAATCTGCACTGAAGGCCCCAGGCTCAAACAATAATTTGGATCTTCAGTAAGATGTGTAACATCTATGGAAAACATTGAAAAAATACGCTGATTTACAGCATGTTTTAACTACAAAGTTTAGTAGTTTATTCAACTCTGTAGAGTACAAAATAAATTCTTCCCAATTTTCAATGTCAGGCTGAAATTATAATTCACTTCCACACAACACGAAATGTTAAGCCTAAAGAACAAACAAGACTTCTTATTCAGCTGTGTTTCAGGAAGAGATATGTACTGGTTTTACTGTCTCCTGGAAGACAGCAAACTTGGTTCTGTCAGACCAGTGAAGAAAAACTCAAACCTTCACTAACCATTATATTTAAAAGAAGGATAAAACAGAAAATAAAGCTGCCACAATAGCATATGGAAAGATGATATAATTCTTGAGAAGTGTTTTAGTAGCATTTTAAATTGCACCCTGAAGTAAACTAGAAGATTTGGCAGTGTAAGATGAAATAGCATAAAATGGCCTTTAAGGCAAGCTCCCTAAGATATCAAGTTATATTTTAACTCATTTTTCCAAAATTATCCTCTGTACAGCCCATTATGGTTAATTCATTTAAGATGACAAATGTACAGAATCACAATAAGATCCACCCACCAGAAGAAAAATCGCATAAGGTTTCAGAGAGAAAAAATCTTGCACTTCAGTACCACATTTCTCTTTACTGTAATAACTCACTAGAAGAAAAACCCACATTTGCTGGGCTCTTTAGTGCCTTTATTTGTTTTAACTTGCATTAAAAGCTTCAGTTGAAATGGGGGAAAAAAATTTTAAAAACGTAAACACAGCTACATCTAATGTGATACAAAAATGAATTTCTTGGAAAAACAGTAAAATCTCAGTAGTCACCATGGTTTCTTTGGGCAAATACACATGTATGGTTAAAATAATTTGATTATTTTAATATTGGAGACTAACTCAAAATGACAGAAAATAGAGTACAATATTTTTCTCTTTTTCTGTTTTCTTTTTATTGCTCTTACCTTGACTAAGATGTTCATGATAGATGGAGGCAAGGTTAGGAAGGTGCTGCTGAAGATGAGATGTTAGTTCGGCATGTGAATTAATCTGTACAAGCTCTTCTTCGCAGCCAGACTCTTCCCCGTCAAAATCAGCCATATTTTTCTCTGATTTTGCACTGACTTGGGAACTACTGCAACTGACATCATCTGCACTTAGCATATCATCAACCATATGCCTGTAAAAGAAGAACATTAGAATGGACAATATCAAAGAGAACATTGTTTATAGCAGACTAGAAGTGAGTATACATCTCCCTAAAGCTAAAGTCAGGATGAATCATCTCTCTGAACAGCAGACCTTCATATGAATTTGAAAAAAAACCCCAGACATAAATTGAAGGTCTCACTATCATGATGATTGTGTTGACTCCTTTAATGTTAAGTAAATGCAGCATTTTCCGAAGCAATTTTAACATTTTGATATTCAGTCCAAAAACTTTACAAAAAACTTTAATCGGATGTTAACAAAACAGATTACTGAGTAACTATCTGCAATAACTATCATCTGCTAGACAAACATCCTGAACTATAGCAAAATGTCCATACGAATTTCTGCCCAAACTGAGTATTTTGCTACCGCTTTTTGTTTCTGTTATAGAAGGAATCAGAAGAAATGTCAAGCTACCTACCCGTCATGGTGATGGTGGTGGTGGTGGTGGTGGTGGTGATGCTGTGGCCCAATGAACTGTCTACAGTTAAATAATTCATTTCCAATAGTTTCCCCAAGGAAGTCCCCTGTGTGAGTTATACAAGAATCTTGAGACCCTTGTGAAATGTGAGCAGTGCTCATTTCCCCTGTCATATCATGCTCTGCATCCTCAGCATGAGAACAAGCATCTAGCATTCTAATTCGATTATCCACTGGTGTCACAGAGTCAGTGTTAAAAACATGGTCCTTTCCTGCCCCATTATTTGCACCACTCCTCTCCGATGCCCCCTGCGAATCTCCCAAACAAATGCCTGTTTGCGATTCCAGTTTCCTGCTTCGTAGATCTGCGCTCCTGCTGCTTTTCTGAGGATTATGACTCCTATCTTCTTCCTCTTCATCCTCCTCCTCTTTGAGAGCTTCAATATCTGCAATGTCTTCAGACTGCACCTCGCTACCAGGGCTTCCAGCAGACTGGCTTGCATGACTGGAGTTGGCCTCATTACTGGATCCATCACTGTGGCCACTGCTACTACCAGGACCACTACTGCCATCCTCACCACTGTTGGCTGTCTCATCAGAGCTTCCTTGCATGGATTCCTGAAATTATTGTTATTTTTTTTAAGATTGATGGAAAAATAAAACACCACTGCAAATACATAATCAACATCGTCATCATTCAAGCACAATTCTTCATGTATGAGGAAATGTGTCAGATCTACAAGTTTTCATTCATTCTTTCTCAATTTGGTTGCCAATGACAAAATGCTCTGAGCAGGATTCAGATTCAGTAATTTAATTTTTGCATTACCTTACTCATAACAAGGTATATGTGCAGGCTTTGCACAGACACAGAGTGACAGCGTGACACACAAACAATATGCCGTGCATTCCCTTACTAAGAGATTCATCTTACAGAAATACAATTTAAATGCAGGAGTCCATTTGTTTGAGGTGTTTTCTTGTAGGACACTTGTTCATAGGCAAGGTACAATATATTCTGTGTAAACTGCACAGAACATAAGCAAAGATTCTAGCTATCCACTATCCTGCTGCAGGGAAGCATACATGCTATATACCTGTTCAGGTTTTGAAGCGATTACAGAAAAAAAAATATTTTGATAGCTAATAATAGGCAACTCAGTAACTAAATTCACATATTAAGATTTTCACTCTTACCTCTGTATCTGAAAGTCGCTGCTGTACATGTTTTGTTCTGTTAATAAGCTGTTCCTCCATTTCAATATCACTGCCTCCACTCTGATGGGTGTCACTGTTGTCACTGCTTTGAGGACTTGCTGCTGGTGACCCTAGTTCAAAACCACATTTCCCAGTTACTCTGTGATATCTATCAACTGGAATGTAACAGCATTACATAAATCTGCCTCAAATGTTGAATTCAACAGCATTCTTCCTGCAAACAGCTGAACAAGGACGTAACTCAAACAATTCATGTACCTAAACACTTAAAATTCTTCTTAGAACACAGAGCATTTTATGACAAAATTTGTATTCTGATGTGTCTTCTCGCCAGTATATAGCACAGCTATATGAATTTCCTAGATTCTACATGAAATACAACTTTCATTTGACTTCTCATAAAAACAGAATTTAAACTTTTACTAGTTGTTCTGTTCAAATTCGACAGCTGTAGAAAAACACTGTAGTATCAAATATATCAGATTGCGGTGTACTTCTAAAACTATACTTACAAGGTGAAGGGGCTGCTCTTCTGAGCTCCTCTTCTTCTGAAGGAAAAAAGCAGGATGGAAAAATAAGTGACTAAAAATCTTTTTGTCAGCATATAGTTGTCCATGATTCATAAAAATCAGCAGTAGGAAAAGAAACGGAAACTACAGTAAAATGGCTTGACACCACCTTTAGTAATGACTGTGGGGAAATACACAGTCAAGCAAAAATAAAAACCCCAGAAATAGCACGTAATATCAAAAACTAGGTAAAAATCAGAAAAGCTTTTGTAAGATTTCATGTAGCTATGTCAGTTACAGATGTTCAGCAGAAAAAAAATTAGTTAACTGATGAGTTATGGACCATCCTCTGAATTAAAAAAAAAAAAAAGGAAAAAAAAAAAGCAAATGCATACTACTTAAGATATACAAACAGAATTGATCTGAAATAGAAAGCTTGCCAAATGAGCTCAAAGTTTTAATGCTTTTGTCTTTATCCTCAACTTCTGCTTGAAAAACATGCTGATGTGACACTTTTTAAAAATAGTTCAAGTAAAAAGTTCCATAGATCCTTTATGTCCAAAGTCAGCAAAGAGACTATGAAAATTAAAAAATTAGCTACCAGATCAGTTGGAAAAACACATACCTTTTTTGTTTCCCATGGGTAGATTGGTACTCAGTAAAGATGCAAAAGAGCTTTGTTTTGACAGCTGAGCCTTAGCTGCTAGTGCATTATTCCACAGTGCTTTTATAAGCATTGATGCCAGATACAAGGTCTATAAACAAAACCAGATGACGGTGACATTAAGAAGCGGTAGGTTTTGTATGCAAAGATCCACTGTTAATCTTTTGATATGCCAATACTACAGTTCACCAAAATAAAGTAATCAAAATAAATGAATGCACAAAATAATGTTGTGCGAAACACTTTTTAACTTCAGACATGAAGTTGAAATCTTCTATTAGCGGTTCTGCAGTCTTCAAAAAATTTCTGAAAAAGATTATAATTCAAAAGGCCTACTTGAAGACACATGACTTTACTCATATAGCCTCCTCTCTTACACTTTAGTGAATATCTCTTTTACATGCACTCCTTTAGAAAACAAATCCATAATGCTTGTTTCTTTTCTCATTACAGATATGTTGTTCACCTTGCCCTTACCTGTTCAGTGTGAGCACTTGGATGAAGAGTTGAGACTAGGTTAAGAAGATGTCTAAGTGGCACTGGGTCCAAGTTTTTGATCAAAGAAGGAAACAAGTCATGTATGTAACGACTGCAATGCTTTAGCTACAAAGTACAAACAGAGAAGATAAACAGCAAAATAAACTTTTTTTACCAAAATTCAAAGATTCATAAAATTGCAGCAATGAAACAACATCTTTGCACAAATTCTCAGGAAGCACTTGTTCAATAATTCCAAACTACATCTGACTTGCAATTTTGACTAAATCTTTATATTGTAAAGCATGTAAAATTTAGTGAAATCAAATGTTACAACATCTTCCTTAGTTCTAGTTGTAAGAGATTTGGTGAAAAGAAGAACTGGAAGTTTATTTTGCATTTTAACTTAAATATAACTTCTAAAATATTAGTGTATACACTAAATCCCGACGAAAATAATAATTGCAATGATTACCGTATTAGCAGTGGTAAATACAAATAAAGACACTACAGGCTAATACGAGACTGAGAGAACAGATTGTGTGAACTGTGTGAGGTTTATTTATAATTCCTTTGTCTTTACAGTAATGGATGTCAAAAAATATGACAACTTATTTAGCTAGCTACTCTATTTACACATTAAAGTGACAATGCTCCTAGATGTTTCCTCATAGGTTAAATGCTGCTTTTCATAGTCACTCAAAGGGTTTCATTATGTTAGTAAGGATGTTGATATTCAAAAAATAAAACAATGGTTGCAGGAAGCATCTCGAAAAAAAACATTCTTAATGTTGGTTACCACATATGCACCTCAGATGGGTTTTTTTCATTCTTTATTTATTTTATTTTGCCTTCCTGGCATATAAAATAGTCATGTCAGCATTTTATGGGGTACAGGCCATCTTTCACAGGATTCAAACTGGAATGAAATTATGTGGGTTCTATACAAGGATGCATTTAAACATCTTCAGATGTCTGCTTCGACTCAGAGAAGATAAATTTTTTTCAAAAAGTTAGTTTAAAAAGTGGAAAATATATTCTTATAGTCTAAAGGTGTCAGTCTTTTAAACAACATTAGAGGTTTAAACCCTTTACAGGAAGTAATCAGGACATACTTAATTCTAATATCACACATATATATATTTTGAAAATGTCAGTATGTCAAAATGAACACGTGAACTGTAAAAGAATTATCATATTTAGGAAATTTTTATATTAAGTTCTTAAAGTAGTATAAAAGATAGAAAAAATCCAGAGGTCTAACACTAGTGTGAGTTATTGTAAGTGTGAAAACATCAAGGAAGGTAAAATATCACTTTAAAAAATATAAGTGAAATAAGTAATTATTCATTACTCTGATACAGGAAACTGTTGGAGCCTATCAGAGCAAATGCTGTTATAATGAGCATTTATTAACGTTAACAGATGCATGTTATAATGACAATGGACTGCAGAGGTTTCAGAATGTGTATACGGTAGTATTTGATTGAAACAAATTACAGAGAAATATTGAACACATAAAAAAACCCGTTCAAATTCTAACCTGTGTAAAAGTATGTTCCCTATACCTGTTCAAAAAGACCAATTTTATTTCTCTGACTTTCACCTTGAGTGTATTTTTCAGAAAAATTGACACTGAAACCTTGAGGTGTTTTCCAGGTTTGTTGGGGAAGGCTTTTGGGGAGGGGAGTTGGGGGTGGGGTTTTTTTTAATAATAAAGGCAGAATGAAACCATGGAAAAACAGTTTCCACAACAGGAAATCAAAACGTCTACTGTATTCAAATCCCCTAAATAAAAAAAATCACAACCTAAACCAAAACCCATAGCAATCCATTAAAAGTAGCAAACAAATAAATCTTTCTGAAGGAAAAAAGCCTATCAGGGTTTCCAGGTTCATCAAGCAAAAACCAAAATCTCAGTGCCTTCTACAGATTTTAACATCAGCACTGTAGCACAGCTGTAAACTCACTGCCGCAATTTTCACCTGATTGTTCCTACCAGGAGTAACAGAAATGGAAGCTACCATACATAGGAGCCAGGCAATTTAGCACAATAGTAAAAATATTACTTCTACCCTACAATGTTCATCCCTACTCTTAGTGAAAACACTACGTCTTTGCTATACAACTTCATTTTTCTCTTGTATAAAAGTAGCCTAGGTGAATTCTTGCATCTAAAGAAAAAGCAGTAATTGTGGCAGTTACCTAACTTAAAATTTTGGTCAGCAAAACACTCAGACAGACAATAAAAAATAAGAAACTCAGCTTTATGAATACCAAACAAAATCAGCTCGCTGTTTTCTGTTTTGCTTTTTTATCACTCCTGAAATTATAAAAATTTTATATATACCTGTGCTGCAGCCCAAATACAGTCTATATGTTGAGTACTCAGTCTCCCTTCAGCTGCAAGAAAATTCAGAATCACTTGGCACTGTTTGATGATCTGCAAAGTGAGAACATATTGAAGAAAGATTTACTAGAACAAGTTGTTACTCCTCCATGTTTATGCTAAAAATAATTATAATTTTATACAAACCTCAATATGTAAATTTGGTCCAAAAATGTGCTCAACTACATTGTTGCTGATAAGCCAGTCTGCAAGCTCTTTTGCAATTGACCTAGAGATGAAAAAAGAGCGGATACAGAAGTAAAAGTATCTGCCTATACTATATACATTGTGCTCTTCCCCAGCACAGCATGTCTTTCAAATTAGTATCTGTAATTATAGCAAGTATACAAAAACTTTTCTGAACACAAAGCATACTCAACATTCATTCATTCAGGTAGGAAATAAGTTATTTCATTATTTTTTTCTTTAGCTGGAAGACTAATGCCAAATACCAGTATTTCCCACTCACCCCTGGATCATTAGCAAACATGTAACCAACAACTCTTACCAATTTTATTAGTTAATAGAGCTCAACAGACCACCTGCAGACCACTTCCAAAGACCTCACAGGTAAGATTTTGATAAACACTGCTATTTAACCCAAATTTATAATGAAATTCCAGAACTATTGAGTTCACAAATGTAGCTGAAGGGGGGAGTGTTAGAAATTATTTTTTAAAGAAAACCACTTAAACATTTTCAGAGTCTCTTGCATAAATAGCAACTCATATATCTTTAAAAACCTATGTTTGGTATGGTCATACTTACACACGTGTAGCATACAAATACTTCAAAATTCTCATTTTATTTCATCCATAACACCACTGAACTTTATCCACTGCCAATCCATAAGCAAACATTCAAACAGAACAGGACAAAGAAACTGCATTTTCCAAAACAGAAGTTGAACTTCCAGAAAGCACTGCCCTGTCTGGAAACTAGTGCATAAGCTCCTTTTTATTCCTTCCTTTCAAGCAAACGTTTATTTACCCAGATTTTGGCACCAGAAGCAGTAAGAGGACATCACAGTATTTAAAGCACACCCTGTAGTTTAAATGGCCCTGGAATAAAAGCGCTCTGTCTCACAAGGAGGAGAGGACGGGAGGGAGGGGGTGTCTTAGAGGACTACAGGAAGAATGATTTTTACCACTTCTGTGTCACATTTATGGTCACTGTTAAAATTCCAGGATTGCCAATCTTTATCATCCGCAATAAGAAAATAAGATTCTTTAGGTAAAAAGAGATTGCCTTTGTAGGTTTTCCAAATAGGATTCACTTTTCCAGGGCACGTTGCCAGTTCTTCAATTGTTTTGAACTGCCTGATCCCTATGGATGAACTCAGTATAGTTCATATTACTCCACACACACCATTCCTACACTGTCCTCTTCTATTCTAATTCCAAAATATGGGGAATCAAATATTCTTATATTGTTCAAAAAAGATAATGTCCCCTAATATTTAAGTAGTAACTGGCTTGTAAGGTACAATAATTTACCAGCTGTACCATTTATGGCTTATTAATAACTTAGTTCTCATACTGTAAAGTCAGTCTGAAATGGTATCTGCTCAAAGAGGGATAAAAAGAGATAAGCCAGGTCTGTTCCATGAAATCCAGATCTACTTAACTTCCTACAGCTTCATTTCAAAACAAAACCAAAACCCAGCCCCCCTACCCCCCCAAAGATGCCTACCCCAAACCAAACTTTGGAGCATGCACATTACAGACTCGTTCAGGGCTTGGATTTCTGTCTAACAAAAACTGAAGTAAGACCTTTTCACAGGCGAGCTGTGATTTTGCAGGTATTACAGCTAAAGGAACTTTTGATTCATTTGAAAATATGCTACCAATCTCCTTTAGCAACAAACGTGGCTCTAAAAAATGCTCTTATCCACCTGCCTCCATGCTGACAAGCACGAGCAACCATAGTGGCATTGCTCATATAGCTCAAGAGACTACAGCTCTGTTACTTTTCATTTTGTCAGACAGCTGGTAGACTTGATATTAGATTCAACTTAAATCACAAGTGCCCAACACACTCTGAAAACAGAATGCAGCCTGCAAAATCGTTCCTTGAACTTATGGCTTTACATGGCCTCCCCTTGCTGTGGGAAGAAGCGGTCCTGCTATGCGACCTATGCTATTACGAAAGGACATACTGTTCAGTCTGTCTCTTCAAACCAAATACTTCTGCTAGTGGCACAATGTCCATTAGACATTGTATCCAGAATCATATGTTGCATTTTATCTACTCCAAAGAACAAAAACTCTCTTACAAAGTGAGTTTCTTCACATTTTATTAAATGAGTACAGCAGTCCTCTATCTCTAGTCTGCAACATTTTTCTTCTGAGAAATAATGGATTATTCTTTGAAGGAATGCCTTTTTTTAATAGATGTATTCTCAGTGGTAAAAAACTCTTCATCCTACTGGTGAGCTCAACCGTGATAAAATGACATCTCAGATTTCTGAAGGTAAACATTCATTTGATATGGATTTGTTGAGGATGACCAAAAACAAGAGGATCCTTGTGAAAAGCAGAATGCAGCCTTTGTGTTTCCCAGAGAGAATTATTGCTCCCAGAAAGTTTTGCTGAGGGCACACCAATCACTAAATATACTGCCTTTTAAAATGACGAAGTTATCACCAGCACAAAGTATTTTGTTCTCTGATATACTAAGAAATATATTCGTGATAGCAGATTCAAGGATGCATCAAAGAAATCTAATTTCAGTGTAAATGAAGGATGTCTGACTTATTTCCTGAACAATTCCATTTCAGGAAAGGTTTTTTTCATCCTGTGGTTTTCCAGCTCCTTAATATGTTTCCTCACTTTCAAGCAGAGTCAACATCTTAACTCAAAAGCAATTCCAGAACTTCATATAAATAAAGCCTATGGATAAATGAACCTATGATTTAAGTTTGTATATTGTCACTTATCCTGTTTCTATTTTAATAATTATCAAAAGCCCTATAGCCTTGAGAAATTTCAAATACACTCAAGTTCACAAAAATTCACTGAGTTCTGAGTTGCCTCAAATAAGCAGGGCAACCTAGAATAACTTTTTATTAAAAGATTTAAAGTGTAATTTTCAGTATTTTTCAATGTGGTTTCATTTCAATTTCTAGCTATGTTAAAATTTCTTTCATATAGTCTGTACTTTTCATAATTCAAAATTTTTCATAGAGCAATTTGCAAATTATTGTATGACTATTACTATATGATATCACTACAATTAAGGCAACTTAGCAAGAACTCAATTTTCAGTAAAAATAAGCTCAAATTTTCTTTTAAAAGAGGTTCTTCAAAAGGTTATAGAAAAATTTTCCTCCTTCATACTGAAGGAAACAGTGAGAGTGAAAAACATGCATTATGATCAAAGTATAGATATGCTTTTCCCTCTAACATGAAAGCAGCAGTACAAAGAATAGTTTTACAAATAAGATATCTAAGGCATACAGACCCTAGTAGTAAGAATATTCACCTTGCTAATAAGACATATTAGCTATTTTTCATGGATTTTGTAATTGGGATAGCAAGAGGAAAAGTCATTTAAAGAACCTGATACTCTCTACGAGTCTGTGTTGTGGATGAGGGAGGAGGAGAACAGAATAAAAAAGTAAAGGTACCAGCTACTCTAGTTTAATTGTCTCTAAATCTTTCTCACACTGGAAATCTATGCAACGTATTGGGCTACATGATCTCCAGACTTAATCAATTTCTCCCTAGACTCTTAATTTAAATTCACTGTCTGTCAAAAATAACTCTTTTATTTGCAAGAAATGAAATTCAAGCACTTTTGATATTAGTTTCCCCAGGCATTCCATGAGACTGTGGGGAAGAGAGTGGAAGCTACGCTGTTTGTGATATAACCCGATGTTTGTGAACTGTACTTATGAAAGGCAAGTACTAGAGCTTGAATTTTGTTCATTATTGTAAATAAAACTATCCAGAAGGAAACTACAGTTTATGCATTTTCCTGGTAGGTCTAAGAATGTCCCTCTAAGAGCACTGGGTTAAAGTCCTAGAAACATTTTAATCTAAGGCTGTGGTGCAGTACTTGGTAGCCACATGATGACCCAGATCCAGGAACAAATCCCACAGCAAACTGACTGCCCCCTGCCCAAGAAAACCTTATTTATCCAACCAGTCAATTCCCAACACAATTCACCACACAACTACACCACCAGCTCAGTACTGGATAAAATACAATAACAAGTCAGCAATGTCACTGGAAAATAGAACCTAAAACCTTAAAAGAAAAAATGTAGAAATATAACGAGCAGCTTGCAAAGGATGAAGACTAACATTTCTTAACAAAACCACTGAAATAGCATCTACAGCACAACAACGGATGGGAAACACTGATCTCAACTATTTAGGATCAGAAATGCAAAGAGGATATAGCACGCACCTTCCCAACACCCATTCAAGCATGCTTTTGTTTATGAGCACACACCATCTTATTTGACACTCCAAAACCACCACACTGACATAATCTCGAATATTTATCAAACTACTGTGGATGCCACTAGAAAGAAACATTAGTGAGCTGAGTGGAAAACTTCACTATTTTTTTTTAAAGAAAATTTGAAAAAGATCCCTGCAATGTGGAATAGAGAGAGGGAAGAGACGTTTAAATGATGCTGCCATAAATTCAGCTGGTGAGCTTAGACAAAAATTGAGAAAGCAAGAGTTAATACGATCTAAGAGAACAGTGGTGAAGGGGAAAAGCAATGCAAAACTTGCAGTTTAATATCTCAATAAATAAGGAGAGAGGAAAAAAAAAAAAAGAGAAGAAATAGTCCAGATCTTTCTGTTCAGAGGTGAAAGGAATTTCGGACACCCGAAATTACTCTGTAGGAAGCTTTTTAAGTGAGGGTAATCACGTTTTCAAATGAGGCAGGAGGTCATCTCAGCATCAACCTGAATCCTGAAACTAAATTCTTGGCTGCCTGCCAAGTGAAGGGCAAAACAAAATATCTCTTTGCACATGTTATTTCCACAAGCTGACAGTGTCCTCATTAAGGAAAACACACCAATTTTTCCTCTTGTGGTCCAAATAGCACACACAAAAAAAATTCCCTCCCTGAAAGGAATGATCATTTTTCACTAACCAACATCAGCAAAATAGTTTTAGGAATCACTCTTCTGTTCAGTCTCGTTATCTTTAGCTTCAATAGATTTCATACTCTTCAGTACCCTGGATTGCAAAGAATTTGATTCTATCTTAAGAGCCCGGAATGGCTAAATTCAAAGTACATCTCTGAGTGATTTAATGAAGTTGAGTCACTGAGACATTGCACATATCTGGACAATATGCACACTCCGTCACCACAAACCCTCAACCTTAGAGAAGACAGTCAAGTAAACTAAATCTAAAGAGACATACAAATACCTCCAGCTATAAAACAGATTTCTCCATCTTAGCTTTCTGCTGCTTTCAAGTGCAAATTGTGAAATCCAGTCTTTTCTTAGATGGAAGATGCTCTAGCTTGTCCTACCGTGGAAAAATTTGCAACCATTTAGATAAAGGTGGGAAGCTACTGTTGGCAAAATATTCGCTAAAAAATTCTGACGATACTTCCAAACAAATGGGAAGAGCTAGGACTAAGTGATAGCTCTTTTTTTTTTTTTTTTTTTCAGAAAAAAAAGATACCTCCCGCAAACCCACCTTATCAAGATACAGAAGGAGAAATCCCAAAGGTTGACAGTTCCAAACGCATCTGGAAAAGTCAAAACACATAATGGGGATGACCAGACATAATGCAGAACATCTTCCTTTGATAAACCTGCAGAGGCTACAAATGTACAAAATAAATCTTAGACTTCCTTTCTCCACTAAGGAAAGAAAATAGGAACTAAAAGCTTTCCTTTCGCCGCTCATTCAATCACTGCTAATTCCGTAAGTGCCTTCTCATCCAAAAACTTCTCATAAACAGAGTCTCTAATGAGAGGGAAGCTTTGTACTGAATGAACTGTAGAAGTGAGACATTTTCCCCATGCTTCTGCAGCAGCCTTCTGTGATTATTTGGCTGGAAGAAATCAGTGATTTCAAAAGATATCTGAAGATAGCAGCAATACTTCATACTGGTTTGTGCCCAACTTTCCAGGTAAAACACCAGAACGACGGGAATTCAGATTTGAAAAAAAAAAAAAAAAAAATCACATACTACAAAAGTGGAAAAGAAGGTCTTCTGTTCATGCTGCATTCCTTTCAAATGACAGGCTGTTTACAGATGCTCTTGCCAAGAAAGTAATATCCCAAATGAGAATTTGACAATTTCCTTCGGCTTTAAAATAACTCTGATGTTCTTGCATAGTACATCTGCTCTGCTGCAGGGAAATTTATGCACCCTTCTCATTTTCCCCTGTTGATAACCTTCCTTTTTCACATTTGATACAGAAAATCAAACAGCTTATTATTAGGTTTAACTGGTGGAATGTTAATGTTCCTTATTTAGGTACTACTAGTTAAAAAACTATTTAATTCAAAATGTGTTTCAGAAGATAAACTAACGAAGAAACACCTCAGTTTCAGATTTTCAACATGAAGGAAGGAGAAGAAGAAATGGATAAAATTGAGGTTTGGCAGTCCCAGTGTAACAGTACACCATAAACTGGCAGTACAGTATTGAGAATACCCCAGTTCACCAAGCCACCTCACATACACAATGTGTTACGCTCCTCTAGTATTTACTTCTACTGCTACAAGAACTAGAGGCTTTGGAAAAAACACAACACCTCCCAGGGCACAAAATATATAAATCATAATTATATATAAGTATATATTATATTAATATTATATTAAAGTAATAAATGTGTGCTTACATTTATTACAATAATGCAATTTTTTTTGAAATGTGTATGAGCTTAATGACATTACATTCAGGTTTCATCAGATCATAGTAAGATATCTGTGTCATACTTGACGAGAATTCTTTAATTTTTTTCTGACATTACGTATCACAATTTACTTTGAAATAAACGGATAGCGTGGATTCATGTTCACCTATTGATTTAGTGACAAAGGACAAGAAAAAGTTGATCACAACTGGTTACGTGTTTTGCATTCTCAAGGTATTTTCACATCTTTACGAAAGCAAAACTGCCCTAGATGCTGATTCGTTATTTTTAATATATCAACTATTTATCATAAATTTAACTTCAGATATTCAAGTTGTTATTTACTTGAAATCTACAGTATGGTGTTCTTGACTGCTGCCAGATTTCAACAAGCAGGTGTTAAAATGAAAACATCTATAATAAAAATACCCAGACAGAAAAGCAAGCCAACTGCTGCTGTAACAGACTTCTCATTAATTAGCAAAAGCTAGTGGAGAGTGTGTGTCTGTAGCGAGAGATACACACATGGATACAACCCCCAAGATAGATGTAGAGTATACCACACCTCAAGATAAACGTAAAGTGTACATCACAAGTAAAATTCCAAATTTTTCATACTTTGCCTATTATTTCAAAAGAACAGTTATTTCAACTACCTAAAGACATACTTTCGTCTAAATTCTAGACAGTTCTAACATGCAGCTTAGAGTTACTACAAAAATCAATGCATTTCCTCACTGGAATACAATCCCACAAATGAAGGTTCGCAAAGATTTATAGGAGTCTCCTTTAAAATTGTTAAGCACACCTGAATTACACAAATAAGGACTCTGAAGAAAAACAATAAACAGTTATAAAAGCATATCCTCACACACTCAGTGCAAAACTAATAACAAAACTGGGAGCCAGTTATGGCAAAACAAGTCTTAGTTAACTAAATAATCAGAAGAAGTAAGAAGACGGCAAAAATACTACTTGGATATGAATTAGCTGGTTCTTATTTACACATCACAATGGAGATAATGGCCTGTTATAGGTATTTATTATTTGAGTATCTGCATTTTTCTAAAGGTTACCTTGACTCTATCTTTTAAGACAGTAAAAAAATCCAGAAACATTTAGAAATAATTTTGAAGTTACTATTTAAAACTATTTATTAAACCCCTGATTAGAGTATTTCTAATAAACACTACTCCCCACCGTGTATAATCCATAACAACAATACAGAAGAACTGCAATCATACAGTGCGCTTAAAGTATTCATAATAATGTTCCTACTTACGTTTCTGTGTCTGAAACTAATGACTCATTATTACACACATCATTGAAGGTATGAAGTTGGTTCTACAGTCAGAAAAAGGAAGAAAAAATTAAAATTTTATCTAAATGTTTTATGAGGTAGTTTTCTTATATTTAAAAATATTATTAGTAACAGTCAACAAATTTTTCTAGTACTTTCAACATTTGTAAATCAACTGCTTTGACAAAAATTTGAACAACAGGCATTGTAGCAGGCAAGAGGGATCAATTTTCTTTTTTCATCAACCTTTCTTTCACTAAAGCAATTAAAGGATGTTACAAAACTCCACCCACTCCAGAAATCAAAACAAGGTGTGTCGCAGTCACTTTGCACATAGGTTTTCACGAGAAATGAAACGCATACTCTGGAAACTGATGTTTTAAAATGAGTTTGCCCCTTATTGCTTACTACAACAGCAAAGATTTCTTTTGTCACATTATCAGTGTTGAAAGTCTACAAAACTGGAGAGTGAAAATTAAGTATTTTTATATAAATGAAGCTTTGCAAGGTATCTGAACTGATAAATTCTGAAAAAAAAATAAAAGCCTGTAAAAAAGCCTGAGAAAAGAAAACCCTGTAAAAAAGGTTTACAGCTGTCTTCCATCCTTTTCCTCAGGATCAACTTTCGAGATAGAGATGGCTCTGTATCCCATTCTTTACATGTACATAACATTTAAAAAAATATTTAAGTAATAAAATTATTTATCATCTTATTTTCAACAAAATTAAAGACACAGTAATGTGAATTTTTGACATTCAAATTAAACTTGTTGCATAACTTTGTCAAAACATTTACTCTTTTCTTCCTTGAAACAAGTCTGGTACATGCACTCTATAATTCGGGTGACAGCTAATCTCCTGCAGTCTTTACACTAAGATTTATTCATGTTTAACCTCAACAATTTTCATGGGGGAAAAAATGTTTTTGAAGAAACAAAATTATAAATATGCATTAAAATTACTGAGACATGAGAGCGTAATTACACAATTATTAATAGATAAGTTATTATTAGATGCTTTCAAATTAAACTTATTTAGGAGTGGAAAAACACGTCAACAGAACTTCACAAAGAAATTGTAATGACCAATTAGAACTGGGTCAAATAAAGAAGTGAAAGTTCACTGACTTTTCTGAAGACTTAGCCTCCAACCAAAAATATTTTGAAAGGGATCAATGAGTGAAAGAGTATTGAACTGTTACTATTATAAATTTTAAATCCATGGTCACATGTTGATCCAAATTTCCCATACAAAATCCTTATCCAAAGGAATTCTGACAAAAGGTCTTCTTTTTCATATTGTCAAAATTGTTTGAAAATTCCAGTAATTACAATTAAAGCCTTAGAATTCTGACACGACAGCGCCATACAAAATACACATAGGATAGGGTTGCACAACTTATTCTCACTCACCTCCCAACATTTTTTCACTTCATGTTTTGTTACCATGAAATGACAGAGGGAATAAAATACTTTTACAATTTTTTTACCGTATATGTAATATTGTAAGAAACTAAAGAGGCCTGTGCCCAAACACTTGATTAATGTAACAACAAACATGTTAGTTATGAAGTACAACAGAGGTATAAATTCTTCAGCAAAGCAAGGTGAGAACAAAAAGGCATCTCCCTAGCTAGTCTTGAAACAAGACCCAGGCATCATAGGTAATTAAACTTTCTACATAGGAAATGAATGCAAGAATAATAAATATGCACTGTTGGAAGTTTTGCACTGAATTTGTTCAGGAAAACCCTAACAATGTTACATTTGCACTTTCACTAATGCACAGAACCAAATAAAAAGGGGTTGAAAAAAAGAAAAAGGAAGGATGGCCAGATCAGTTCATCTGTAACTGAAAGCACAGGAAAACAGAGAGTCCTGTTTGTAAGGGAACAGCAGAGAGAGGAGAAGGTATTTTGGAGCTGAACCACCTCAACAGATGACTGGGACATGAAATCAAAGAGAAACAAGGTAAGAACAAAAATAAAGCTTCAGGTATATTTTGGTTTATATTTTGCTGTTCTTTTCTGTAGCTATTTCCAACTTCATATTCTACCACTGAAGCTCCTGCTTTGCTAAAATTAACTTTCATGTGTCTGTCTTCAACCTTGTTTTGTAAATAAGAACTTTAGTCAGATGATCTGACACACTATGTATATGTTTCTCTTCAAGGGAGGCAAGTCTGTATTTGGTGGTACGCAAATATAATCTCTGTATGCCATACAGCATGTATTCTGTGAGTCTCAAGAGGTTCCATGAAACTGGAAGGTTTAATTTTAGGACTGGTCATGCTAGCTGTCAGACAGAAGAAAAAAAAAAAATTCTCTTGGCAGACACAAATTGACCCCTCCATGTTAGAAGACATTCATCTGTTTAGATTCACTGATATTTTTGGTCAACGATTTCTGTCTCCATGATGACAGCAAAAGTACATTTATCTTGCAAAAGGAACAAGTATACAAGCCATGGAAATTATTTGAGCAAACCTATTTCAGTTTTGATCTTGTGAGCTGAAATTAGAATCTGCATCTGAGTCCACTTTCCACATGAACTTTCAGAACTTTTCTTTGAAATAAAGTATATATTGAAAAGTTCACACTTTAAAATATTTCTAACATAATTCTGATAAAAGTTTTCTTTCAATCTTCGCATCTATTTGGAAAACGAAATGAAGAATTCCTTCAATGCTAAATGCTCAACTTTTGGCAACTGAAAGTCTAGGAAAGGAAAACATTTTGCAGTTGCATGTATCATGGTTCTAAAGTCTTGAAACACAAAACAGGAAGCTGAAATTCTGTTGGTTGGGAAGAACATTTCAATGAAATTACTTTGACAAATTTGACTAGCCGTCAAAGACATGAATAGAAAAAAGAAACTTCAAAAAAGTAGTCATGAAGGTACATCTGTAATAGAGAAGGTTGTGTGAAAATACTAAGTTGAACTGCATTACATCTTTGTAAACAAATCTTTGTTTGCAAAGAGGACAGAAAAATTCAGTAAAAAGGCAGTCAAAATTTCTGTAAATTTTGGCTCAGATTCCACACTCAAAGTTGCATAGACCTGGCAATTAAAATTGTCCCAGGCAAGGCATACAAAACTAAATAAACCAAAATGCTTCTCAAACTCAAAAGTCAAACAAAATAAATCAAGGCGCTTCTTCCAAAAATCTCTTCATAAGATCTTTAAAAAGAGAACAAAAGAGAAAATTGCCTATAATTTGAATGAGAAAGAAGAATGAAATATCAGAGTTGAAGAGCAGTTTTAGAGACTATTCATATTAAAAAAGACTCAATAACTTATTAACAAACAATATTCTGGTTATTTTACAAGCTAAAACCTATTTGTTTTAGTCTAAAAATACATGCCTGTTATTAAAAATCTCACATTTACAGTCATATTTATCAATCATAACAGATCAAAACATATTTTAACTACTTAAAATTATACAATTTCACACTCCCTTAAATAAAATACATGCCTGAAAAAATAAGCTAACTGATTCACTCCTATTTTCAGATTTTCTTGTGGTAAGGATACACAAAAAGACATACATTAGTAGTTGAACAAAGACAACTGTACAAAACCAAAGGCAAGTACTTATAGGAATAAATATCTAATGCATTATCTAATGTTTGCAACTATGCAAACATTGGAAATTTACTTTAAAATCAATAATATTGAAAATAACATTTTCCAAAACGGTGCAGAATTAAAAAAAAGAAAGGAAGTTATTTTTATGCCCAGTCAGTGGCTGTATTTTAAAATGTATCTGCCAGATATCACAAGAAATCTGTACCTGTATAAATCATAAAGCACATGGCAATGAAAAATCAAAACAGAAATATATATTTTCACCTAAGACTTCATCGACTCTCTGAAGGTTTCTTATTACACAAAAAGAATCCTGAACATTCACTTTATACTAATTATGACAGAAGATTAGAATTCAGGCACTGAGTATATCATATGTAGCATCCATATAAAGGCATATAAATTACTTATGTATATAAATTATATTTACAGTAATGTCACTATTTCTTCCAAAAGTTAACTTTCTCTATATCTTGCTTTAGCATCTCTACTGGATGAACTGCATTATGTTTTCATTCACATAAATGCAAGACTGAATGGACAATGCATTCAAGTCCAATATATGCAGTTACCCTTGGAATCGCATTTGATTAATACTGAGTGGATGTAGCTCACAGCCTTTTTTTTTAACTTAGTAGGTCACATACCGATGTAAATTAAAGATTTACTTTAGTTAAAAAATACCAATAATCTGACTGGAAATACTTACAGGTTACTCTAAATTGCCATTTATTAAAATAATTTTAAGTACTTCTATATATAAATATAGTGAGAAGCAAAATCAAATTTAAGTAAACTCATATTTACTGACAGTCAGTGATGAAGAAAGTCACTGAGTGATACTATGTAATCAGTTAGAGAAGGCCAAATGAGTTCAGAAAATACTACAAATCTTAAGAGTATGTTTGTTCATTCTAGTATAGTTTGTGCATTAATTTGTGATTATAATCATTCATTATTTTGTGCATTAAGGCAAACATGACAATATGAGCTCTAAATCTTAAATACAGGAATGTCAGAAGAAACAAAATTGAAAAAGCTCAGATAAAAAAAAGGTCACTTTTGACCTTCTGTACAACTGTTTCTATGGCTATAATACACACGTAGGAAGCAATGAGAGAAAAGATGCACAACACATCTTGAGCATTTCTGTGGGAAAGAAAAGGGTGGGTTTTTTTGTTTTAACGTATTTCTATTTGATGCTATATATATTTACCTCTTCAATTCAGTCTTCTGCTAATTAATGCAGAAATGCTCTCTCTTGAGAAACAGACTATACTAAACGAACAGGAAAAAGAGGTATGTACAATACAAAGAAGCAGCTAATTACAGTAGCATCAAGACACTGTAAAGGTAAAAATGAAAATAGATTGAAAGCCTTTGTAAACAACAAATATAGCCATGTCAAGGGACTTAATTTCAACATAGCTGCCACAAAACATGGTTATAAGAGTTTTGTTTAGTGTGGTAAATTGTTCAGGAAATGTGTTACTGTTCCATATGCTGCAGAACATAAGCCATTACTTGGACTTAACTCCCAGTGAACCCTGTATTCACAATCATGACTGTAATTTCCTAAGACTGCATGTAAGAGGATTCTGCTGTTTTCACACATTAAAAAAAAAACCAAAACAAGTCCATAACTCATAAAACACAAAAAGAAATGTTTTTTCTAAATATTATTTATATTTTTAAAAAGTTCTTACTGTTATTTGACTCAGCCCAGCCAATCTCATTGTTAGAGTTGGAGACATAAAGTATTTAAATGCAAGATCAAGACTTTCTTTATCAAAACACAAGGCTGTATCCAATGGTTCTTTAACTGTGCTCCACATTAAATCTGCCATGTTCCGGGCTGCACTCTGTCGCAACTCCTGGTCTGACAGTTTACATAAATACCTAGAATAAATTACAAATGGAAGACAAAAAAAACCGGTATGAGTCAAACTAGAACATTCCTGGAACACCATCTTGATTACAGCAAATATATATTTCCAATAGCTGTACAAGTACTAAGCCTTAAAGTAACCACAATCAAAAGTTGGCAACAATTAAAAAAACACCAAGGAAAAACAGAATTATGCAGAATATTTTAAAAAGCAAATAAATTCCTTATTTTAAACCTTTTCAGATTTCTTTAATTCCACAAAATGACAGGAAACCCATGAAGTTCTTCAGAAATGTAGGTTGAAAGTATAAACCTCAAATCTGTTCCATGGGAAGGTGCCCTGTCCAGATAGCTGCATCATGTTTATTTATTTAAAACTGAAGTGTCACGATCCACTTAACATCTTAATATACTTTAAAACTGAATTTCTAGAAACAGTGTCAGTGGACCACAAAAAGCATGCTCTGACAGTGAGAATCCTCTGAAGATGAATATAATCCTGTTTGTGGCCTCAGTCACAGAACAAAAAAAAAATAAAAATTGTGCAATCACGTTTGGATACAATTAGAGTAAATGTGGCACATGCACAATTTTCCTGCCATAACCATATGCTATCTGTGCTCGTACATCAGTACATCAGTACTCCCTGTGCTTTTGCAACAGGTTAGTACAGGAACACATGCCCAAGTTGTTTCTTTTATTGACAATAATTATGATCTTTAAGGACACAAGTGAAGCATCACCATGGATCCTAGGAATCTTACAGAGAAACCAAAAATGCCAAAGAATTTTAAGGGGTCATCCAATCATGCCCAATGCGTTGCAGTACAGATATTCTTTGCAAATGGGAGGTAGAATAAACATTTGTAAGAACTTACAGAAGCTAGCACAACCTCAGTCTTACCTAAGCAACTACCAGTTCAAGACATACCAAGAAAATCTATACTGAAATGCCGGTAAAGTTCACATACAAAACACTGACACAGTTAAGAATTTCTTCTAAACTGAATACATAACAAAAGTGTTTAGAAATAAGTTTTCCTGAGTTTATTTTGAAGCAGCTGAAGATTGCACAGTGAAAGGTATGTACATACAAGGTTAGCTGTACTTCAGCATTTTGAAGTTTCAACTACATCCAAACTAGATTTAACTACACAGAAATGCATTTTTAAAAAGTAATCCATTTGTTTGAGAGCCTAAGCCTGGATCTACCCTTGGAGACCAGCCAAATACATGCACGGATCTTCTAAAAAACACAAGAGATACTAAACTACACTTAACTAGATTTATGCACCATTCTTTTGCATTTGCTTCATATAAACATAATTAAAAAAAAAAATACAGGCCCTGATTCTTATTTAGATTAAGGCCCTTTTTAACAGCTCTTGTGTAGAGGCCTTAAAATAAACACACTTAAATGATACTTAACATTGTCAAACATAGAAAAGAGACTTCAGTGCAAATAATCGTGGAGACTGCAGATCTATGACAGAAGTCACAGATAAGTAAGGGTAGGACAAAAGAAGGATCATTCAGGGCCAAGGAAACCAGATTCTTCACTGTTATTAATCGTGAAATTTGTCTTCTCATGTGGAGCTCTGGCAATCAGATTACGGCAAGAAAGTAATGCTTCAGTGCTATGATTTCTAAACAAAAGAAAAGTAGCAACGAGAAGGGAATATTCATTTGAAAAAGTTCAGCAGCAAAACAGACCCAGTGACCTATCTTTAACTTAGAGACAGGTGAGAGGAGTTATACTCTGATGAAAAAATGCATCGGTCCATGTTAAGACATAATCATCTCAATATAACTAGCAGCAACCTCAGACCAGTTTTTGTCTCCCCATTTTCAGCCCTAGTTCCCAATGCTCTTTAACGTTCATAATGCACATCAAGTCATACTCAACTGTTTTGTGACGAATATCTAAAGATCTCAAAGATGTTAAAATAAATTATATGAATTTTCTCATCCTACATAGGACACATAAAAAGTGCTTGTATGCAACAGACAGGTGGGAATGGACACAGATCTACATATACAGAAAGAAGGGTGCTTTTGTGGCTTCACTAGATTTCTGTAACAGGACTTTCCCCTGAAATCTTCCTCACACTAGAGAGTTTGGTGAAGCCACTATACTGATCTAGTTTATATAACAAAACATTTTTTATTTTAATACAACAGTATTAGTATAAAACTACTTTTATTCATAAAATTCACACTATGATAAAATTTTTAAGGTTCTTTCAGCATGTTTACTGTATTTAGTCCAAGCCTGAATCAGATTTGTGTCATGTTTTCTGTATTATAGTATCATTAAGAGACAGCGTTTTAAACAAATCCCACTTTATAATATTGAAACTACCATGTAGATGCATTTTCACAGCTACAGAAATATTTCAACAGTATAATCTGTTTTGCCAAGGCCCTAAAGAAAGCTACAGAGAAAAGCGCACTTTTTACTTACTAACCTGCATCCTAGGTTTTTTTAACACAACTGGTTATTCTAATCAGGCACAGTATAAATGTAGAAGATAGCATAGTTGTCTTTATGAGGATAACTGTATCTGCGCTAGAAAATTTACTGGTACTACTACACTGGTGACAAATCAAATACGATCATATCTTTACTGCCAGAATTAAAACTACAGAAACTTGCAGAGTAGGCCAAGCCTTATTTTTATTGTAGAAAAACACAGCGGCCTAAGCCCGTCTGTATCAGTAAACTGGGACCATTTTATGCTTTTACCAGTAGAACGTTGTCATTAACTAAAAAGAAATCTTTAGCTAGCACTGGCAATTAACACACATCTTTCCTTACACTAACTGTAAAATTGCTGCATTGCTGTACATAAGAACAGTGATATTGGAGCAAGGAAAAAGGTCTATTTAGCTCAAAATACCCACTCTAAACGCAGATGAAAGATTTATCCCGTATATTAAAAAACGGATGAATTCATTTATCTCTTTCTATTTATACTTTTGGCTTTCTCATTAACCAATGCTAGTTAGTTTCACAATTATGTTCATGTGAAAATCAATCTCCTTCACTCCTGTTAAGTCTGCAACCTGACAATCTTATTGCATGCTCTCCCTTTCTTGTTTTTGAAAAACTGTGAATTATCATTCCGTATTTATTGTCTTCGTATCACTTGTATAACAGCCACCTCCCTGTAAAAAAAATCCTAGATGATGTCTCTCCTCTTATCAGATGATATGAGATGGAACAATCAGAACAGTACATAGTATATAAATGTGAATGTGATCAATTCACACAGTGGCTTAATAATGGCTTCCATTCTGTCCTTCATTATTTAATTCCTAAATTTTTGTCATTTTGATTCTGATTAGCATTAAGTCTTAGAGGAATACATGGACAATACTTCAGGACCTATGTGATCTAGTAAATCTGACATTTTTACCTAGATGAGACTTTTGGAAAGAAACTACCTCTTTTTACACATAAAGGATACTCTATAAATGTATAGGATCTGTCCTACTAGCCTGGCATACTTAAAATAATTAGTAAATATGTATTCTCTAAATTTAAGCAACACATATACATTAATTAAAAAAAATAAATCAGTTTCAGTCTACTGAAACTATTTAAGTTTGCTATACTTGGGGATAAAGAGAGTTCAGTTTTAAACATAGAGTTCCATATTAATGTAACGCTTACAATCACATCTTATGCTTCAGGACTTCAGCTACTCAGCTGTGAAATAATCTTTTTTCCCTTAATATGACTCCTTTGGACCACAGCTGCAAAAAAGATATCAAGCAGAATGAGTCAGCGCCCCTCGGTGATATGAAGAATTCACTTAAGTGCCTGGCCACTGTCTCCTGACTTGCCTATCCTTTGTACCTACAGCATAAATTTTCAGATTTTTGGAGAAGCGAAGTATTTTTTGCAATTGGCTTCAAGGCTTACTACAGGAGTTTTTCATGACATTTAATAGGAAGGAGTGGTCTCGGGCACTCCCATAAAACCCAAACTCTTAAGAAAAATATTTTTAAGCAGAAGAGTAATTTGAATTCTTTTAGCTCCATTCTCTCTCGCTGCATTCCACAGGAAGCATCACAGATCAACAATTCTGTTTGGAGCTTCCACTTCCTCTGCATATACCAGCGCTATGGTTGTGCCCTGTGCTGAGACTACACAGCCAACACAGGAGCAACTGCCACTTGCAATATCCTCTCAATGTGCCTGAGTACAGAATGTTCTGCTTCTCCCTAACTGGGGCAGAAACACGAATCCTTCACAAAAGATCTCTCAAGATCGGTCTTGAAGTGGGAGAAAGGAAACGGAGGGGAGGAAAAAGGGTTAGAACTAAATATGATAGTGGTCAGCGCTAATGCTACACATAGCTCTCAGATTTTACCAGAGGAACGTTAAGTACATGATACCAACTGTGATGTCAAAGAAAGAAGAATTTTACATCTTTCCCTTCATCCTATCCAGCACTTTTTGGTGGTTTAGAGGCACTTAAAATATCAGACATACAACTTCATCTCTTCTCATAAAACCGGACTTCATTGCTAGTCGCCTCCTTTCTAAAGTGCAGAACTATCCATGGCACTTTCAATCAACAATCTTGCCACTGAAAAAACATTGTCCTCAAAACACCACTGTTTATAGCTATTGCTTTCTTAAGGCATTCAATATCTGGAACCATGTACAGCATCCCTCATCTCTGATCTTGAGGCAGACGTCAGCTGGAACCAATGACTTTTCTGAAGAGACACCATCAACAACTTGCCCTCATTTATAATTACAGTAAGTTAGGACTTATTTTCTTGAGTCACTTTGTCAATAAGTCTCCTCTTCTTTTCGTGAGAATTTTGCAGTTTGAAATGCAGAATTCTAAGGTATTAGGATCAATAGAAGCTTCCTTCTCAGGAGGTCAAAACCACTTTGCTTCCTTATTGAAAGCACGTCCTTTCTTTCTTTCCTGAACTGCTTAAAAACACAGGCCCTTTAGAGGCAAGACAGGATTGCTAGTGCTCCATTCCCCAGGCAGAAAATAACATTTATTAGTCTTATTTTAGTAGCAGCAATAATAACAGGATTGTGTCCATAAACTTTGCAAATTCCAGCAGTGGCCTCCTCTACACAAATACACACTTCGTTATTCATTTCATCCATTCATAGTAGAAATAACCACAGAACAGAAACATAAAGGTTAATCTCATCTGATAAAAGATGCTGTTAAAATGCCAGTCAGGTGATGTCTCTTTCTGCTTATGCTGATCAGCACTCCAAAATGCAGTTCTTGCAAGGAATCTACATAAGCAGCAATTTGGACTAACAGTCAGTAGAGCCCCAAGATCTCATTCTAGACTAAAACCCTCTCCAAACCCTCTTTCTTACTTTGCATAGCAGCAGAAGCTCTTGCAGGATTTCTTTCAAAGGTGCTGTGCTGCTGTGCCCAGGATTATGTTTGCCTTTTTTTTTTTTAACTCAAGTAAAAAGCAGATGGAGACCTAGAGACCCAAGCTGCTAAGACAAGATCTGTAAGCTTGACAACCACGTGGGGTGAGCTACATATATCAAGAAAGTCATCTTTTAACCGAAGGCATCTGTGTTAACTTCTGTCCCATATAATGGTATAGCACTAGAGATGATTTTTGTTACATGGCCTCCAAGCTTCATGTCCATCCCACTCCTAAGTGCACCTTCACAAACAAAGTTTGCATTTCATAATGTTAAGAAATCCCAGATCTCCCATCAGGATTCAGTTGTCAAAAACAGACACTGAGAGAACATCCCCTTCCTTCTCTAAACTGCTGGTGTCTTCCACAGGTGTATCCTGTACCAATATTACCATCCTGATTGACATGAACGTATTGTAAATGCTAAGAACAGACATCAAGGGCATTATTTATGGCAAGAAGCTGCTGACAAATCACATTTTAAATCAGATGCAAATATTCTGTGGGTAAAGCAAAGGGGAAGAGATGAGGAGAACATAGGAAAAAAATCTTCGATTCATTCCAGTGACCCTTATTACACCTACAGTTATAAAACAGAAAATGCTTGAAGAATTATAGGATGACAAGCAAGTGAGGATTAACAGCAAAGACTGCAGGCTGTGTTATTCTGTCTGGCTCAAGTTCCTGCTTATCAGCCTCTCTCTAATTGTTGATCCTTCAACATTGTTTTTAACTTCCATACATTGCAAGAAGATAGGTAAGGCTCATGAACGAAATTCCCAGATTCACTAACAACCATTAATGGAATAGGTAACGGAGACAAGAACTTTAAGATCCTCTGCCTGTCCTTCCTAGACTGCTTCATGAGTAGTAATTACCTTTGTAAGATTTCAAAGATAACACATCAGCGTTAAAGGAGTACACATGGCTGGACTGTAACTCCAGAGTAGCATGTTTTAATGACAGATCTCTTCTCTCTGCTGATATCATTTTGGTAGAGACAATGTTACAGGAAGAAAGATCGATAGCCAAGCCAATACTTGAATTTTTACAGTCAAAATTATTTACAATTAAAACCAGAACATTTTTAAATACAAAACATAGTTCATTGTTCTGTGCACTTTTTTGTTGCCAATGTAATTATTTTTATTGACTGTGATCTTATACTGCTATACTTAAGACAATATAATCTGTAAAGGCACATTTATTGCTATCAGGGAAGTAAACTATGACCAGCACATTTCTAGTATTACAGTTATAGGAAATCCAAAGCCTTGGAGGTGCTGTGAGTCCATGCAAGAGCAGTGGCCTTTTGGATTGTCTCCACCAGAAAAGTTTAATGTTGGGCCACTGGAAGGAGAATTACCTGTGACCACACCCCTCCACCTCCAGGCAGATACGCATACACAAGATAATTTCATCAGCAGCTCATTGGATTTTTTCTATTGTCCTAAGAAAGCCAATAAATTGCTTGTATAATTAAATATCTTTATAAGTACTTGAATTTTAAAGTGTTTTTCATGATAGTCAGCTTGATGTAACGAAAATCTTTGGGACTAGATATATTTAGATACATAGAAGTGCGAGTAGACTTTTGATCGCACTTCAGTTCCTGCCAGCTGGAAATACAGAACATCAAAATGTGAAGCAGTATTAAAACTCAGTGAAACTCTGTATATGCAATCTCAATGACTACATATTGCTCTTCTACTTACACCGTCTCATTGCAAATTTTATATAAAGTTTGATGAAGATACTGCAGTAAGTGAAACTGCATCACAATTGAACCCGACACAACATGTCAGAATGGGGCTGGATGTCCCACTAAAAATGCTATTAACAAGATTGATTTAATTGATACTGAAATCAGATAGATGTAAGGAGCTGCCCAAACTAACTCTAAACGTTACCTTCACTCTCCTTGTTGAAATGATACAGCCAGACCAACAACTTGAACAATTAAAAGTGTATCAGCTGAAATTATAAATAGGTGCTGTCAAAAAGTCCCACAAGAAAAATTCTTAAATTAAAAATTTACCTGATAACATAAGTCCTAAAGGGTATAATGTGCTGCATGACAGCAGGGATGTGTAGCCATATTCTGATCTATAATGCAAAAACATAAATAGATAAAAATTTCATTAATGACATTTAATGAGAATGGTAAAAAATTAACTATTGCTGGTACATTTGCACATGCAACCCCACTTTTAAAAAAAAAGGCTTTGTTGTTTTTCATTCAACTTTAATTCTTTCAACTTCTTAATTTTCTAATTTTCAAAGCTGTTATCTGAGGCATGTTTCTGTGACTTATAAACAGGAGTTACAACTTTGATTCTAGTCAATTGGAAAATATAAACTTTGTATAAATAGTATCATACTGCCCAGATGTCTCATTTCTGAATTTTCTGTAGTTTCTTCAGTAGGAAAAACTGCTACTCAGCCTTGTGGGGTTTCTTTTTCTTTTATACAAGAAAATGATTCCGTTCTTTCTGTTCCTTGCAAATCTCTCCTAAATCAAGTATAATTATTTGACTTGTTTTGATGTTTTGCTTCTTAGGGCTTATATATCCTATAAAATAAAATTACGTTTTATAACCAGTGATTAAGCACAGGTTTTTTTACTACCATACTTGCATTCCCATATTTACCATTCTGCCTTTACCACCTTTGCAAAACTGTATGCAGGAAGAAAATGTATGCAGAGAAAAAAAAACCCTGAAACAGCTATTTAACACCGTGTGAGGAAAAGCGGACCGACCAAACTACTTACACAGGCAAAGTTAGAAGTTCCATCTGCATTTCAAAAAGGAATACTGAGCCTGTTAAACCTGTTACAGAAGGACAACTATGTGCCAGGTAAGGGATCTAGCACAGATGAAACATTAGCAGCTGTTACTACTACTCACGTAATTTTAATCATGTGCACACACAAATCTTGTGAATACCTAACACTGTCAGTCACTCAAAGCTGTCATGTTAATTTACATCTCCATGTTTGTTCTTAAAAGAATGTTTAATCTTTGCAACTGATGCAGTAAATTCCAGCTAAGGACTAAATTGTCAGCAGGATTTTGGAAAATTGGGGTGTAGTAAAACTGTATCTCCAGCAATTATTTTAAACATTTCTGGAATTAGCCAAGTAACTTTAAGAGTCAGTTCTGGAAAAATATTTTCAGACTTACTTTTTACAATGCAACTAACACTACACAGTAACAATACTAACCTACTTTGCAAGACAAACCAGCCAAATCTTCACATTGCAAAAAAGACCACATTTGGAATAGGCATCTGATCCTATTGGCAGTCTCAAGAAGAAAAAAATGCTAACATCCCAAAGACAGAAAGTGTAACTAGAAGATGCTTGTTCTAGAAACAGGAATTAAATAACATTTTGACATGGAATTGCAAGGATGACAAAGATACTATTGTATTTACACAATTAAGTTTTTAACACAACAATGTGCTCTTTTTCATACGCAAGTATCAAAGACAAAAGCAAACATCTTTGTGATACTGAAGTAGAAAATTTTGGTTTTATAGCTTTCATTGTTCATAGCAAGTTTCACTCTGTATTAATTCAAACTTCTAAAGCCGTTTCATGCATCTGTATACTTGCATTACATACGACCTTCATCCTCAGGATTGAATTAATGGATAATTTCACATGTTAGAAATGAAAATGTAATTTTCATCATGAACTCAATTACAAATATACTAAATGATTTAAATAAAATAACATATATAAAATTACATAAAACCAACAAATATAAAATTACATTTTAAATCCACAACTTTCATCATACTTTTTTTTTTGCTTTATTTACTGCATCTGTTCTATTCTCAAGCTGCAGAGGCTTTTGGTTTATTTATTATTTGCTCTTTATCAGAGGTTACTCATTTCTAAAAGGCAGTGCATCTCAACAGGTTTTACTTCTGACTTGAGTTTTGAAGTTTCATACAATAAAATTAAACCAACATTTTGGAAACCATCAGCATTATTTCAATTAATTCATCTCCACCAAGAGGGCGGTTATTCCTCCACAACATCCGCAACACTGAAATGATACATAATGACAGGCTCTGTCAGTGAGGTTTAAACTCTCCACAGAACAAGCTGTAGGTCATGGACTTCTCTGCGTCTTTTTAAGACGACCACCATGACATCAGGTAGTTAAACTGAGCAGTTACCATGGAATATGAAATGTGGGAAAAAAGGAGCAACCAAGTATCTAACTAAAAAAGACAGCAAAGAAATATCCTAAGAAGGAACAGTCAGCCCTACCACAATACAGGTTGCTAAGAAAGCATGTTGCAGAGCCATGAGCTGGATTAAAAACAAGAGTCCCAACTAGCCAACTCCATGTATGAAGTAAACTGCATTGTATTACATTTGCTGGCTTTATTATTACAAACATAAGCTTGTCTAACAAAGACATTTACTCAATCGAGATTTGCTGGATAAAAAAATTCAAGGAAACATCCGTTCAATAATTTTAATGTCCTCTATATAAAAGACACACCAGTAATCACAAACAAGTACTTCAGTTCTCCACAGATTTTACTAATTTGTGGTAATGGTCTTCTCTTACATGCACCTGTACAGTGCACTTAATGAGATATTTACCCTCCTTTGTGAAAGAAACAGAGCAAATGCTTTCCACGCCATTATGCAGCCTTGTCTACTAAAAGCTGACTGTCACTGGTTGTTCGCAAATGGTTTCTTTGACTTCTGTTTACTATTTCCAACTTCACCTATTCTACTTCCTGGACCCTACTACTAAGCCTAACTTTTTAATGAGAAATTGATTGGTTCATCCACACTACAATCTTTCTGAAAATATTTTTTAAACATTTACGGTAGTAGCCAAACAATTCATTCTTCTCACAGACTTTAAAAGAAATTCCAGCATAGGTATTTCTAGGAGTCTTTACAATACTGGATGGCTACTTAACTGCCATTCTCAGGAGTTGGTACAACTGTGAAAATGTATTTTAAGAGTTATTATGCCTTACGGTTCTGGCTTCACATGTTGTGAACCAGGTAACAGTCGTCATTGCAGAGCTATTCACTGACGTATTATCGACAGGGTCATTCATAAATCTCACACTATCTATAAATCCCATAAACTCAATCGCATTGGGGTAAAATCAAGTCAAATTAGCAGAGTTCTTACTGAGATCACATTTTTTGTTCACAAAAAAATGCAATTTTGTGAATGATTAATTTTGTTTTATTGGAGTTTGGTACATCATTTCACAATCAGAAACATTTATTAAATTATTTATATTTACCTAAGTTAAATGAATTATATAGTGAGATGATATAAAAAGAGACAGAGGAAGAGAAATATTACATCAAAATTAGAAAATTATGCACCATTGTAGAGGTAGAGATATTTAATTTTTTTTAATATCAGCAAGGTAAATTGTATTTTGTCAAAAAGATTAGCTGCCTTATTTGGAACTAACAAACATACTACATTTGACAGTCAGAAGCACTGCTGACAAGTAACTCTGAGTGACACCAAAATGCAGAAAGTAGATGAATAATGCACTTTACACATAAAACATTTTCTTATGCTCTCTGTAGTGAACTGACTGATAAACTCCGAAGATAAAAAATTTTCTGAAACAGTTTTCCTCTAATTCACACAGATTTACCAGCAAAGACAGACAGAGTTCAAAAGAAAGATTCTAGTTGAATGGTAAAAGATACAATGCTGGAAAAGGGTGAAGAAACAGTACTTCTACTGGTTATGCTTTGGGTTGAATTTCATTTTATCTGGCAGGTTTAACCACAGCATTCACCTAAAATAGCCACAAGAGACAGCTAAATCTACTACCTACTAGAACAAAAGATAAATGCAAAGTTGCTAAGTAATTATCTGAAAGGAGAAACTTTTTGCTGAGAAGTTATTTTGGGTTAGGGCACATCACTAAGAATAAAGAAAATTACGTGGAGAAAAATAAAGACTTCAAAAAAGGACAAAGAAGGAAGGCAGATGACGTTTATAAACATGCACTGGTATAGGGTATCTAGGAAATGGGATTTGCAGTCAGAATGCTTGTTGAAAAAAATGCTGGTGTGATAGGGAGCTGCCACTCATTGTTCCAAACAGTTTTTCCCACCCTCAAAAAAAGCCCAACAAAAATCAGACAGGCAAGAATGTTTGGTTCCGTGACCAAAATTTACTTTTACACCAGAATAACCTACAAGACTATACATTTTCAGCAGATGGTTTGATGAAGACTGCAGATTGTACTGACAACAGGTAGAGATTAAGAACTCCTCAGATTATCACCCAGAAGCTCATCAGATCATACAGAAAGGGCCTGAGGAGAACACCTCCCCACAGTTTAATGAACAGAGGCCTGCAGCAGTCGTCCTATGCACGCTTACAAGAACAGAGCATATCACAGCCTTACTCAGTTGTTCTCTGACCTACTAGCTAAGAACTATTACACTAAAAGGATCGGGAGTGCATGATACAGATCACCAACGCCAGCTTTATTTCAGCCACTGGTTCCTTCTATGCAAACATATTCCAGTACCTATTTAGAACATCATCCAGGCTGGTCAGTAACAGCAACAAGGAAGGAGGGAAGATGTGTGGAAAGAAGGATCTGATTTTAAGTATTCAAAATTGCAGTGTCAAAATTATGTTAAACTCACTTCATATAAGGCATAACAAACTCATTTTCCTTTTTGTCTGTATGTAACATTCACAAGACGGATCACAACTTCACGTTCTCACATTACACTAAGTCTTCATACGTCCTCCTTCAGAGACTGTTTTTTATTTCTATCACCAATCTCCGAATCTCCACCAAAATCAATTTGTAATTCTGCTAGTCAAAAATCACTATTATTTCAAAATGGAGAAATGATGATGGATATGTATTCTAAAACTAGGTGAAAATAAAAGTTACCTCTATGCTGCAAATGCGTATAATGATATAAAATCACAGGATATTGCGAAGAAAAGAAATCCACAGGCTTTTCCTTTGTGTCTCATAGGAAATAGGTAAAAAGTTAATACGGCCTGATGCTTAAAACATTCCCACAACACCATTTCAGGGACAGAAATCCCCTCTGACAACGTTCTTTTAAGTATTTTCTGTGGCTGTTACAATCTTGATATCCAGGTACAAACTTGCAAAACTACTTGCATGCTTACAGGAGACATATAGGGTTTGGACGATGAAATGCTCAGTGAACCAGCAAAACTTACGCTCCTAACAAGTAAAATCTCATAATGTTTTTCTCTCTCCCTAGTCCTACACAATTCTTCCAGACTTCGGTCCTTTTACGTTTTGTGTTTAACACTAAATAATTTAAAGACAATACTTACATTAGATACCACTGTGATAAATGCATGTGCTATAAGAAATGGCAGTGTCTCAGGGGTTCCATATTCAAAACAATCCTTCATGAGGGAAAGGCCATTTTTTCCACAAAACAGACAAACATAACGAAGCAAGTGCAATGGTACTTCTACATCCTAGAAATATACAGAAAAAAAAAAAATTTGAACAATCAATACTGGATCCATTCAGAAACACATGAAATTCAAAAGCTACATCAGTGTAACACAAATCTATACAGAAGAGAACATGGCTACTTTAAATTTCTAGGAAATGTGCACCTACTTAAAAATGGACAACTTACATTCATATCACAGAACGCCCCTAATATATTGCTTTCTTGAGCAGAAATATCCTGTTTAAAAAGAAAAAAATTAAAATTAGCTGAAGCAATAAAAGTACACTTACAGAACAAAAAACAACTGACCATTAACAGACATTATAGTCAACTAACAGAAAAAAACAAAACCCTAATTTAGAATAACACAGAAGCTCAAGCTTTGCTCCACTTTTACATTGCAAAACACACTTTTCTGGTTCATCATTTTACCTTTGTTAAGATGTATTTATCAGTACACAAATGTACGCTTAGGATAACATCTTAGCAGTGGCTCCCAATGGCTGGATTAACAGGTCATTCTTCAATCCCACCTCCCTTCAGATCACCAATTTTTTTCAATAGGAGTACTGCAAATGGGATAGTCTGGCACGCAGGCTGCACACCAGCCTGAGAATTACAGAACAAACCAATCTAGGTGCTTTTGAACGCAATTTTTGCATAAAGATGAGGCATATATGCAAACATCTGAATTTAGATGAAATGTAGGATGTTCTACAATCCTACATCTAATGACTGAAGGGGCTAAACTGTCAAATTATTAATTCCCATCAGAATATTAAAATTCTTAACTTCAGCTACTATATTCTTTTAAATATAAAAAAGCATATATAAAATAAGCGTCTAACACCCTCTACAGGATTAAGCTAACTAAAGAGGGGGAAGGAATTGTATCAGCCTATCAACCTGTTAGGTATTTGCTGCTATTTGTTAGCTATTTTCTAGAAGTACTAAACTGAAAAGGGTTTTGAAAAACAGCTTTTCTTTTTAACATTTACAACACCCACTTGTTGGGCAATATAAAGCAGGAATTTTACTTATTGGGGTTGTTACACATATTGTGTGTATCTTGCATATGGCTGGGGGCAAAAGGTCACTGAGGATAACATAAAACCTGACTGTAAAACCACAACATTGCCATGGGTACTTGCAGGTAGTTACAGCACACATTCTTCTCCTTCCCATCCCTCCATGCCAAACACCCAGTTCTCATATTCACACATCAAATGTAAGTTTAACGTAAAGTTAACTTTTTAAATTAAGTTTCCTGAATATATTTCAAATAGCTGTGTAGGAGTAAGCTTCTTAAAACTATACCAGAGGATGCTGGAGGCAAGCAATTTTGGATGGATTAAGTGTGATACAAACATTTTGAATTATTCAATATGCTCATATTATATCTAAGCATTTATTTTCTTTTTTCTTCTGCTGAACTCTAAGTCATGCCTGAACTCGTGATACTCTAACAGTTATTTTTAAAACAGCTTTGAAGCCAGTAGGTGGTATGTTTTCAAGTCGCAAGAAAAGGTGTTCAGTGCTCTGCTCATAAAAACTGCAGAAATAGTGTAAGAAGTTTCATTAGTTTTCTTGAATAAAATAGGGACTTGTTGTCGAGTGAACTACAGTTCTTAGAATACAGAAATCAAAAACTCGTGGAGGTCTGTTCCGCAAGTCCTGCAAAACTTACTAGAAGTGTTGTGGTTGAAAGACTGAGTCTGGAAATACGACTTCTGTTCTTGCAGATGAGAAACAGAACAGAGATCGAGAATTCCTTAAGATCAAGTTTAGAAGGAAATAAGAGAATTCCTCACGGGAATCTAATGTGGTTAAAAACCACCATCACTTCAGATAAAATTTACTAGCTGAGGACACAATGGACACAATCTTGGTGGTAGGCACTTAGTTAGGGTTATCTTCCAAGAAAATATTTACTTGAAAAGGAGAAGCATAGATAGCAAGATTCTAAAGAATCGGGGACTATAGCTACAGACACCTAAACAACTGAATTTTTTTTCCTCTTTCATTTCATCCTCTGTCAAGAACTGCTTCATTGTTCATTCTGAGACAGTGCAAAGTTCAGGAGCACACTTTACATCATTGCTTCTTTCTCCACAGGATTTTAAGAGCCTCCATTTTCTAAATATTTTTATATTTTTTTCCCCTCTGAAGTGTCCCTTCTAGGTATTACACTTGCTGCGCAGAGTACATATGAAAAGAAGAATAGGGCATATAGTCTTAAACTACCCTGTATGCAAGACCTCTTAAAAAATATTCCATACATCTGAAAAAAAAAAAACAAAACAAACCTAATTCTAAAGTATGAACATTTCTCAAAAAAAACAGCCAACCATATTTATAAAAATATTTTGAATTAATTTTGTTTAGGATGAAAAAGAGACACAAAGGCCTCTCTCTCTGGGCACCAAAAATATTGGTAGATTTCAACAGAAACAAATGGCGTGTTTCCAGATGTTATCTTTACAGATTTTTTTTCAATATTTATTTCCTGAAGTGGGCTGACCTCTAACTGACTGCAACCAATTGTGCTGTTCTGGAAATCCAAACTTAGTAGAGAGACATTTTTCATTAGGCTTCTCATCCGTTTAAGAAAAGATGAGACAAACTTTCTGTCTATACAGACTCATATCCATTCTACACAGGTCAATATGCTTGATTTACTTCCACATGATGTAGTTTCACTGTCCTCAGATATAGCCTATTTCTGTGACATTTCTGTCCTCTGCAAGGCCACTTGTTCAAGGTAGCTTCTGCTGGCAAGAGTACACAGCCCTTCTGGCTACAAATCAGGCTTCCATGGTCTTCACTCTCTCTCACTTCAGAAATGTTGTAAGGGACAAAGATAATTCTTAGCCCATATCACTTAAGGAGAGAATCTATAGGATCATGTACAGGCAGACACCCTTTTGACTACCAACAAATCTTGCTTTGCTCTTCATTTTTATCCAACTACATGAACTCCTAAACTAGGGAAAACCTCCTACTTTCACATGAATGATTTTCTTCTGCACTAGATGGTCAAGTGTAAAATAGCTTTGGTAAGCACCTGATAAGAGGATCAGAGTTCAAGGCTTGGTTTTGGTCTGCTGTCATTAAGAACAAAGATCTTGGAGGTGTATGCAGAGCAATGGCTAACAATAATATTGACTGCTAATCGTTACCAGAAGGTACTAATACCCTGTGAATGCTTTACATTGAAAATTTTTAAATGACAGCCTAATTGGTCATTTCTATGCAAAGCAAAACCTTACTGGACATGATAACTCAATGAAATTGTAGAAATTAATCTCAAAAATATGAAACAAGGAACTTCAGAAGTCAGTGAGAGTAGAGATTGGAGTCTGTTATGCATCAGAAAATTCCCCTTTTTCCAGGGCAAAAAAAATACTTAGAGGGAGAGGGAGAACTACACAATCTTCTCCCAACAAATTCTTCGCAGATTTGGTCTGTTCAGGAATCCGCTTAGCTTACTAGTATAGATGATACACTTAAAACAGGGATTTTTATTTTGTGATCCCTTGAGGACTGAGTCCAAGCCTCATCTAAAACAAGAAGCGCTCCCATTACAGGGACTAACAACTTGTCTCAGTTCAACTAAGATGTGCTCTAGAATGAAATCCAAAATTAAACACCAAGCCTCGATAAATTAGTTACTCATGGTAGCAGAAAGTTTTGACATTAAAATAGCTAATAGTACTACTTTTGAATAACAGAAGCCTAGTGCTTCCTAAATATAGAAAATCTCAGTTTGCGGGAAAAATGATTGGTGCAAACAAAAAAATCACCCCCAGAAAAGGAAAATGTAAACAACAAATATGGCAGGCTAGTATACCTCTGTAATCCATACCTGAAAACACAAGAAGTCTAGCAGAAAAGTAAAAGACTTCCCTCACTTGTCTGTACCTCAGGAAAGTGTTTTTCATTCTCAGCTTCCCTTTAAGTTATGTTTTTAGGACACCTAATGAACGTGTTCAATAATTCAAATGTTGTACGATAGATACTATTATGTCTAGAGTGATAGCCAGTCACAGTACAGCAACCTACAGCATATCTGTGTTCAAATCACTTCATGGCTGCACATCAAGTGAAAAAGAAATCCCATCAGGCACTCTGAGATCTTCTTTTTGTCATTTGGAAGTGAAATTGAAAGGGAAGAAAAAAAATACATAAAATTGTCATTTAAAAGAAGCAAGTGTGCTTATACATAGAAAAGCTGTTCCAGAATTGTTCATTGCATATTCCTATGAAGCGAGTTTCAGTAGGCGTCCCACAGGAGTACAGAAGATAAATCACTTAAGTAGTCATTGATTTTTTTTATTTTTTTTAACTGACAAGATAGATCTACCCTCTACAATTCCTACTTGCAGAGGCTGAACTACAGATTTATTTATGTATGGTGAAAGTTTAAAAAGCAGGCCAAAATGTATGATGGGAAACCTGAAATCCACAAATCCTAACTTTGCCTCATTTTTCTATACACATATTATTGTGAAGCAACCTCTGATAACTCATGCCCATATGTTTTGGAATAAGACAAGAAATGAAAATCCATCCCACCCAAAAAACCCACAATGTTGCAGGTTTTAACCAGATTTATTGTCAGATATGGTAGGATTCATTCAACAAGAATTGATTGTATCTTGTGATCACTCCAGCATACATAACTGAAAATTATATATGACTTGGTATCTTCTCATTTTGGACTTAAGTTTAAAAAGCAAACTTAATGACTCAGAGCTCCAACAGAACTCCCCAAACTCTCTAAATAAAAAATTTTTTAAAAAGGACTGGGCTAACTGTAGTTTAATTCTGCATTCTGACTTTCTCAAAAGTTTGTTGGAGAGAAGCTTTCTTCTACCTGTTATTAGACTACCACAAGTTAGATCGAAACCCAACCTTTCCAAGAACTGTATTGTTTCAAATAGGAAATGCTAACAACATCATACTTATTTCAGAAACTGTGAAATAAACACTGCAGATTTTTTAAACTTTTTTTTTTTGGTTGGTGTTTTTTTCAGAAGAAAATATGGAAAATGTGAATGGTGGCCATAACAAGTCACAGAGAAAAATCAGCACCGTAGAACAAAGCTACTTGTGTAGAGCTTCAGTTATACCAGTCAATTAAACAGCTGTTCTAACAAGTAGGTTTGGTCTTGCACAAAGTTTAGTTTATGAAGCTTTGCTTCTAGAACCATAGATTGTAATGAAAAGAAATTAGTAAACTATTAATGGGTTACCTTCTGGAAGAAAGGCTTCGCTATAGTCCCCTTTTTGCCTTCCTGTTATTTAAACAGTACAATAATTCAGTGTACAGTTCCATCCAACACTTATCAATATATTACCTATAACAATTAAGCATATTTTAAAGAAAGTATAAGAGTATGTGTCATTTTAAAAGTTTCTCTGAAAAGTTCTACTGAAGTCAACAAGAGAGCTCAATTTGCCCATCCTATGTGAAAGCAACTATCACCAAACACGCACAGTCTACTCATTAATGAGAACAAATAACCTTTCACAAAATAATTAAATATACACATAAAGATAAGATATACCTCTATTGTGGGATGAGTATTATGTTTATAAGCAGTGTACAGAGGAAACTGAATCTGAAATATTTTTGCCACACACAGCAACAACTTTTCCTTCTCATCAGTGCTCCATAAGCTAAAAGCATCAGTGTTCTTTGCAGACTCCTCCTCTGTCAGGATACAAGTTCTTCCAGAGTCTAATTTTTTCTCTATAGATTTTTGCCGTTCTCCATTTTCTTCTTCACGAGACTCTCTTTCTACATTCAGGGGCTCATCAGCATGATTAGTCTGATCTTGCCATGTTGAATCTATATTTATAGTGCAATGTTTACAGAGCTGGTCCCGCAGAGCTTGAACTTGGGCAATCACTAAGTTAATAAGCGCACATACTACTTGGTTAAAGATCTCCAAATGTTTATACTCCTTGAAACAGCACAGACATTGTCTGTAAGAAAACAGAAAAAAATAAACATAAAAATTCCTGAAGTAGCTAAAATCAGAACAGGTAACTGACCAAAAGGACTCTTCACATTAAAACATTTTAAACAACAAAATATTTGACAGACCTGCAAAAATAAGGAAATCCAAATGAAACAGACTCTATACAGCAGCAAGTGGGAGTCACAAAGCCTTCCTTAAACCCTGTGAACATCCCATTACTTCCAAATGCTTACCAAAACTATGAAGTCCCTGTTATCCTTTAGCAGCTGCCACTGTGAGTAAAGTATACAAAAGAAATCCCAGGGGCAAGGTCACTGTACTACTACAGAAGCAGCATTCTTCAGTATGTTCATGAATTTGTTTCCTCATCTGGTTTTCTCTATTGATATTTGCTGCAATAAACCACCTGACATGCTTGTCAGCTATATAAGAATTGTTACTTTTCAATCAACAGGGCTGCAAAACAATTGTATTTTTAATTGAGTATAAGCTCACTTCTTTTATCTGCATTTGGATAGAAACGTCATGTGCATTGATACCCTTCACCTGTATGGGAAAAAGCACTATCAAGTATCTTCACTACTTCCTTCACTACGTAGGCTCAGCAATTATTCCTCCGAGTATCTACTGATATACTATAAACTGAAAAGAATGAGGGGGGAAAACTATACAACACCCCTTTATCAATATCATAAGAAAAACCAATCAAATCATCAAGTTAGAAACTCTGTAATACAGCTCTAGTTGTGGGCAAGGCTAACTATGTATGCCAAAGAGATTCTTGGTGCATAAACCCCCAAGATAGAAAGATACCCTAGAACCTATTGTCTGGGAAAATTTGCTCCATCTGTACAAATAAGCAATCTCCTTATTCTGAACAAAAGGCGGAGGATATTCCCCTAAAAGGATCTAAATCCTGGAGAATGTAGAGAAGAAAGCAGGCAGTAAGCAAGGGGGCTTAATGAAGACTAAATTTAAAGGCTACATGCTTTTAACAACCTTTGAGACGGACTCAGCTCTTCTCACTCAAAGTCTACTGTAGTAAATGATGTAACTGCTATATAAACTGGTAGCTGTCTTGCAGGGGAGACCCTTCTCTGGTTACATGGAACACAATGGACTCCAATCCGTGACTAGAGTTCTCAGATATTAAAATACAAAAGTTACATGTACCATCTCTGAAAGAAATTAGCAGACAAAACATAGGGCAAGAAGTCTTCGATAAGAAGTGATTAAAAAATTCTTCTGCAAAGCATAGCATTTAATCTAGAAACTGGGCGTAATAAGTTATAATTTGTAGAAAAAAAAGACAGAACTCAGAACTATCACAGATAAAGGGTGCTGCCTCTCTTGAGAGACTACAAACCCTTGAGGTACAGCTTTGAAAGCATATACATTCTGAATACAGGGTGGGTTTTTTTCAGTGGGTTGGACAGAAAGATTACATTCAGTATTCTCTAATTCCAGCACAGATACAGTGATGGAAGCACCTAAAACCTTTTTTTCTGTCTATCCAGGAAGAAAAATCCTTTTAATATTACGTAAGAAGACTGTCTTCACCCATTTGAAAAACAGATTTTGTGATTTACTTGTAAATGTATTTTCATATTAACAAATGACAACAGTGAATTGCAGGCAAAACCAAGTGTATCCTCAAGCATTTATCCTTGGGGAAAACTAAGTATAACAGGTCCATCACTTATGCCTACAAATTACTACCCCACTTGGCTGTAACAAATTATTCTCAATAATAATGAAAAAGTTTGATGGATACTTCTCACATATCTGTATTTGAATGCCAACCAATATTGGAGAATTCTCTACTGGGCAAAGGCACATTTTTTTCAAGATAGAGGTATGTGCAAAACCTCTAACTCTTCGTGTACCTGAATGCATTCACAGGAAGAAGCGCTCCACCAAAGATTAAAAAAAAAAATTAGTATGCTACAAATATGAATTCTTTGAACATAACAATTTCCAGAAGAAAACTGAAATGGAAACACAACATGCAGCTGGAAGAAAAAGGTATTCTTCAGGCTCAGTTGCCAACTGATCTTCTGAAGGAAAGCAGAGATTTAAACTACAGGTAACAAAGTAAAAAGCAGTTCATAAGGAAGGCTTCAAGCACAAAACAAATAGACCTCTCAAAAGCCCATTTGGCAGAGTAGAAAAGGGACACGAAATTAAAATGTAAAGTAAAACTCCTTCCTGTGGCCTCTTTGCTAGACTCTGCTTTGAATAGGGTTAAGGACTGTTTTCCATATTCTTTTATAGTAGGAAACCATGCATATGGAAGGTAAAAAGAAACCAGAATAGAGTTAAATGTTATCCAGTCTTTATTTTTTCTTCAGGTGGGATGTGTCATGCTATAGCTGTTGAAGATAACAAAACTCTAAACAGATGATGACCTGGAAAATGACTACGTTGCAATTGTTCTCAGACAAACATAGGATCTAGGACCTGTCAAGAAATGAGAGAATTCTGGTTTCTGTTGCTGCTGTTTATTTTGATTTAAAATTCTTTCTGTGTCTAACAGCATATTGCAGAAGATAATGAATTGGCTTTGAGTGCCTTCTTTGGCCCAAATGAGGAAGAAAGGGATTGTGCTTTTGCAGGTATCCAAAATGTGACATTCTTTTTTTCTTTTGGAGTCTTCTAAATATCAGAATAATGTTTTCCAATTTATTCTCTATGCTTTTCCCAGTATTTCTTACAATTCAGTATGGTCTTGTGACCACTGCTGAACACTGAATTCCAAACATCCTTATTGTAGATTCTTTCTAAAAACTAATATTCATGCAATTCCTCGTGCTGGAAAAAATACATAGCTGTGAGGTAAGCAGAACAGCTGATAACTGCTTTAAAGAAAAAAAAAACAAACAAACCACAAGAACACCAACAACAGTATTTTAAATAATAGACTAAAAGGAATAATGTAGTTGATTAAAGAAAATCCTTTGCACACTGTTGTCTTAATCAGTTTAGTAGCTATGAGCTGCCACTGTTCGTCATCTTGACTTAAGAGTATCAGGACACTGACAAAAGTTTAATATCATGGTCCCACTCAGAATGATCTTTTCTTAGACTCTTCTTACCCTACCCTGCCCCCCACAGAAGGTGGTCAGAAAGTTTCATGTTAAAGCAGCAACACACATTATTTGTCATTGCAATATAGCTATTTACTGCTACACAATTATTACAACATCCAGAATGCAAATCAGATTCAAAATACATTTTGCCCAAAACGCACTGGTTAACATGTTTATTTTTATTTTGTAAGTAGTAAAGTGTCCTTTACTCTCCAAGTATCACTTAGCTACACATCAACAGCTTGCCCATTCTAATTCATTCTACTGTATTTTTTAAGAAGGGAAACCTACTGTTGAGATCCACTATCATCAACATTCAAACTCATTCCAAAATTACCTTTGTGTCCAGGAATTGATGTAAGCAAATATCTTGAGGGCATGTTCCTTTCTGAGCTGCAACCCATCAGCACCTTCAATGTCTGATACTAAAGAAAACGAAAACATAAACATATTATTAGTTAAAAACCCCATGCAATTGCTCTACTTTTATTAGAAATTACCTTTGATAGCATGAAAAATAATAAAAAAAAAAATATATATTTTGTAAATATATTTTTGTATTGGAAACTGAAGTCCTCAACCAAACCTATGTTTTTTTTGCTTCAGTAAACAGAGATATGGTTTAGACCAGCTAACTTGAAACTAGAAACTGCACAGTATTCTTGAATACTGCTGTGAAAATTATTGATTGAGAACAGCCCCTTCTTCTAATCCTCTTCTTATAAAATAGTCTTCATAAGCTTCTCTAGGAACCACTGATTGATGTACACTTTCAAATATGAACCTTCTTCAACAATTCTACTCGTTAACCAGGTACACTTCCCCCCCTCCCAGATTTTAAAAGTCTGCATTTTGAGATGACCATGAGACCTTGACTTCCTTTTCCTGATCAGATAAAATTGGGAAAAATACCCCCCAAAACCCCACAACAAAACTATCAAGAAAAGAACAATGTGCAGTGTATGTATTTCAGGCTAGCTAAGCTGATGATTATTACTTTTAAATATAGAAATGTCTATACTGACATTTACCCATAATGAATCACTAATTGGCAAAGTGGGGGTTTTTATGCACTAATAAATGCTTGCCGCATTTATTTCAGCCAGAAAACAGAACAGTTATGTACTGAATTCAAAACCCAAATACTTCAGTGAGGTACTATCAATTGTCTCACTTCCATCTAAAAAAATGCTTGTACACTCTAATAAGCCAAACATCAGTAGCAGTCCACTTCTGCACTTACACATCAACCGATGATATATAAGGCACTGGATTCTGTCTACAGGCCACATACCCTTCTCCAACTATCAATGCACAATTCGCATTTCCTCCTTGTCCTAAATTTCCATACACTTCAACAACTATCTAATTGCTACACAATCTGAGAATGTCAGCGTTCCTTTTAAGTTGACCATTTAATTTATAAGAAAAGTAAGTATTCATTTCCACATTTCACATGAAATTTCAAGTATTACACGCTTACAAAACTACTTCACAAGCAAGCTTTGTGGGAAGGGTTCTCTAACAGAAACAAGCTTTCCAGAATCCCTGCTCAACCTCTTTTCCAACCTCAGCCTTGCGAGGTCCTATGTGACCTATCAATATAGGTTTCCAAAAATGAAAGCTAACGAAAGGCTGCTGGCACAGATCAGAAAGTAAAGTTCAGAAGAATACCACTTCAGAGAATAATCACACAAAACAAATACTTACGACTTCTCTGAAATAAGGACATCACATGTGCACATACCTTCCTGGTTTCAGCTGGGATAGAGTTAATTCTTTTTTCTAGTAGTTGTGTTTTGGATTTAGTATGAGAATAATGTTGATAGCAACAACTAAAACAATGTGTTAAGTGATGTTTACATTAGCCATTAACTTTTTCAGTTTCCCATAGAAGCTGAAAGGGAGCATAGATGGGACAAGCTGACCAAAGGAATGTTCCATATATAAATGGGGGTTGGCCAAGGGGCAGGAATCCACGATCACTACGCAGGAGAAGCTGGGCAACCAATCATCAGGCAGTGAGTACGCTTGTGTTGGATCACTTTATTTTATATATTCTTTTACCGTTATTACAATTATTATTATTTTCCTCTTCCATTACTGCTCTATTACACTGTCTTTATCTCAACCCACAAGGTTCCCCTCTTTCTTTTCTCCCTGCCCTACTGGGAGGGGTGGGGGGAGTGCGCAAGCAGCTGTATGATCCTAGTTGCAGGCTGTGGTTAAACCATGGCAACATGCATACATATTTTCATATACATGCACACACACAAATACAAAAATACACAAAAAGTAGTCTCCCAATAGGATACCATTAGACTTTAAAAATCACTTTTCTGTCTCACTCCTAGAAGACTTTAAAGATCCCTACGGAACACTGGACAAAGTACAAAATTGACAAGCAGACTAAAAGACGGGTATCACTTGATCCTACTTTTTATTTGAAACGCCACAAATTACTATTACACTTGACTCTATGAAGGCCAGAGCACAGTGCTGAAGAAACCAACAACTCTGTCAAACAATTTAGGTCAAGCTGACCACAAAAGACAGATCCTTAACTATAGACAGTATCTAAAAAGAGACTTGCCCAGCATAGAAGGTTCACAAAACCTTCGTTTTCTGAATTTTGTGAGCATTGTTTCATTAAGATGAATGCCTTCAAGCTTCAGACAAAAACTGTTGACAATAATTTAGTAGCAACAAACCTAATTCTAACTTGCAGGATCTAACATACACATTTATAAAACTTTTTTCATCCCTTCACCACCCTACTTAAAAAACACACACTCTAACAAGTAGCACAGTAACTCCTAACTTCCAGAGCAGCCTTTTCACTGCAATAGTTTGAAACACTCAAATTCCCTCTATGAGATCAAGAAAAAGTGAAGAACTGAAAGTTAAGTAAACCGGTCCCTTAAAAGCTACAATTGCCACATAAAGTGTAGAGAATGTAGACGTTACGGAAATATTGAAGCATATGCCCCAGGTCAAAAAAATAGGGAGGTACATGCACTAGTTGGAGAAACTTGTTATTCTCCTGTTTACGCACTCTACATCTCACAAGTAGACTTAACTTCAACTGCTGTTGATTTACTAATCGTTGCTACTTAATATAGTGGCTACATACACTGTTTCCCTTTCGTTTTCTGTACCTAGAAATAATATAGTTCTTGCTCCTGAAAACACTCAGGAAATTCAAAACAGGAGCAACCACACTGAGGCTGCAGTTTTCCACTGAATTTAAGTTGATCTAAATCTGTGCCACTACCAAAAGGGGTTAGTGACACATCCTGCAGGGCTTCTCCTACTGGACCTTAGCTGAAGCTCTCTCTCTTTTGCTCCTTAGCAGAAATTATATATTTCAGTTCAGCTAATTTATGTCCTCACAACCAGGATTTCAATCTTAGGCTTTCGAGTTCCTGTCTTATTCTGAATACCAACTTTGTGGGTACTCTTGATTTTATAGCACGTCTCTTTAGGGACACATGCAGCTTGAACTGCAGCAACAATTGGTTATGAAGCCTTTGTAATATTTTTGAATTGAAAAAAGTACAGACAGAAAAGCAATAGGACAAGTGCACTCATTATCATCCCTGTGTATTTGTTGATTTTAGTCAGTCCTATAAGGACTCCCTTGCTGTATACGATTTCACTTCCAATTGATGATGTCTCTCTCCTTTCAAACTAGTTTTCGTCTACCTTGAATGAGGCCGTAGTTAAAACAGACTCATCCACTTGCAAATGAAGCACTACCTTTTATTCTCTCCCATATTCAAGCATCCTGCATGCCTTAGATCCTCCTTAATCTCTGCCTCCCCAGTCTCCCACACTCCCAGTGTTTCAAACCCAGCAGTAACAATCCTGTCAAACTTTTTCAAAAAATTTTACTATGACAAGCCCCCTTCTTGCAAATTGATTCTGTGGATAAGACTTTCCCCTAGTTTCATACCTAAGGCAATCATTCCCACAGGATGCGCTAAGGCACACTTGTGTGCTTTGAGAGCATCTGAAGCACATCAAAGTGGCAGCTTGTGTGCTCTCATCAATAAGAATTGATAATATGTGCTCCAGAGCTTTACAGCCAGTCATTCCATGATCTATTAGTATCTCTCTCAGCAGTGGCATTCCAATTCTAAGCTCAGCTCCTTCACCCCGTCTCCAGTGGCTGCTTCTTTCTCCAGACTCCTTTCTCCACAAGCTAGCAATGTTAGAGTTGCCTTCCCTAATTTAGTCCTGAGCTCTCTGGGCTCAACTTTCTTCTCCTTCCTTAAATTGGCTCTAGCAAATTTTTCTTCTCGGTTAAAGCCCCTTAGACCTTCTCACCCTCCAGTCCTTCCTTTTCCCTCTTACTTTCCATACACACAAACACCTTTTCCCCATGCTAGGTCCAATTTCAAGATCAACATAACCCAGTTCAAGTCCACAGTACTAATAGCATCCATAGCCATGCATTTCAAGTACTCCCAACAATCACTAGTGGTCCTGCAGGAACCCAGAGAACCAGACTGGGAACTGAACAAACCCAATTTACCAATCTAAGAAAAAACTACCCACTTTTTTGTTGGCTTTGTAAGCCACTGAATACCCGGGGGGGCAGCTATGTAAGCACGGGGGGCTGGGAGGGGAAGCGTGAGGTGTGTGAGGCTGAGAGAAATAAACACCTTGTAGTGACTGCAAAGCTAAAATTGCCCCACCCCATATGGAGTAACTTCACCCTAATACTGCTCACCTATAGGCAAGGAAACTGAAGATACAGTTACTATTAGAGTATGGAAAAAACAGACTGGAGAGAGCCTTAAACAGATCCATCCAAGACAGAACTAACCAGCAGAAAGAAGACAGACTAGTATGTAGGTAAATTCTAGCTAAATGTGTTCTACAAATATAATGTAGGAAACGGGGTCTTTCTGCGTACTTGCAATGTCTCATTTCACTGAATCTTCACAAGATGGTTTAGAGATATTTTTGTCTGAGTAATACCATATAAGGAAGAGCTGAGCTGCTTAACTAACCCTAAGTAATAATCAATAATTGCTTGATTTTTTTTGCCATCTTCTAGCATATAAGTTTTCAGATGTTCTTTTAAAAAAAAAAAAAATCAGACATACTTAAAATGTGATTGTTTATACAAGCAGCTGACGAGAAGCCAACACACACGATAGTCAAAGTAGAAATTTAAAACATTTCACATTTCAGGAAAAAGAAAGTTTCCTTGCTGTTTCCCCAGTCTCCCATTTTACTTGGCTAGCTTTAAATGAAAACTTGTGTGATTTACCGAGTCTTCCACAAAAGGGAGATTTGCTGGAAGTGTATTATAGTACTAGAAACAACATGATCTCCCAAGCTAAGAAAAAACCCTATTAATAAAGCTACTAAACCAAGAAAATTACAGAAGATGAGAAAAATATAAATCAATTGCAAAGAAGGGGGCAATATAATTTCAACTGTGAACAAACGAAGCTCAGATCATAAGTGCATTTTTAGCAAGAACTTCAGAGCTAGAGGAACAGACTGTAATTAGACCTCAAGGACAACTATCATGCTAGACCTGCAAGGAATATCTTATATCCAAAGGTCACTTATCACACGAAGTACAAAATCAAATGGCAAGTAAAAATAATAATTTTTTTCAAAGTATACTTTCTCCACTTTTGGAAACATAAAATAGTAAAAAGTAAGCAATAGAAAATGCCTTAATACATAAAACTGTAATTTCTACATATTTAAAACTGGAACGAGTTACAGTTGCATACAGATTCTGCACCCTCCCCCTCCTCCCCCAAGCCTCATCCGATATCAGCTTCTCATGGGAAAGATCACTTTCAAAATGGACATTATTCTCAGAAATTGTTCATTGATACTGACTAAACAGAGGAAACAAGAGCCATGCACTAAACAAAATAGTATTAGGGACAATAATACTAATCTTGAAAGAAATATATACGTAATCTTCTGTTTTAATAATCTCTGAAGTACACAGAGAACCAGCACATCCATTTTTTCATACATATATGCATTGACATGCTTTCTGTTATTTGTAGGGGGCTTCTTTTTGTTTATGATCAATAGTCAATAAGATTATAGCCACAGAGCTTAGCATTTCCCATTCCATTTCTACTGTCATTTATTGGAATTACTCCGTTATTATAAAGAATTCATGGCTGCCTTAGATTTATTCACCAGAGTTCTTGCAGACCTTTACAAAGGCACCTTTGACAGGTATCTAAAAGGACAGTGTCAGCTGGAAGTTCAATGGCAATACTTTAATTGTCCAAGCTCTCCTACAACTTTTCAGTGAGGAAAAGTCTTCTTTCCACTCCTCAGTCTCCATAAAATACAAGTGCCCCAGAATGCTGTCGAGATACACACAACCAAAGAGTGCTGAAACACTACTACAGAATGTACTATGAAATTAAAAAAAAGAAAGTTAATTCTTCAGTATTAGAAACTTTGTTCAAATGCCAGATTAACATAGGAAAAATCAGATCTGTAACACAAAATACTGTAGTAATAAAATTCTGTAATTGTATTGTTAAGGTGCTTCTGAGTGCCTTTATGCTATCTTCATGATACCAAGTTGTCAATGCCCACCCTCATTATATCACTGCAGCCCAGCATTATGGATAACTAGGCTCACTTCCATCCCATAACACACCTGAAATCATTTTAAGTCTAAATTGAACACTAAATTTCTTACATTTCTAAATATTCCAACTTGCTAAACTTATTTCTTTCCTGCAAGCTTTTGATTACAAACAAAGTATACAGAGATTACAAAGCAAGTATTACAGAGACATAATAGCTTAAAGACAGGAATTAGCAACCCTTTTAAAGTCTTGTTCCTTAGAAAAACAAACTGTGATCACATTACTGGCCTCCGTCAGACACTGAAACTTTTGAACATAAAAGCAATTTCAACAAATATGACAAAGGTTTGCAAGTCTAAACAATCCTGTGTTCTGATGAATGGAAATACAGAAGCTACTCAAAAGAGTAAGGAAAAAGCAGTTTACAACTGGTTCCCCAGCTATCCCCAAAATCAGTCATCTGCTGGTTATTCAGCATCTGCATAATTCCTTATAGCCACCATGGGATCAGAAAGGCCTGAAGCATAGTTACACAACCAGGAGTAGCACAAGCCTTTGTTCATCAGATAGGCAACACTTGTAAAATACTTCACCAGAACAGGGCAATTCAGCTGATCTTAGGTAACTGCTATCTTTATATATCTCCCTGTTTCCCTGCCACCACCACCAACTTCTCTCTCTTTGAATCTCATTCTCTTAACATATATTTCCCTTTCCATCCTATCTCCCTGATCTTCTCCAGCAAACACTTATTTTCCTTTTACTATAATACACTAAGGCAGTCTGGAGCAAAACAGCAGAAGCTGGCTCTGAAAAGCCCTATGAAATTTAAGAATTGTCATCTTTGAAAAGTGATGCCATCCTAAAGTTTTCAGCATGCTGTGTCACAATTGTTTTATGTTGAAATGCCCCCTTTAGAATGGCCATAGATGCCTACCTAAGCCAACAATCATCCTTATTAAGAGCATCTTAAGATTTTCACCTCCCCAAAGAGAACATGTCACAGCAACTGCTTCCAAGGACAACAGTTCCACACAAAATTTGAAATGCAGTCAAATCTCAATTATCAGATGGTATTTCACCCAGAACACTGGAGTTAGTTCTGCCCAGAACTACCCAGATGAACTACAATTTAAATAAATTCTTAGATATACCACCTCAAACACAAAACACTACTGTGCTGCTTCATTAGCCAGTTCATGTCCAGAAGCAGCACTGCAACTTTCAGACAAAGCAAAGCCTAAGTTACTACGCTGCGTTAACCTACACTGTTCCCACAGAGCTAGCCACAGTTCAAAGTTCACAAATAATTTATCCATGTGGTACTATCTCGCAGTAGAAATTTGATCTGGACTAGATGGGAGTAGGAAATATGCAGTTCAGGTTGGGTTATGCCAATGACAGGAGAAGCAGCAGTATCACATCCAGGATGGAGTGGCATGGATACAGAGAAGTAGAAGATTACCATCAAACATTTAAGGAGAATGAGCTTGCAGCAGTTAAATACTGTGTAATGCTGTGATGCAGGCATGGCTTTTTTTGATCATGCTAGTACGAAATGATCTAAGATCAGCTTCTGGATGATGTGGCTGTGAATGGAATAAAATAGGCCAACCTCCACATTGCTCTGGCTTTGCTGGCCCAAGAAGACCCACCAGGAGTCTCAGCATTTTCAACCCCCCATAAAAAGAAAGGGCTCACTGATGCCAGCACCACACAGCAGGAACACATAAAGCTTGCTCAAGTCCCGTGTGATGTCCAGGCTGTTGCATTTCCATGGAAGCCTGAGTGAGGGGAGCAGCAACCTGGTGGTATAGCAATGGGTGAGGCTGGGTCCCACAGGGTTTATCAGTTCTGGATCAATGTTAGTCACATCAGAAAGAAGGCATCTATGAAAAGATCTATGGTATCTTTGCACTGTACCTCCTAATGCTTCTATTATCTTGACATTTTCAGCAGCAAAGTTACTGCCGCCCTCCCTCTCCAGGGAAAGGCAAGCTACATATTACTAACAAAAAACCTCTAAGCAATTTCAAAGCATTTGTGCCACTCGCTGGAGTTAAAAAAAAAATAAAATAGTAGTAGTCTTATTTCAGAGTCCTACTTTAATGCAGTATTGTAAATTGTCTTTGACTTCAAGAGAAGACATTACAATTCTGGGAAGACTGCATTTTCATCCTTAATATAAAGTAGTTATAGTTCCTCTTTTAATAATAATAAAAGTATCAGCTTAATTTAAGTAGTATTCCCACACAATCAAGTCTGCTTGACATCACCAAAATGTACACTAGATACGGAGAGTCAGGCTGCTCATCATATTTTGACAATGGCCACTACAAGTTTCTTAAGGAGTCAATTCAGGATTGGACAAGCGCTGCATAAACCCAGAATTTCCTAGCATATCACTAATTACCCAAAGCTAGGGCTGACACTGTCGATGCCAAAATTACTGCTCTGATAAAGGATTGCTTGCCTTCATTTTAGAATACAGCACTTGCATTCTTTCCTTTTAATAATAATAACTTAGAAAATAACATCACTACTTGAATGACTCTGGTTTTGAATGATTTTTCTTTAAATACTCCACCTCTGGACTTTTTTAAAACACTACTCTGAGGTAAAAACATAGAACTCAAAGTTTATCAAACTATTTTATAAGTAGAACAAAGATTTAATTGCACGAGGTTCCAGAACAAGGTTCCAAAAGCTAAAGAGGTTTTCTTTTAGCCTTAATTAAAAGTAGCAAGGAATACAAAAATTAAAATACGTACTCCAGGAAGCATTCTGTTTTCAAGACAGAACCTTGCAAATTAGTTCAACTGTACTACTTGGCACACTATGAATCAATTACAGAAAACAACAAAAGCTTTTCCCCCACAACCAGAAAGAGGAGGCCAGAGCCCACGACTGAGCCACCACAGCCAGTAAGAAGCAACAGACTATACCAGTAAGTTCTTAACAAAAGCACCTAATGACTGTGCTCCAGGTTTCAGGGACAAAATCTGTGAGAGGCAAATATGATTAATTTATTTCTTGCAAAGTATACTTGAGCCTGCCTAAACAAGGATATAAGATAAATGGGCAACAGGTCATTATACTAAATGGAGCTTCAGGCAATTCATTGAAAGCCCAAGAAGAGCTTCCTGAGCATTCGAATTCCAAGACGTTATTTGTTTTCATCAACACAGATGCAAGCAACCCTCATTTAAAAAAGGAGAATAAAATATTGAGAGAGGATAGGCAAGCAGCAGAGTTGCATTCTCTTTCAACTTTCAAACATATGCTCAAATTTTACACTCACTTTTGCTAGATAATCTGTATTTAATAATTCACCGAAACACATGGTATATTCAGTAATTTATTGGTTAAAGCATAATTATGTATTTTTTTTCCTGAAAGCCAGTGGACTGAAAGAAGTAAGAGATGGTTGAGGGCAATGTCTATGGTCTGTACAGGTATCTCCAAGACTGCAGTTAAGTTCCACGAGAAGCATCCCCCCCTATCAGAAAATGTATTTACAGATGTCATTTTGACATAAATGAGTATTCTGCAAGTCACATATCAGCAAGTGCACACAGGTCAGTATCTGTAACTATGCCTAAACACAATGTACAAAGCCAACTCACTTTGGAAGGATTCAAACTGGCACTGTGTTATGACTTAGAGAGTTTTCAAGATAATGATGAAAATTTATCTCAAATCTGATCAACTTGACCAGACTGTATCTACTTTAAATATTACATCAACAGAGAAAGCGTTGAGACTTATGACTTTAAATACTTTGTGGTAAAAATGTAATTTCAAAGATGAAGAAAAAAAGTAGCTCAGGAAAAAAAACCAAAACAAAACACCAAATCCACAACCTAGTTCAACCATAAGTAAACTAGCAACAGTGTATTCTTAACCGTGAAAGAAGTCAGACTGGCCAATGCAGCAAAGAATTCACTGCAATGACCATCCTTAAACCAAGCAAAAGAACTTACTTTTACTGAGCTTTTCAGCTCATACTCCCCACTGCTATCCTATACTAGTTCCAAGAAGGAAAAATAAAGTTGTTCAGACTCTTGTATCAACTGATGACTGCTAGCCTAGAATGGAATTCCACTGTACACCTCCTGTCCAAAAAAAACCAAAAAGGTGACTGAAAAGGGTGGCATAAGCTGTACTATGTAAGACTTTCATAGACAGACCATTTCCCAAATTCCCCAATAGATTTTGATATTCTGGCCCTTCTACAGCTTTTCTGGTATTGTCCTCCCTTGCAAACATGCCATTGTGCCATTTCATAGCTTCTACAAGCAGAAAGAGTATAGAAGTGAAAGCACTGTCAGTTTTGTTGATGCCCAGAATGAAAACCGGTCACTAGATTTGCGAAACACAGAGACTACCTGCAAAAACAGGACTCTGAAAAACACTAGTTTTTCAGTTCACACCCCTGCACATACACTTAAAAAAATAATTTCACTAGTGGTGAAAACAAAGTTAAATTAGGAAGAATTTAATAGTTACATGTCACAAATGAATAAACAGGCAACTGACCGCTTCCTGAAAATGAAATTAAGCTCTCATTAAAAACTATCAAATCCCCCCAAAATGAGTTGGGATGCACAACAGAGAGATAAAGACAGTAAGTGTTGCACAACACAGCATAAAGTGTACACACTAATACCATGCAATTTTTACAGTTCTTGAACCCGTGATTTCTTACAGAGGAACACAAATGAAGCTAACACATCACCTTCTCAGAAAAAAAAACACTTATAGCTTAAAAAGCAGGACTTCTACTCTTGTAAGTGTAGAGAAATATTTCAGGTTTTGAGGGCACTAGTTTTACACAAAACAAAAGTGATGCACTTCTATAGGTGGAAGAAGAAGAAAAAAAAAAACACAACAAAGCACATCCAACTTTTTCAAGGCCTGCAGAAAGCTCCAGTGCTTCAGCTGTTCTTCATGAACCTGCCAAAAAGCAACTACAAGAAGTCATCCTTGCCTGCTCATTAGCACAGCAGGTATGGAAGGAGTACATTCCCAGCTATTAAGGAACGTATACAGTACTTAAGAGCACTGTATATAGTAAGCCTTTTGGCTAACATATTTAAGACCATAGTGCCCTGCTTTGCTTTAGTTTTCGTCCTAAACTTTTCCCTGTTTCTGTGTACAACTACATAGATTAAAATCTCTCAAGTGGAAGTCAATTAATAAAATAGTGCAAAGAACTGGAGGCTTCTTCAATGTAGTGTGAAAAGAGGCAAAGAAAGCTTTACCACTCACTTCCTAGACAGGAACCAATGATCTGCATGGTTGCTAATCTAGAAATCATGCCTCAATTGTCATGTGTTTTTGAAGTCTTATTTACAGACCTTCTACAAATTAGCTAAATAAAGGTCAACACTCAAAGGCACCCTTTCCACAAGGACTTTTTCTGACAAGTTTCAACTTCTTCAACCAGTTGTTCCAGCACTAAATCTGCCAGAGGAGTTCTATACATACTTATATAAGCACATGTAGGTAAACAGGGCAACTATTTCCTCTTCTAATATTATCTGAAAATAGCTGTAATACATTTGTACCAAATTTCCTCAAGAAGTTCACCTTTCACCATACATGCCAGATCTGGAAAATCCCCAAAGTAACACTTTGTAAACTACAAATAAGCTGTGTATTGTAACCAAATGTTAAGGAAACCACAGAGCTCCTGACAGTTATATGTCCATGTTTAGCATTCAGATTGCAAAACAATTCCCATACAATGAAAGGAAGAAAGTTAAAAGAATGGCTTCTCACCTCTTCACAGATTAGACTCTAGAAACTGCCAATTTGCTACACAAAATTGAAGAAGTTACCACAAGACATGCTTAACCAACAGAAATTAAATGGCCACAACTATATTTAATTGCAGCATGCTATTATTAGTATAAGCGGCATTCAGTAATCATCACAATCACTTGCTCCTGAAGACAGTAAGACTATTTTTCAGGTTGTCCCAGCATCCTGACAACTATAAATGCATAGCTTAGCCTGCAAAAATCCTTACTTAGATTTACCAGCTCAGGTAGCTAATAACAGATGAGCTACATTAAAAAAAATATTTTTTTTTTTTAAAAAGTACATCATTCTATACATTCTCTCCCTCACTAAGAAACTCTCTTCTGTACAGTGGGAGACTTAACAGGACTTGTTGCAAGCACCAAGACACCAGTGTAGCACTGCCATAATCCACAGGCAACTTCTGATTGTGGTATTTCTCATCTTTTCTGAATCAGACCTGAACAGTAATCAAGAGAATATTGGAGGGGGATCTATTATGGAAGCTTGTCAAAGAAGACAGTAATATGAAGACACAGAACTATACATAAAGCAACAATGAAGAATTTAGCAGGGTGGAAGATAGAGGGAAGAGCAGAAAGAGCATACAAATAAGCAGAACGGAAACTGAGAAATGGAAAAACATCATGAGCACAGAAAAATAACAACTTTGAAAGCTAAGAGTTGCAACAAAGATGACGTGCAGGATAGAGTATGAATATGATCAAGTATTTAGATGAAACTAAATACTGAAAGAAGAAAATACAAGAAATAGTAGGAACGAAGTAGTAAACACTGCTTTCCCCTTCCAATCTCTATAAAGTGCTAAATTGCGTACTGCTCATCGCTTGTCCACGGACCGTGATTCCAGGAAGCAAGATCTGCTTTTCTGACTCAATGTTACTTGAACACAGGAAGACAGAAGCAAATTGCAGTGACACAGAGAAATCAAAGTAGCAAGGAATTAAAAGCCACAAAGTGAAAAGTCAGTATTAACAAGGAAGAAATATATTTTACTGTTTAACATGGAATAAAAATAAGCAAAACGAATTCTACAAATTAAGAGAAAGGGTGAGTCTCATAATCCCCTGAAGCCATGCAAGTGCCCCTATGGAAGATAAAACCGTTGGTCCTCCAAAAGCCAATGTGTCACCTCCAAGTCCGGCAGAGGGAACCAGGGCCAACGTCTGCTCTCCAAGGTACTGCCCCTCCAACTGCAACTTCAGCTCCAGCCCAAGCATCCTCTTACTGATAACATCCCATGACACTCCCCATCACCTGAGCATTTAAGGGCACTTCGAACAGCTCGTCTCTCCCAAGAACTGACACTGACAACATCCAGGATAGCCCAAAACACATTACCTTGGACACATCTCGGGAATTGCTTGGGACTTCCATAACTCTAAAACTATCCTTATAGAGGAAAAGCCACACAGCACCAAAAAACATGAAAAGAATACTTAAGAGGAAGTTTGCCTACACAGAGAATGAGATGACTTCAAGTTCTACACTAGTCAAGTACCTTTTCAAAAAATCAAATAAAGCAAGGGATGTTTTTCTTTCTTTCGTGAATTTCATTGGAACCTCTACTATAAAGCAATGAATTTCCTTAATATTACACGTGGTAGCTAATGCGAGGATGTTAGCTTCCATGGCTTTCTTAAGCTTTGAGGATACTGTAAGAAGTACTTATCCAACATAAGATTTCCGTACATACAAGGAGAAAGAAATCAGTAAATACATGTCAACGATCCATAACTCACAACAAAACTCAGCAGAATGGGGTTTACGTAACTAATCTTCAGCACCAGTGATCAAGCGGCTTGAGCAATGAGAAAGAACCAGTCTTCAGCAGCCTGAACAGGAAAAGTTTCAGGAGAAAATCATTTTTGATCACATCAAACAACATGAACCAAAATCACGGTACAGAACAAAAGCTGAAATATCTTTCTAAAAATAGAAGCCTTTTAGCTATTAAAGTCACAGAGGTTTTCCTTCAACTGCTTTACAATTACAAACAACAAGTTAAAACTACTTTTTCTTAGTGTCACCTTCCCTTTCACTTTAGAAAGTTCATAATTAGAAAGCATACAAGTTCCTCCTTCCAATTTTTTTCTCTGGTTACTCCGATTCATTTGGAGCAGCACTTCACCACAGTCCATGATAACTGCAATTTGGAAATACTGCAATAAAGGAAAAATTATTTTCATTTTCCTCTAAGTCTGGCTGCTCATCCCCTTAAAAAGGGTGAAAGACAAAAGTAAACATGAAACAATCACTGAATTCGAATTTTATAAGCAATTGATCTTCTTTTTGTCAACAGAAGACAGTAAGATTTAGGTTAATGTAATTAATAAAGTTGGGCAGTTACCCCAATAACTCCTCCATAGAGTCTGCAGAGGTTCTGAACATGGAAACATCATGTAAGTGGAAAGAAAACGTGAATCTTTAAGAAAAGGCAAAAAAAAAAGCGCCATGAAGCGACAACTGTTTCACAGTTTCACACAAGAGGAATCATCAAACAGTCAAATGAAACATCATATCTGCACAACACTCTAGGGTTAGTCAAATAATCAATACTGAAGCTTACAGGCAACCACTGCACAAGTGACAGCAGCTCTTGTAGACCAAGTGATGTTAATTATGCAGTATTTGTAATAATCTTCTTATAACATATACTTAGTATCCAAAATAATAAATGAACATTCACAGCATACAGTATTCATCCTCTGCAGATCCCAAAGAGCTAACCGAATGCTGCAATGCTTTGGAATACTTCTATTTCCTATCTACCTCAAGGCAAACACTGCCTCACTCAACCTCTAAGTCTACTCTTTGTACTTCCTAAATGCCAGAATTACAAGAAGTCAAGTCAAGCATCTTCAGCATCCAAATTCAGGGCTATCCTGAAGCTATACAAATAGTAAAACATGCCAGTATCTCAAGCGTTTTATAGACCTGATCATATTGGGAGCAGTTCTGCTCCCAGCCAACAGTGAAAACAGACAGAAAACTGTAATACTAGTCTACATCCATCTCTTATGCTTGAGTACACTGTGTGAGTTTTTTGGTGAGGTTTTTTGTTTGATTGGTTTTGGTTTAGGGTTTTTTTTGTTTTACTAAAAGTTTAAGAGAAAATGTAATGAGAAAAGTGGCCTGCAAGCTCGTGTAGTAGAATAATACCTAGAAGCTTCTACTCATCAATGCGAGCTGATTTTATAAGGTTTCAGAGCTGCTAGGAAAAAAAATTTGGACTAAAAGGGTAATGACTGAAGCAAGCGAAGAAGAATCCTGGGAAGAAAATAAACTTAGTTCCCAGAAACTAAGAACTGGGAATAACCTAGGCCTACCAAAGTTACGTAAACCCACGACTGCCACTGTATAATAAAACCTATTTTTCCATGTTGTCATTTTATTTCTTACTTTTATAAAAACCAAACCAAAGAACAAAACAAACCTAAACCAAAACCATCTACAGAGTTTTAAGTCAACGTACATCACCACCAATTGCCGTCCCAAAGGGAAGCCTCTTAGGCAACCAAGCCCAGTGAGGCTCTCTGGGACACGCCACAGCCAGGACTACAAGCACAACTGACTCATGACCAGTCTGAGAACTAGATTTGCACTTTAAGCTGAGAAGGCGCACTCCCAGGGACGCAATGACAATCTTACACTCAACAAACACTTATCATGGAGCATCACATACTCCATATTTTGAAATGAAGCCTGTGTAAGTGTCCAGCGATAGCATGGTTCTGTACGTAGCTCAAACTATTACCATGGCTTCAGGTGTGACACAGCTACCTGCAAAACTGTGGTGTAAAAGATCTGAGACAGAAAAATCAAAGTTTAATGATACATTTCTGTATTTCCTGGCTTACTTTAGGGTTAAAACTATCTGGATATCTGCACAGTGCCTAGCAAAACAGAACTGTCCTGATCAGGGCCTCTGGACAGCACAGTAATGTAAATATTACTAAAGAACAAATGAAACTCAATATATTCCCTCCTAGACTGACAAGAACTGGCATCCAAAGAAACCAAGGAATGTACAGTGTGTCGATATCAGGGTTCATTTGGGGATACAAAATATTGTAAACTAACATAAAAGCATGTTTTGTCCTCCACGCATTTTCCTGTAGAAAGTGTGTACATTTAAATGGGCCCCTACAATTAATGCCATGAGAATCTGTTCTTAAGTCTTTTGTAAATAAGTGCCCTTATCTTAAAAAGTAAACAATTATGTCTTCCTTTCTTTTTTATTTAAGGCTACTAAAAATGTTTATGTTGTGGAAGATTAATTCAGAAGTCAGACCAGACTTTATATAGGCTTTATTCCTATTAAACCGCTGCCTGGGAAAACATAAGCGATGCTAACATACCTAGAGCACTCAGCGAGAAGTTAGACTCTGAGCAAACAACAGATTGTCTTGCAATGCAAAAACTGCTTTAAAGCCTGGGCATTTCATAGAGGAATCTGTGTTTTACTGAGCTCCTGGATCAAATAACTTGAAACTACTACTACTTCTCAGGAAATAACTTCGGGGAATTTACTGGGTTTCATACTTCACATCAAATGCTGAAAATAAAGATGCTGCAAGAGGAAAAAAAAAACCAAAACAACAACAAACCCAACATTGTTGTTTCTGTCCATAAAACATTACCTGCTCCTCATGCTTAAGCATAGCAATGAAGCTTTGTGTAAAATATATATATGCTTACATAGGGATCTAATAACAAAATGACCAAAAAATAATTTCAAACTACAGGTTTCCATTGACTATCTGTTACAAAATCAGGCCTAAGGACCTGGCGCCTTGTAATGAGCTCTAGCAAGACATAACCCTGGGCCTACACAAGGTCAATGCCAGACAAAAGCTCCAGCTCTGCATGTTGTTATGGGGTGTGGATTAATATTGTAGCAGTTTACAGTGGGACTAATACGCTGATAATAAAAATATGCTTGGCTGTTTGCGGAATTGGTAAATTCCATCCTTCTGTCATCCACAAATTGGTAGCTTCTGAAGAAAACTGGAGCTTCCTACATGTTCTTTTCAAAACAATACATTAAGAGTTGTTAGTCAACTCACTTTCTAAGTGACCTGTCATACAATTGATACCAAATAATTATTTTGTAAACATTAGGGTAAATGAAGACAAAGAGCAGTATGTGTTCTGTCTAAAAATATTTAGTTTAGCAAGAAATTTCTAAAACAAACTAGATTATGTTTCCTGGACCTCTTTCAAAACACTGTTTCAGTAGTTTCAGTGAAGAGGCGATCCCAAATGCTCAGCGGGCAGAAAAGGAAACTGCTGGCAGTCTCTGGCTCACACATTTTGGGCATGACCTCATTCTTTACTACCACTTTTCATTTTTGCTGCAGTATTTTAAAAACCAAGGGTTGACATTATTTTTTGTACGTTACCTTTAATTATTACTTAAGAAATGCAAAGAACACAACTTGAAGTTATAAAAGAAAGCATACCTCCCTCATACTCATTCTCATACAGTGAGAAGGTAGGTGGCATACACAATGCACCATCATATATGCCTTCGTATCCAAACACACACACAAAATAGTTATGTTTATTTAAAGTGTGCCAAACCTAATGTTATCTGACCAGCATTTTTGGAAGTTAACTATATAGCCATAGTAGTGCATAATTTCCCTAATAAATGTGACTTTAAAAGCCAAATTTCCTTCTCATGAATAGCAGGTTTGTACCTTAAATTAGCTGCCTAAATCGCAATTACCGTAAAATGGTGCTAAAATTAAATTCATACTGGAATTTCAGAGATTTCTTGAAATACCAGATTAAATGTTACAACTTTTTTCTATTGATCATACCAATCTTGATCAAGTTTAAACGATTATTTATCAATCCGTCAAAACGAAGCGAAGTTATCTCTTCCAACAAACAGCTGTCATCAGTATACCGTTGATAGTTTAGTCTTATTTTGAACCGACTGTTTAAATAAGTATTCAGTCTATACGCCAGCATATTCCCCATCTCTCCAGTTGAGAAAGATAAGATACACATGCTAAATTAAGTAAACATCACAATGATTGTTCAAAACAAGATATTGGAATTACAAGCTTAGTCAAACTTGGCAAACAATTTTAACAACCCAACAACTCTCTAATGGTAACCTTTTAGTCTTATTTATTCCAGCCTCTGGGCTCTCCTGAAAGTGGGTTTTACACATACATATTTACTTTTCAAATAAAATGCTAGCCATCACTGAATATCGTATTTCCACAGCGAGAAAGAGGCCAACATTCAACTATCATAGTATCTACTCATATATTGTAGGAAAGAACAAACACCACATGCAACTGGGCCTCATAAGAGTTAAGAAAAAGAAAACTCCATCCAAATCCTGCTCTAGGAAGCATTCTGTGCTTCACTTTCTTGGAACACGATTTGCCTCTAAGCAGACCACAGTGTGCAACCAGGAAAAACGTTTAAGATTGGAGATAGCTAAACTTCCTGCTAATCACAAACTTCAACCGGTAAGTTCATTAAATTCCTCAGCATCTCTAGAAATCATGTTTTTTAGTCTTTGTTCATGAAGCAGTGCACGGAGAGAATCCTCCGAGAAGCGGGGAAGGTACCTTGCCTGCCACGGAGAGCCGAGAGCAGGTTCCAAGGGATACACGAGGCCTACTGCATAGGGGTAAAGGGGATTTCGTGCCCCGAATGAAAACGGATTTCAGCGGTGCCGGAGGGATACCCGCCGTATTAACCCTCCGACCCTCCCCGCTCTTT